>JAWWQZ010000197.1:0-600000 GCA_033815515.1 Cryptocheilus praepositus
TTAGAAATTATGTACTCCAGTGTTTTTTAAAACTGACCCTAACAAATAATCCACTGTCTCTTGAAACCAAGGGAGTCAAAATTGCAAAATACCCTCTATGATCAGAGTACCACAATTTAAGACGTCGATTTTAGAAATTATATTAAAGCGTTTTTTAAAACTGACTCTGACAAGTAATCCACAGCAGTCTGCGTAGCTTTCGATAAATTTCATTAATAGATTCAGAGGCGGCCTCGCGTGTGATTCTCATTTCACCCTAGTGCCGAATGAAACTGTAAAGCATTCAAATTAAATTCCGCAGATACCCGACGCATTTCGCTAACGCGCGCCGATATTGGGTTGGACGGGTATCTGTGAAAAAGTTAATTTTGTGCATTTGTTAATTTTTAAATACCTTGTACAACGCATATTTATTTATCTGTGAACATATGTACCTCAAAGGCGAACATAAAAAAACTCTACTTGTACTAATTCTGGAAATCTGGTGCGAGGCGATCCATAAAACACTCGGTTAATAAGGAACGGAAACGGTTAATAAAGAGAAGCGACGAAGAAAATGTTGGGGATAATTCTATCCTATATTACCGATTGTATGATTGCAAAAGGACAGAGGAAAGGGAAACAATAAAAAGTTAAAAATAAAAGATCAGATCGCATAGAAACGCCTAACAAGACGGATGTGAAAAAAAGAGAAAATAGTGAATCAGTTATTTTAAAACTGTTATATTTCTTGAGACTTTGTTCGTATGAACCGTATTTTAAACTTCGTTTCGTTCAATAATTAAACTTAGTTTAAAGGAACTGCAACAGAAACATGCATTTCCCTGAATATTTTTTCTTAGCCATAATGACCAGAGTTAGAAAATAAATGGGACTTTCTCATTTGCTCTTCCCAGTTTAGTAATCCAGCGATGCACCGATATTACGAACAATAGGCGCTGCTCAGGGTGTTGTCCGCTTGCAGACTTCGGAACTGTCGGTCGGCACGCAATTCTGCCCTTGGAAAGTCCTGTGAATCCTCCTCGCCCGACATTACATTCGCCAGCAAACGAACGCGCCAGGACCTGCGAGACACTTTAATTACTCGCCCTGAAGGCGACTTCTCGATATCGAATAATGGTGATCGCGCACTCCTGTGCGTCGGACGCAGTGTTTTACGGAAACCGACATTGGTCGGGCGAAGCGGCAAATTAAATTAGATTTGCAGCGCTGTATCGACGCTTGCACGTTGCAGCTAAGTTTGCCACAAAGGACGTGTGCAGGACTTTGAAAATCGTGTATTTAGAGGAAGCCTGTGATGGTGTGCTCATTATGTATTTTTTTTTAAGTAAAATATCAAATATTGTATATGGTTTGAAAGAAGAAAATTAATTTTTCTTTGATCGGAAACATCAGCATTCCGATATAGGGTTGCTTCGGGTATAAAACTGGAAAGGAACTAAAATTATTATTATTAATGACGATGTTGCAGCTAAGTTTGCTGCAAAGGATGTGTGCAGGACTTTTAAAATCCTGTGTTTAGAGGAGGCTTTCAATAGCATGGTTGATATTGTAGTTGTGTATGGTTTTCTTTCTTTTAAGAATTTCATACAATTCAAAAACCGGATTTCTTTTAAGAAAAGACCAAATATTGTGTGTGGTTTGAAAGAAGAAAATGCATTTTTCGTTGATCGAAAACATAAACATTTCGACATAGGGTTGCTTCGGGTATAAAACTGGAATGGAACTAAAATTATTATTATTAATGACGATGTTGCAGCTAAGTTTGCCGCAGACAACGTGTGCAGGATTTTTAAAATCCTGCATTTAGAAGAGGTCTGTGATAGTGTGGTCGTTATGGTAATTTTGCCTTTTTGGCGGAAAAGTGCAGTGTCGAAATGATTGAAAAATCCAGAAACTATCTGAACACTTGCAATATTTATGTATTATATTTATTTTCTTTTGCTACTATTATAATGAGACAAAATAAATTGATCAACTGCTACTATTATAATAGGACAGACCGAGTAACATTCTTTTCTTATTTTCACTCGTAGAGTATGCTCTTTAAAAAAATGATTTACCTGTTCAACCCTCTGTTTTCCAAATTTTGCATGCCTTCTGTTTACAGATTTCACCGGATAATATCATGTACATATCTCACCGTAATCTTAATGTTAATTATTCAGCTCGTGATATGATGATATCATTAAGCGACGATCGCAGAAGATCGATTGCACATCGCCGGTTTGCTGCGCTCTCTTCTTTTTCGACTTCCTCAGACATTCTTCAACCCCCTCATCTTTTTCCGCTCAGTACAACGTTAAGCTTGACTCCTGTGCGGATGAAACCGGCTCTTCTTTTTGTAGGTCAAGTCGAGAATAAGGAGTCCATAGCTTGTAGCTTGCGTCCATACATAAAACATTACAATCGGGACAATCGTTAATATGGTGTGTATGTTTTACCATATTAACCTCTGAGATTATTAACCACTGAATTTTTGGTTGTAGAAGTTTGTAGCGGTACATTAATGGAAAATGTTATACAAATGTTTAAATAATTTTATGTAACTGATTTGCAGAAAAGTTAGGGCAGATATTGAGTAATTACAATGCTTATTTCTATACTTAACATAATCTAATATTTACCCCTTAATGTATTACTTAATGTATTTCTTAATGTATTACAAAATTTATTTCACTTTTTAACACATTCCGATACATATACCTTTTCTTTATACATTTCAATACTTATTCCCCTTCCTAACATATTCCAACACTTACACTTCTTAATAGATTCCACTACTTATTCCTCTTCTTCACATATTCCAATATTACACCCCTTCTTAACGTATTAAAATGCTTATTCCCCTTCTTAACACATGGCAATACGTACTTTTCTTCTTACCACATTTCAGTACTTACACCTCTTCTTAATACATTTCAATACTTACCCTTTAATTGACACATTCCAATAGATATACCTTTTCTTATCAGATTCCACTACTTATTCCTCTTCTTCTTAACACACTTCTTAATACATACCTCTACTTTCTTAATACATTTCAATACTTACACCCTAATTAACACATTACAACACGCACCCCTCTTTTATACGTCTTCTAATACTTTTCTCTTTCCTCAACACTCCACAATACCCACCCCCTCACCTTGACACTTGACAGACCCTGCAACCGCGTTTTACAACTCCTGCGTCCGTTCGTTCTCATTCCCCGAATCACAATGCGCGCATACACACTCGCATCGTTGAACATCGCGCAACTTTATACTTCTGCCGGGACGTCCCTGCAGCCGTAAAAGATGAATCCCATTGCCGGCGTCCTTCCGCACATCGGATTTTAATGTCCGTCGACGTTTCGGCCAACGTTTGCTTAGCGTCCTGACGCGCAACATAACGGCGAGCGAATAAACTTCGACCGAATTCGCCAATGTTCCGCCGACAGTTTCGTGGAAGCGTTGTCTATTATCAAAAAATGCGATAAGGCTATTGCCTTTGCAAATTTCACGCTTTCCCGGTCATGATTCTCACATTATTGGCTTCCGAATGGTTGCTGCATCTTCTTTCAACATTGCGCCGACATTTTGTGGCCACTACGATCATGATGCAGACTTTAATGCCTGCGAAACGTCGGCAAAGTGGTGAGAAAAGACGAGGCAAACATCCGGTAGCCGATAACAAGGCTATTGCCTGTACTTGACCGGTAGTTGGTCGCAAACGACGTTTAATCGTATGCAGATTATTGATCTGGGGTGGTAGGTGAAGCTATCACGTTGTTTGACTGGTGATATAATTTTGTGAGGATGTTACTGAGGTGGTGACAACCGTGTTCTAACAATGCGTTTTATTTGGTTCAACAAAGTATGTACCAGATGCGCGTTTCGGGTTCTCTGGCTAAACTGTGTTCTAACTTAAAAGTTACCCTGTTTTATAATCAAAGGGCGGTAGGCGGGCCTCGTACCCCCACATGTCCTTACCGGACTCTTCGCTTGAGGGACCAATCAGAAAATTTGAAAATATTCTATGAAAACTAGCCGCGACGGTTTCCTGATCAAACACCTGATCTCGATAAGCTTTAAACAAACCGTCCAGTGGCCGTTCAATGAAACAAAGACTTATCAAGACAAAGAAGACAACAAAGCCTTCCTAAATTCAGATAGGCCGCCTGTAGAGAAAATACAGTGTTGGTGCAAGTGTACCACAATTTGTTATAATAAAGTGGATTCGCGGTATACAAAAAATGAAGAATGTAAGTAGTATGTAAAAATGTCACTTTTCACCGACCCCGTGGGAATAAAAGTTTCAAGGTCGCCGGGAGCAACGGATTATGAGCCGTGTGCACTTGGCACGCGTTGGGATTTTTTGAACATGCGATACTTGGCGTGGCATTCCGGATGGCGAGTGTCAGAGGTTCGCACCATGGGTGGTCACGTTGACGTGGTGTTCGTTAAATGATGTGCGTAGTGAATCGCAAGTAGATATGTGTGGACAGAATTAAGTGATCATTGGGTACGTGTGCATGCATGAGGCGATCGTTCGTGGTATTAATTTTTTATGCACCGTCAGTGTTTCGTTGGAGTTACGTCTAGATGAGATGAAACGTGGATTATTGCAATATATAATGCATAATATATAAACGCGTATTATAATGTAATAATTTACCAAAAAAAAATAAAAAAATGTCTTGATAGCAAAGCACTACACGCAGAAGCTAAAACAATCATCGTCAGTAGTAGTACCCCCGTACTCCCACACTGTCACACTCGCACCTAACACAGTCGACCCGCCGTACAAACCAAACGTGCATTATACCCCGAAACCCCACACAATGCATAAACAAACCACTGCACCCAGCAGCTTACAACAATAACCGTCACTCCTAATGCCCCATGCGCCGTCTTCTATATCGATTTCCATCACCCCACACACAGATGACACGCACTAACGCCGACTACTGCGCCGCATAAATCGCACGCACATAACGCAAAGCGGCACCTAACAAAGTAAACAAGTCCGCCAAACAAACCACCGCACGCAAACTCTGAAACAATCGTCATCGCCGTTGCTGCCTTTCGCGTTGATTCAACATCGACATCGTTTCCACGCATGCCGCTGTGCAATGATCGTTCTGGGTGCGTTTGTTGTAAATAAACGCGTATTATAATGTAATAATCTACCAAAAAAAATAAAAAAATGTCTTGATAGCAAAGCACTACACGCAGAAGCTAAAACAATCATCGTCAGTAGTAGTACCCCCGTACTCCCATACTGTCACACTTGCACCTAACACAGTCGACCCGCCGTACAAACCAAACGTGCATTATACCCCGAAACCCCACACAATGCGTAAACAAACCACTGCACCCAGCAGCTTACAACAATAATCGTCACTCCTAATACCCCATGCGCCGTTTTCTATATCGATTTCCATCACCCCACACACAGATGACACGCACTAAGGCCGTCCACTGCGCCGCATAAATCGCACGCACATAACGCAAAGCGGCACATAACAAAGTAAACAAGTCCGCCAAACAAACCACCGCACGCAAACTCTGAAACAATCGTCATCGCCGTTGCTGCCTTTCGCGTTGATTCAACATCGACATCGTTTCCACGCATGCCGCTGTGCAATGATCGTTCTGGGCGCGTTTGTTTGTGCGCCACGGTCAAATGTCAGGTTGAAGAGTCTGCGGGATCGTGGAGACACGAGGATCGCGGGTGGGAAAGTGGAGTGGGCTGCTTCAAGGGACAGAAGGGGGTCGCGTGTACGTGAGGGGATGAAGATGGCACCAAGGACTCGGCTTGTCGACACGCGCGGCATCGCGGGGGATCGATATGCGACACTACGCCGTAAATATATGGCTCCTTGCGAAAGCAGGCCAAACGACTGTTTCCTCGCGACCTACTCTGGGCCTGCGAGACGTCGGAGCCGCGTCAGAACCATCAGAGGCATCAGACTACAGGGATTTTGGAATCGGACATTTATGAGCTCAAAGAATCTTTAAGGCATATATGATTATGTGTTGAAAATATGTATATGCTTGTGCACTACTGTCAGTTCCTTGACTGGAGTGTAAAATTCGAAGGTTCATCAGATTACAGAGATCCGGGAATCGGATATTTATAACGTGAAATATGTCATGTTTGAGGCATATATAATTATGTGTTGAAAATGCACTACTGTCAGTTTCTTGACTGGAATGTAAAATTCCAAGGTTCATCAGACTACACAGATCTGGGAATCGGATATTTATGAGTGGAAATAATCTTTGAGGCATACATAGTTATGTGTTGAAAATACATGGTCGTGCACTACTATCAGTTTCTTCGCTGAAATGTAAAATTCGAAGGTTCATCAGACTACGGAGATCTGGGAATTTGCACATTTATGAGCTCAAAGAATCTTTAAGGCATATATAATTATGTGTTGAAAATGCACTACTATCAGTTTCTTAACTAGAATGTAAAATTCGAGATTCATCAAACGCATTATAAAACACATAAATAAAACCCTCGAAACCTACAGTTTCACGTCACGAAGCTCCTACTTCGTTCGTAAAAATGCCATTCCAGCGTACTTATGTCAAACCGAAGCAACCGTGGCTCCTTTCGACGCATTCCTCCCATCCGCGGATCCGACTCCTTGGGCTTGTTCAGCGAACTTTCCACTCATTGTGCGAAACAATGCGCCCCACCTCGTAACTCTCCGTTTCCTTGCCGCGCACATTTTTCCGATGGTCTCCTCGTTCCGGCGGATTCCGATTCTCACGATTCTCGCTGCGAAATATCTGTTACTTTCAGCGGACGGCTTAGACCGTTATCCTTCCCATCCCGGCCTTACGTTCCGTGAATTACATCGGCGCTGCACCTTTCCCCGGATATCGTAAGTTTTAATACCGTTACGGCCGAGCGGCCAAGTCGTACCGTTGCATAAAGTAACAAGCACATGGTTTTCTCGCGATGTTACCCGGGGTGTGTCCTAAATACGCTTCGCTTGGGGTCGTTTCTGTACCGTGCGTAAGTGCTGCTCGTTTCGACACGAGCTTACTTTCGCGAGACTACTTTCCTCTGTATTCTTTGCACATTGTGCGTTTGGATGTATTGTGCGACGGCGGAAGTAAGTGAAAAGGAAGGTGTTTGCAGGGGTGCGATGTTTAATGAAGGGGGCGTGTGTTGCTTGTTTCGCGTTGTTTTTATTTTCAAACATTTTTCTCGGACTTTTTCGTATGATATATTAACACTTTAACACGTTGATTGCTGCGCGTATTTTACTATATTAAAACCGCAACGGGATGAAGTACTACAGAATATTATTGAATTGTGCAAAATGAAAAGAATGCGAAGGTATCGGAGACCAAAGAATTGAATCACTATTTAATATTAGTTCCATTTTCAAAATTGTAAATGCGACCGATTGGGTAGTTTTTGAATTTTTCGTGAGACCTTTTGCGCCGGTCATCGATGACCACCATGGCAGTCAAAGTGTTAACGCCCGCTAGCCGATTAGTCGACTTTTTATACATAGCAAAAGGTATAATAGCAAAAAGCAAAAAGGATACTTAAGCAAGTTATATATGGGATATGTACTTGTAGCAGTAGCAGATATAAGTGAGAAGAAATGTATCGGTGGGAGTCTGGTGCTCGGCGTTTAATAAAGTATTCGAATGTTGCCCGAGTACGTATATGTATGGACTACATGTGGAATCCATAACGAATCACATATATTAATACATACGTGTATATGTATACAACTTATATTTTTTACTTTAAATTATAATATGTATAATGCATAATAATGTCATTATTTTTATTTTACTTGTAAACTTGTATTTTAAATGCTAAAACAGTTGCATATATTAGGTGTACAACTTTGCTCCCGCCGTTTTTTGCATTGGACGAAAGGGGAAAACGGCGGGAGCAAAGTTGTGTACCTATTATAAATATATAAATATACATGTACGCTTAAACACGCACACAGATTTTATTTTATTTATAAACTTATATTTTGAATGCTAAAATAGATGCATATATAATAATATAAACATACATGTACTCTCAAATATGCACACACATCTGATTTCTGCATTTAAAATATTTTATATTTACATTTTGTTCGATATTTATTATTATTTATTTACTATATATTTTATATTATATATACATATATATGTTATTTTGCTACTGAAACGCAAGTTGAAAGTGTTCGTCGTTATGAGAATACTAAACAGTGACCAGCAAGCTCAAGACTTACATACGCACTAAATCCTGCAACATGTGAATTAATTAAAATATTTTGTAATACTTAGGAACTACTGTTAGAATAGATAATTTACAAAAAAAAAGAGATAAAAGCGAACAATTTTGTTGCCGGTCTTTTACGTCTCAGCGTTGAGACACGAGAAATCTCGTGAGCGGTCGTTTAAGTATTAATCTATTAATTGGTGCGACCCTCTCAATAACCGTGAGTTTGACTTGTGCCGATTATCCGTCGTTAAATATTCTCCCGATATCATCGACCGCAAAGCAATGTGGCGTATCCGCATGTTATTTTATGAATCCCAAGACAGGTATTTCCAGGCAACGTCGACTCGACGCGGAAATGTACCTTAAGGAGATTCTGCAGTTTTTATCCTATGGTTTTCTTTTTTATACTTTGTTCTTCTTATTTATATAGCCGTCTGCGGGTCGTCGGCAGTTTTTGGATTGCGGTGACAGCGCGGTGAATATTTGAGAAACGTGGCGGCGGCTTGTTGGTTTAGTTGAGAACTTTCTGTGGCCTCTGGAGATCAGTGTCCGATTATGCGCGGATCTATACTACTGATCGTCAAACCGTTCCCCTGCGATGAGACTGGCGTATTTGTGCTGCTTAGCGTAATCCGTTTACGTTTTTGGCGTTTATTGGCCGGTTTGTTACACTCATGAATATTGTGAGAAGAGTTTGCGATTTTTTTATTTTCAAATTTTTTCTTTTTAAGGCCATCATGAGACTTTAAGACTTATTTTATTATTATTTGCCCGTTGAGACTTATTTCTAACAAACTCGTGTGTCAGGGTCCTTGATTAGTTACAAGCCAATGTTATACGTAGTTTCCGATAAAATCTGTGTTTTTTCATAACTGTTTTTTTTTTTTTTTTATAATTTGTTAGCTGAGGAGGGGATATGTGATGAACTGACAATTATGCCGGGACCTAATGAATGAAAGTGTAGGCATGTATGAATAAGAATATAAAATGTTTCGTGTCAGATAAATAAATAAATAGCAGGAAATTTGTTTAGACCCATTACAGGTTACCGAATATGTAGGTTCAGTGTTTAATAAAAATGGTGGTTCTGAGGTTCATCTCGCGGGGAATATAAAATGTGAAATCTTACTGATCCTATGCTATTTCCTATGTTATCAAGTGACATCAGTATACATCCTATAGAATAGAAACATATATATATCGTATAACATTAGATATCAAAGGTATCAAATTGCATTAGTAGATATCCTATAGCATAGAAGCATACGTATATACTATTTTACAAATGACATTAGTAGAGGTCCTATACCATACAAACATATGTATATACTATTTCATTGTATAACATTAGATGCTAATATTAGTTATTCTGTAGCAATAGGAACGATTCGCACGACACAAACACATAAACAGTACCGAATAAATAACTTGCAATATTTAAAAAAATTGTGGTTTTGAGGTTCATCTCGCGGGAAGTATAAAATGTAAAAGCTTACTGATCCCATGCTATTTTCTATGGTATCAAATTACATTAGTAGAAATCCTATAGCATAAAAACACACACATATTAAAGGGATCAAATTGCATTAGTAGAGATCCTATAGCATAGAAGCATATGTATATATACTAGTATAGATAAAATATATCGTATAACATTAGATGCTAATATTAGTTATTATCCTATAGCAACACGAACGATCCTTACGACACAAACACATAAACAGTACCGAATAAATAACCTGCAATATTTAATAAAAATTGTGGTTCTGAGGTTCATCTCGCGGGAAGTATAAAATGTGAAATCTTACTGATCCCATGCTATTTTCTATGGTATCAAATTACATTATTAGAAATCCTATAGCATAAAAACACACACATATTAAAGGGATCAAATTGCATTAGTAGAGATCCTATAGCATAGAAGCATATGTATATATACTAGTATAGATAAAATATATCGTATAACATTAGATGCTAATATTAGTTATTATCCTATAGCAACACGAACGATCCTTACGACACAAACACATAAACAGTACCGAATAAATAACCTGCAATATGTCATCAGAAAGAAAGAAAGCGTAAACTCGCGCGGAGGGATAAAATAGGAATGTGTAAATGAAAGCGTGGATCGACGTAGTGCATTATATCTTTCGGATACGGTGCACTAACCTGGAGAAACGCGATTGCGCCGGTTTACGGGATTTCACGGGATTTCACGGGATTTTACGGTTTTGTCCCACGCACGAAACGTGTCGCGCGAAAACGTCCTTTTGTCGTCGGCTACCTTTGTTCGAATCGATTCTTTGTCGTCCGATACCTTTTCTCTGCGCGATTTCGAGTTCCGCCGTGCACTTTGTACCTCGTCTCGTCGACCAGTACGCGTTTTGTTCGAACACGTGCGCAGACCATTGTTGAAGACTGACAAGAAAGATAACTACTCGTTAAAGACAAATTTATCGGCCGGGCGAAATTATTGATGCCGCCCCTTTGTTGCATACATACATTTTTCGATTGAAATCAGGGAGTATGCGTTCTGCAGGCAGTAGAAATTTAATGGAGGATTTGTTAATAGAGTGAAAGGACTGATTTCAACGGTTTCTTGTGTGAAGTTTAATTTGTATATGATTAAATATATTTTGCAGGCAGTACAAAGTTAATGGAAGCTTTGTTCATAGGCTGAAATGATTGATTACAGTGGTTTTTTGGGCAAAGTTTAATTTGTACATGATTGCATATATTCTGCAGGCAGTATGAAGTTAATGAAAGTTTTGTTCATAGGCTGAAATGACTGATTACAGTGGTTTTTTGGGCAAAGTTTCATTTGTATGTGATTGCATATTTTTTTGTACGCAATACGAAGTTAATGGTATATTTATTCATAGACTGAAATTACTGATTGTAGTGGTTTTTTGGGCAAAGTTTAATTTGTACGTGATTGCATATTTTCTGCAGGCAGTATGAAGTTAATGGTAGATTTGTCCATAGACCGAAATTACTGATTACAGTGGTTTTTTGGGCAAAGTTTAATTTGTACGTGATTGCGTATTTTCTGCAGGTAGTATGTAGTTAATGCAAGATTTGTTCATAGACCGAAATTACTGATTGTAGTGTTTTTTTGGGCAAAGTTTCATTTGTATGTGATTGCGTATTTTCTGCAGGTAGTATGAAGTTGATTGTAAATTTGTTAACAGGTTGAATGGACTAATTTCAATGATTTCTTATGCAAAATTAAGTCTGTATGTGATTACATATTTTTGGAGGCACTACGAATTTAAATGTAAATTTATTAAATAAATACGGAAGCTGTATAGATTTAACGATAAATTTGTCAGCCGATCAAAATGACTGGTTGCAATTCTCTTCTATACAAATTTTTAGGATAAATTCCGTCGCAAATTTGTAGGCACTTTGAATTCAACTATAAATTTATCAACTGGTTAAAATGATCTGTTGCAACTATTTCCCATACAAAATCTTTGGTTCCAATTCCATCATTAATTTTCCGAAGGCCATATGAATTGAATGATTTCTTTACCAATCCATCAAACTGTCTAATATTAAAGGTTTGTCAAATTTATCAACTGGTTAAAATGATCTGTTGCAAGTATTTCCCATACAAAAGTTTTGGTTCCAATTCCATCATTAATTTTCCGAAGGCCGTATGAATTGAATGGTTTCTTTACCAATCCATCAAACTTTCTAATATTAAAGGTTCGTCATAAAAATTACTTTACGTCAGGTTGAATAAGATATAACTTTTTCGGCTTAATATGAAATCACATATTTTTACCAGCTGGACAAAAATACCCGTGTCTCAATTGTCTGTAATGCCAGTGCTAATTACGTTGCTTTGGAGCGGCGTGAAAGTTTAAAAGCGGAACTTTCTTAATTGTGCGCCCCGCCGCGCGTTTCTTTCTTATTAATGAGCCCACTTTTGACAAGAGCATTCGTTATTTATGATCTGCGCGGGTAATTGTTCCAACAGGCGAGCTCAGTTACCTCCATCTGTTAACAGATCAAGCGGTTGATACGAATACTTTTTCCTGCGCGAACGAAACAGTTTTCTTTTCAGTTCCCTGGCGGCCAAGTTTCTTACGAACTGTGCAAGATCTCTGTAGTTAAACGTGTGCGAAGATAGGAATTAATTATATCACGGCCCGGCATAAAATAAAAAAAAATTATAATACGTAATTCTATATATAATGAAGCGGTTTATTATATACAGACATTCTGCAGTAATTACAGTTAATGAGAGTTAATTTATAATTATAGTAACAGAAGCTAATGTTTAGATATGCTTAGGGAATGAAATTAATAATTAATATTCATTTTTAATTAATAATTAAATAAATTAATAATTCTTAAAATTGCAAACGAAAAATGTATAGCACTGTGCGCAATAAAATGCTTTATTATACTTATCATTTAGTTAGTTATAACTTTCAAGGTGCCTCTTCAAATTTTCAACGAATAATATATGATTTGTTATTCAATAAAACGTTTGATTAAATGCAAGCGCATTAAAAAGTACCACAAAATGTTTGCAGAGATGTTTACACGTTTACAAATTACACGGTATCAGAACCAAATGCTAAGTTAAAAAATGTCAAGCAAAATTCAAAAATATATTATAAATTTGTTCCTGAAACGTAGAAATCGAACACGGAATTTAAAGGTGTCGATCACTTAAATTTGATCGATGTATGTCCTTTTTTGGTCGACAAGTATTTTATCTGAAAACACTCTACGTGCTTCGCACCCTATGGCTGCCTCTTCAGGAGTTTCTCTCAGAAAAGATGTTACATGCCAGAAAGTGAAACTTACAATAAGTAAACGTGATCAGTCATTTTTCGTGGAGACTTTTCTCCCAGCGATCCGACCTGTCTCACTTTTTTATGTATGAGCATGTACTTTTATATTCGAAAGAAATATGTACTTTATTATGTACATTCTAAAAGAGTATGTAAGTTTACTTTCAAGAGGTGATGTACACTATTTTGTACTCTACTGAAGATTACATGCTCTTATTTTAAAAAACGCAAATTTGTACTGAAATCTGAAATTGTTTATTTTTCTTTGTTTTGTTTACTCAATTCTTGTTTTCGTATTTCGTCACATCAGCGTTTGACGTCTGACGTTTGACGCTGTTTATTTTTTTTTGTTTTATATACTCAATTCTTGTTTTCTTATTTTGTCACATCAGCGTTTGACGTCACCGCGTTGTCAAATTAACCCTTCTTTGCATGATGGTGGAAATTTCCATCATAACATTGAATGCACAAAAATTATATAAAAGAACAAGTTCACTTTAATCTAACTTTGCCTGATGATGGAAATTTCCAACATATTGTTTTTTGCTAAATTTATACTATAAATATAGACTAAGATTTTTTTAACAATTTTTTCTTTAATTTTGAACATGAATTATATCTTAATTTATTTCACCAATAAAGAAAAAATCATGCAAAGAAGGGTTAGCATTTGATCGATTGACTTCAGGTGCCGACGTCTAAAAAGTTGTTGACCAGTTAGTCTATTCTCGTAATACGAAGCGGTAGGTATATTTTATTTTTGGTCGTCGGTTTTCTGGTACGCCGAGTATACTGATTCATTTTAAGAGAAAATACGTGTCCACCGAGAGAAAGCATACATCGATAAACGTTATTTATGCAGCGGTTGACCTTCATTCGCATCTTCCTGACCACTGGAAATTTCAGCCAGCGTCGTGAGTATTAACGATCCTTGTGAAATGGAAACTTGCATCGGGTACGCGCACGATAATGCAAGCGGGAAGATAGGGGAAACGTATAACCGGGGTTCGACCCCAAAAGAGGGAGAGAAAAAGGATTTCGAGAAAATAGGAACGTCGGTTGGTGTGTGTTCCGAGGATACAGCTGAATGCTCATATATGTGTACGCTTGTTCTTGCAAAGCCGAATATGATGTCGTGTATAGATAAAATAACGGAAGGACGTGGGCTCGTTCTTTAAAAAGGTCGCATAAGACGTACATCGCTTCTGGTCTTATTTAATCATCTTTTCCATAACGTCGACGATAGATTCGTTTAGAGACAAGCATCTTTATATGTTGAGATAGAAAAATCAGCGTACGTACGGTTTGCTTTTTGAAAATTCTGCATGGAAACGATCTTCCGTTAATCTTATTTATCTATTAATCTTTTTTCATAAATAATATCATAAATAATATTTTATATATAATAATAAAATCATAATACTAATTTATGTATAAAACAATAATTTTTCATAAATAATAATAAAATTTAATATAGACGATGCATCCGCTTACTGTCAAGTATAACTACGTATTGAGACAAAATAATCAAAATGCATGAGGTTGCCCTATCAAAATTTTACATAAAAACATTTTTGATTTAAGTTTTAATCTTGTGTAATATTATTTTCACAATACTGGCAATTTATTAATTTCCAGCAAAATATGGTCATGTATTGAGACGGAAAAATTAAAATCCGTGTGGATTGTTCTTTTAAAATTATATATAAAAATGTTCTTGATTTAAGCTTTAATCTGGTATAATACTCTTTTTACAACACTCGCAATTTATTCATTTCCAGTCAAATATGACCACGTATTGAAATAGAAAAATTAGCGTACGTACGGTTTGCTCTTTGAAAATTCTGCATGGAAACGATCTTCCATTAATCTTATTTATATAATAATATTATTATATTATATATTATTATATTATTATAATCTTTTTTATAACGTAGACGATGCATCCGCTTAAGTGTGACTAGGTATTGAGACAAAATAATCAAAATGCATGGGGTTGCCCTTTCAAAATTTTACATAGAAACATTTTTGCTTTAAGTTTTAATCTTGTGTAATGTTCTTTTCACAATACTGGCAATTTATTCATTTCCAGAAAAATATGATCACGTTTTGAGATGGAAAAATTAAAATCCGTGTGGATTGTTCTTTTAGAATTATTCATAAAAACGTTCTTGATTTAAGCTTTAATCTGGTATAATACTCTTTTCACAACACTGGCAATTTATTCATTTCCAGTCAAATATGATCACGTATTGAGATGGAAAGTTAAAATCCGTGTGGATTGTTCTTTGAAAATTCTACATAAAAACGTTCTTGATTTAAGCTTTTATCTTATACAATACTCTTTTCACAACGCTGGCAATTTATTCATTTACAGCAAATATGATTACGTATTGAGATGGGATAATTGAAACGCGTGAGTTCGTCCTTAAAAATTTTCCATAAAAACGTTATTCAATCAAGCTTCAAGTTTATTTGACATTTTTCACAATGCTGACGAATTTGCAATAAAACGCGATCGTATATGGAGGTTGAATAACCAAAACTTTTACTTCAACCTTTAAATCAGCTTTAATTCAAGCTTTGATACATTGCGGTACTATGTAATTTTGTTCATGCAACGTGATTCTTTATGAAGACATCTACTCCAGTCTCGTCTCCGTTAAAATGCTCTCCAACATACACGTTTTTTTCCTTTACCCTCATATTCAGTTCCAAATGAGAGTCGGTCGTTTTAACCGAAACAAAAATGTGTAAATTTGATAACATTCCTTTTTCGATGCGAATTTGGATCATTACTATTATTTGACACGTATTATGTACGTTAAACGTTAAGAACATATTTTATCTAGTGGAAACAGCAAAAAAGAACCCTTTTCACGTTGCATAAATAATAAGGAAATTGGACGCTTCTTATGCTACCATGTCGCAAAGTATTAATATTTACTTTTAAAAACAGATAAGTTAGTACATTTATTTATTTGCATTGATAACATTTATAACCCATGTTCATTAGGACCTTTTTTCCACAAATTGTCGTCTACTAATGTTAATTCTACGAACCATGTAGATTAGGATCATTACTATTATTTGACACGTATTATGTACATTAGACGTTAAAAACTCCTTTTACCTTGTGTAAATAGGAAAAAAGAACACTTTTCACCTTGCATAAATAATAAGGAAATTGGACGCTTCTTATGCCACCGTGTCGTAAAGTGTTAATATTCTCTTTTAAAAACAGATAAGTTACTGCATTTATTTATTGGCTTTGACAACATTCATTTATGACCCATGTGCTTTAGGACTTTTTTCCATAAATTGTCGTCTACTAATATTAATTCTAGGAACCATGTAAATTAGAATCATTACTATTATTTGACACGTATTATGTACATTAGACGTTAAAAACTCCTTTTACCTTGTGTAAATAGGAAAAAAGAACACTTTTCACCTTGCATAAATAATAAGGAAATTGGACGCTTCTTATGCCACCGTGTCGCAAAGTGTTAATATTCTCCTTTGAAAACAGATAAGTTAGTGCATTTATTTATTTGTATTGATAACATTTAGGACCCACGTTCAGTAGAACCTTTTTCCATAAATTGTCGTTGACTAATATTAATTCTACCATGTAGATTAGGATCTTTACTGTTATTTGACACGTATTATATACCTTAGAAATTAAGAACCCATTTGCCTTGTATAAATACTAAGAAAGTAGGACCATTATTATCCTACGGTGTTTCAAAATATTATTCTCCTCGGAAACACATACAGTTTAACGCATTTTCGGCCAGTCGCCTTAATCGAAATAAAATAATATTCACTACCTTTAATAATATTAATTCCATCACTTTTCCACCTCACTTCACATTACATTTTTTAATCTCACAGCGCCGCAGAATATTAACATTTTCCCTTGAAAACATGGAAATCAACGGATTTTCGGTCAGTTGCCTTAACCGAAGTAAAAACCTATTCGCTATCTTTAATAATATTAATTTTTTAACCAATTATATTAGGTGTACAACTTTGCTTCCGCCGTTTTGCAATAGATGGCTGTAGCGGTAAGTGGTAGTCGAAATAAATAGATCGTAGATGTCATACAATAAGCTTAGGCATTTGTAAACATAACGCCATCGAAATATTAGTCGATTTGTGTCTGCATCATAAAGTCATTCTCGATTAAACATGTCAGCTTACGAGCCAAATTCTCGTCATTTGCGGGAGGTTTTAATTTTCTGCTTTAATATGAAGAAATCTGCGGCTGAGGCTCATCGAATGCTCTCAAATACCTATGGTGAGGCCGCTATTAGTGAAAGAACGTGCCGAGAGTGGTTTCAACGCTTCAAGAACGGTGATTTTGACGTCGAAGACCGGCAAGGCGGTGGAAGAGAGAAGGTTTTCGAAGATGCAGAATTGGAGGCATTACTTGATCAAGACTCGTGTCAAACGCAACAAGAATTGGCAGTATCATTGGGAGTGACGCAACAAGCCATTTCAAAACGCCTGAAAATCATGGGAATGATTCAGAAACAAGGAAATTGGGTGCCGTACGAGTTGAAGCCGAGAGATGTTGAACGGCGTTTGTTTGCTTGTGAACAGCTGCTTGCAAGGCAAAGACGGAAAGGATTTCTGCATCGCATTGTGACTGGGGACGAAAAATGGGTTCATTACGATAATCCCAAGCGCAGAAAATCATGGGGATATCCCGGCCATGCTTCCACGTCGACGGCCAAACCGAATATTCACGGTTCCAAGGTCATGCTCTGTATTTGGTGGGACCATCTCGGCGTAGTGCATTATGAGTTGTTAAAACCGACTGAAACAATCACAGGCGATCGTTATCGAACGCAATTAATGCGTTTGAGCCGAGCATTAAAAGACAAACGGCCGCAATACAACGAGAGACATGATAAAGTGATTTTACAGCACGACAATGCTCGACCCCATGTTGCGAAAGTGGTCAAGACATACTTGGAAACGTTGAAATGGGAAGTCCTACCCCACCCGCCGTATTCTCCAGACGTTGCTCCCTCGGACTATCACTTGTTTCGATCAATGGCACACGGCCTGGCTGACCAGCACTTCCGGTCTTATGAAGAAGTAAAAATTGGATCGATTCGTGGATCGCTTCAAAAGATGACCAGTTTTTTCAACGCGGGATTCGTACGCTGCCCGAAAGATGGGAGAAAGTAGTGGCCAGCGATGGACAATACTTTGAATCATAAACGTATAACCAGTTTTTTACAATAAAGCCTCGAATTTCGGAAAAAAACGGCGGAAGCAAAGTTGTACACCTAATATTAGCCTCTTTTCTATCACTTTTCCACCTCACTTTACATTACACTTTTTAATCTCACTGCGCCGCAGAATATTAACATTTTCCCTTGAAAACATGGAAATCAACGTATTTTCGGTCAGTTACCTTAACCGAAGTAAAAACATATTCGCTACTTTTAATAATATTAATTTTTCTTCCCAATGTATATTAGTCTCTTTTCATCACATTTCAATCCCTTTTTACACTTCATTTTTTAATCTCGCTGCGCCGTAAAATATTAACATTCTCCCTTGAAAACACGCAAATTAATGCATTTTCGATTAGTCACCTTAACCGAAATAAAAACTTGTTCACTACCTTCGATAATATTAATTTTTCTTCCCAATGTATATTAGTCTCTTTTCATCACATTTCAATCCCTCTTTACATTTCATTTTTTAATCTCGCTGTACCATAGAATATTAACATTCTTCCTTGAAAACACACAAATTAATGCATTTTCGATTAACCGAAATAAAAACTTATTCCCTACCTCCGACAATATTAATTTTTTAACCAATGTAATCTCTTTCTCGATTCTTTTTATAATATTATTTTTTCCCCCAATGTCAATTACTCTCTTTCCATCACTTCTCGATCCCATCTCACACCATATTTTTCAATCTCTCTGCGGCGCAAAATATTACCACCCTCGGAAAGTCGCCTTTGAGCGCATCTTCGGCGACATCAACAGCGCGCACCGAAATTATTTCAACGTCCCGACGTAAATTTATCAAAGCACCAGAAATTGGAAGGCACACGCGTGGAATATACTCGACCGCGGACGTGCAGAATGGGTCGCAATGATCGAATTTCCTCTATACGCGTCGCAAGCTTTCAGAACTAATTATCCCGACAGCGTCGCTTGGATGTTCGCTGCGTGGGAGTGTTCGCGAAGAAACGCGGATGGTTTCTGAAACGATTGCGCTTTGTGTCACTCCTGCCTTTCCTCAAAACACAAAATGTGCCGTGAACCCATTAAAGTCATGTTTAAGGTAAAGGACCAGTAGTTGACCATGTAGCGGTAGTTGACCATTTTTTACAAAATGTAAATAAATAAGCTCTTTGTAAGATATGCATTTTAACTGAAGATGCCACCAAATGCCACAATATCTTTCAGTTTAGTTTTCAAACAATTGTATGTGAAGTGACATATGTTCATGAGAAACCAACGTCTCAATTCATTAAGGTAACTAATATCTCGTTATATTACTATTTCAATGATCAATGAAGAAAACGAACTATTAAAAAACAATGAATGCCTGTTGAAAAAGTCGTGAATGATCACATACTATTTTTATATGACGGACAATATTTTCCTGGAAAAATTCTTCGGGTAAGCAAAAATAAAGCAACTATTTCATCCATAGAAATGTTCGGGCGGTTATGGAAGTGGCCAGAGAAGCCTGATGTGATGGATTACGAATGGAAAGCTGTACTTTCCCATAACAATAAATCCGGGAAATCAAGTAGTACTCGTAACGTTTCACTCTGTTCCCGAATTGGACTTCATAGGGAATTGATTTGTTTTATTTCTTGTTGTATTCTTTAATAATTTGTTTGAGTAATTTGTCTGTATAATTTGTGCCGATACTTGTTAAAACCAACCGATAATAAAATAATTCCCAATATTAGTACTTTAACCCTCTTTATAGTGGTCAACTACTGAGAAACTGAGGGTCAGTTACTAGTTTTTTCATTTTTAAGAGTGGTCAACTTCTGAAGCATTTACCGAATTTTTAAATATATTTTTAAAATTTGTATAACTTCATTTTTTTTCAAAGTGGTCGTGTTACATGATCTAGAAGGCTTAAAGAATGTCTCGAAGCATCGAGTCTTGCCATTTAATCAAGCGGTTACCATTGTTTCAGTGGAAAATTTCTCTTAACAGGTCAACTACTGGTCCTTTACCTTACTGACTAAAAAAAGTGTGTAAATCTGCAAATGGTGGGCTTTAGATTGAATTTAATATGTTAAGCGCAGCGTCGTCAATACGAATCGTCCGTATTTGGGTGGCGCGTATTTGGATACTTACGAGGAAAATTAATAAGTATTTGGAATAATATTTCACAGGGTAGGCTAAGACTATTAAATTGTTATCAAAGTATTATAACTTTAACCATTCGTTACTACCACTCGTATATATATATATACATATATATAACGCTATAAAATGTTTTATTATATTTTAGAATATCATCGGAAATTAGCTGCCTGTATTTAAATAATAATTAAAATATGGAATTCTCGTGCTATATTTAATGAATGAATATTGAGTACTCAAAAATTAATGTTCAGAGAATTCAATATACTTAGTAATATAAGTTCAAATGAAAAATATATAATTCGATATATAATTGAATAATTCATTATATATAAGAACTTCATCAGATACAACATAATTATGCTTGAATAATAATTACAATACGAGAACCTCTTAGATATGCTTAAAAAATAAATATGAAATACTAACAAAAAAATAAAATTAGAAGATTTTGATATACCCTAGCAATACGTTATTTCGACTTTTAAATGCTCTACTTAAAATTGTATGTAAAAAATATATAATTCTATATACAATTGAATAATTCATTACATATAAGAATTTCATCAGATACTACTAAATTACAGTTAAATAATAATTTCGTTTTTACATGCCCGACCTTTAGATCTGCGTAAAGAATGCATATGAAATACTTGAAATTTAATATTCGCAAAATTTAATATATACGAGCAATAAATATAGTTGGAATTTTCGAGGTGCCTCTTGAAATTTCCAACGAATAATGTATTATTCGTTATTCAACAAAACGTCCTCGTCAAATTGTCCTCGTCAACGTACGCTTCTCACGTGGCATTTCTTTCGGGTAAATCCAAAAGCGGAAAATGCAATTTGCTGCGTTCTGCATCGCGCGCGTCGTTACTCAGTTTTAGCGACGCATTCTTCGCATTCGCGGATGGACGAATTGGAAAGGGACAAAATGCAATTTGCCACGTTGCACATTGTTCGCGACGGTATTAATTTTTCATTGCGCATTCGTTTCTTTCGCGGCAATGTAAAATTTTCACATTTTATTCTTTTTCAATGTGCCATTTTTGTTTCATTGTTTTCTTCCTAAATTAAGAAATTCGAAAAGGCAAAGTACAATTTCTCATACGACACATTGTTCGGAACAACATTAATTTTTCACCACACATTTCTTTCTTTCCTGGGAATCTACAATTTTCATATTATATGTTTTCCCTATAAATTAATCAGTTTAACTAGGTAAAGCATAATTTGCCTTGTTAATTTTTCATTGCGCATTCATTTCTTTCGCGGCAATGTACAATTTTCACATTTTATTCTTTTTCAATGTACCATTTTTACGTTTCATTCTTTTCTTCCTAAATTAAGAAATTCGAAAAGGCAAAGTACAATTTGCCATACGACACATTGTTCTTAACAGCATTAATTTTTCACCACACATTTCTTTGTTTCCTGACAATCTACAATTTTCATATTACATGTTTTTCCCCATAAATTAATCAGTTTAACTAGGCAAAGCAT
Source organism: Cryptocheilus praepositus (assembly GCA_033815515.1). Taxonomy (NCBI): domain Eukaryota; kingdom Metazoa; phylum Arthropoda; class Insecta; order Hymenoptera; family Pompilidae; genus Cryptocheilus; species Cryptocheilus praepositus. The sequence continues at coordinate 21,935 of JAWWQZ010000197.1, forward strand.
AATTTGCCGTGGCAACATTAATTTTTCATATCACATTTATTTCTTCCGTGGCAATATAGAATTTTTACAATGTATTTTTCTTTGGCCATAAATTAGTAACTTTAAAAAGGCAAAGTTCAATTTGCCGTAATGTACATTGTCTGGGTCAACTTTAATTGTTCACCCCGCACTTCTGCCTTTCGTGCATTATGTACAATTTTCACACATTTTTTCCCTCCGCAAATTAATACATTTAAAATGGCAAAGCGCAATTCGCCACATAGCACATCGTCCGCGCCAACATTAATTTTTCACCGCGATTTTTTTTTCTCCTGTCAACGTTCGATTTTCCTGTGAAATCCTTTCCCCGCAAATTAATAAATTTATAAAAGACAAAGTGCATTCGGCTGCATTGTATATTGCTCGTACCTAAGTAAATTTTTCACATTTTGTTTTTCGCCAAATAAACGCGCCGACAAAAGGAGAGTTTGTATCATCACGAGAGCGAACATTCTTCGCGTCGAGATTAATTTTTAATACCTGCTTTTTTCCTTCGCGAACGGATAAAAATGAAAAACGACAAAGCGCGATTTGTCATGCCGTTCGCTCGTCGTTCCAGCGTTAAACTTTCATATTTCACTCTTCCCGTTGACGAACGGATGAATCGAAAAAATGGAAAGCATATGTTGCCAAAGCGAACACTGTCCGCGTCAACATTAATTTTTCCCGCATATTTTTTTCATTCATTATTTTAGCATTCATTTCACGTATCTCCTGTTTTCTCTTACCGAATGGATGAGTCGAGAAAATGCAGAGGATATATTGCCAAAGTGCACGTTGTTCGCGTCGACATACAGTTTTCATTTCTCTTTTTATCTTTGCGAATTATTAATATTTATTATTAACTCCGTTGACAAATGGTAAAATGATAAAGTACATTTAGGCATACTCTTCGTGACATTACTTTTCCATATCTAATATTTTTCTTCAAGGATCATTAATATCAATTATTAATAATTGTTAATTACCCTGTATAAACTGAAACAGGAATCGAAAAGATGCAGTGTATATATTACAGAAGAATTGATCATATATTGAAATATTAATATTAATTATTAACACCGTGGATAAATTGAGGAAGGGCAAAGTACAATTTATTGTACCGTCCGTTTCGATATTGATGTTTCACACCTCATTTTTCTCATCAAACAATAGATGAACCCTTTGGCTGCTGAATCCTCCCTATCGAAATAGTTTTTGATAGTTTGAACTCTATTGATTGATTATGTAAGGCGCAACTAAATTCTAATGGTAATTCTTCGTTTACGCCAGATTAAATAATGCAAGAAAATTATTTGATAAAGAACGCACCTATATTTATTTCAGACATTGATAATTATGGGTGCAATAGGTAAGAAATCGAAACGATTGAGCTCATAGTCGACACCGATAGATTTCGGGGGACGCATATATACGTCCATAGCAGTTAAAGGGTTCATGATTAACGACGTGAATGAATTGTAAGAACACAAAATACAATCTGTCATACCGCACACGACGACGTTCTTTCTTTACATCTCATTTTTCTCATCTACCAATGAATGAATCGAAAAGTAAAGATTGCCAAACTATTGATCAAATATTAACACGTTGACTGCCACGGTGGTTCACACAAAAGGTCTCACGAAAAAATGAAAAAATAGCCTATCAATAGCATTTATATTTTTGTAAATGCAATTAATATTAAATAGTGATTCAATTCTTTGCTTTCCGATAGTTTCGCAATATTTTCATTTTGCACAATTCAATCGTATTCTGTAGTACTTCATCACGCTTCGGTTTTAATATAGTAAAATACGCTTGGCAGTCAACGTATTAATATGCGTATTACCATTAACTATTAACATTAATACGAAAGTACGATCTGTCACTCCGTTTGCGTCTTTGTTAATTCTTCACAGTCCATTCCCAGGCCCAACGTGCAGTTGAATCTAGAAAGCGCAAATCGTTTGCCACCAAAACGTGTGCCGTTCGTGTCAACATTAACTTTTCACGCACCCCCTTTCCGTCCCGCGGGCCGCTAAATTAAAAAGCGACGACTCTCATTCTCGTCGGCATTCATTTTCCGCGTCTCATTTTTCGCCCCTGCGAGCGGACGAATCGAAAAAACGCAGGGACGTTCAGCGTAATTACTACCGCCGCTTATTACGGCTCATTAGCGCGTGGGCGCACGCTATTAATCCTTTGTCCGGGTCCCGTTAATGCTCACGAGCCGACGGGAGGTAATTAGCACCGGGTCGGCGCTTTTTATTTCCGCTTAGGTCAACTTACGTGGCGCGCGGCGATGGCTATCGGCCGGCTAAAAAGATTTGTCGCTTTACGAGCGAAAAACGCGAGGGCGGCGGTGCGGACTGAACGTTTCGCTGAATCGATGTGCCTTTAATGTTGCCGTACGGTGTCGGGGGCAGGGAACCGGCGAATCTACCGGTGGTTTTGACAAAAATCGCGCCGAGAGGGGAAGCGGACGATTTTTGGGTATTTCTGTTGATATTTGTGTGTTTAGTATGTGTCTTGTTAAATTAATAGTGTTTGCATATTATGTATTTGTATGGGTATGCAATATATAATACTTACGTGATATACAATATACAATATGTATATATAAATAGATATGCATACATTTCGCTGAATTGATGTGCCTTTAATGTTACCGTGCGGTGTCGGGGGCAGGGAACCGGCGAATCTACCGGTGGTTTTGACAAAAATCGCGCCGAGACGGGAAGCGGACGATTTTTGGGTATTTCTGTTAATATTTGTGTGTTTAGTACATGTCTTGTTAATTTAATAGTCTTTGCATATTATAGGATGCATGGAAGGAACAAGACATCATCTATCAATTCACCATCTTCACTTATAAAGACTGTCCTAAATTTCACGCAAGAAGTAATTTTGATAAAAAACATCCGACGAAGATAGATAAGGAGGTAAAAGATAGAAAAATTTTGGGACACCCTTTCGTACAGAATTTCCTTGATATGTAACATACAAAAAATTTCCAAAAATTGCCAGGTGACCGTCCTACTACCTCACCTTACTTCGTCCATAAGTACCCATACATTTTGCGGAAATAAAAAAAAGCTGCCACAAACACAAACGCAGCTTGTACTTGTACGATATCGATCGCAAGAAAACAAGGGCGTGAGTCTTAAACAGGTTTAATATCTGATGCCTCTCTGCCTTCTGCGCATCAGTGAAATTCGCCGCGTTCACAGGTTCTGCCCTCTTTCCCATCGAACTGCGACTCGTTGTCGCCGATGGGGAGCGTGTCGTTCGCGAAATGACTTTTTCGACGACGCGGGGAAAAGTTCGCGCGACGGTAAAGTTTCCGCGGGAAGCTCAAAGTGTTGTTCCGTCCTGACGAGCCCAGCTCCCTTCGCCGGATCCCCCTTTTTTTCCCGGGGCGAGGTTTTACGGCGCACCCAACAAAGGCATCTCTCCGAACCGGCGGTGCGTCAGTTTCCACTTTCCCAAGAATTCGGCGAGTAACGAAAAGAGGTCTCGGAAGCAACTTACCGAAAGCACCCCCGCCCAAACCTCCCACCGAATGTGAAAGAGGGATGTCGAGCCACAAGGAGCGGTCGCGTTAGATTTTTAACCGAAGAAACCCCGTTAGTCTACCGGTCCCACAACTGTTATAAATGTTCTGTTGGTAGTCTTTAACACGTTGACTGCCACGGTGGTCACCGGTGACCGGTCCAAAAGATTTGACTAAAAATGCAAAAAATTCGCAATGAAGCCTATTTGCAATCTTATAAAAGCAATTGATATTGGAACGGTGCTTCAATACTTTGGCTTCTAACAACTCTGCGTTACCTTTATTTTGCACTCTTTAATTATACTGTGCAGTATTTCATTGCATCGCGGTTCTAACATAGCAGAATACGCGGTGACCGGCGCAAAGATTTTATTTATAAAAAAAGATTTTACTACAGTTAACTAAACCATGAGTTATTGGTAATATTAAAAAAATCTGTCTCTAGACTCATCAGTAGTAACCTTTGGATATTATATATACAGTAGTGAGAAGAATACGTGGGCGAGTGTGTCATTCTACTCACTACCACACAAATATAATAACAATAATACAACAAAAAGAAACTCAACCTGGGACCAGGCTGTTTTCTTTCAATTCTAATTTCATAATTTTGTTATTTTACAATGTTTTTAGCCCTTTGAGTGCACACGCCATTTTACTGACAGCTACTCTTCTCAGTATTACTTTGTCCCATGTAAATCAAATAAACGATAATTTTTTTTCTTCAATTGCCATTACTGTAAATGCACTTTATACTATCCTTTGCCGTTAGAGTTGCCTCGCTGTTCAGATTTCGTGTCGAAAAGTGCCGCTGCATTTGACAACGATGCGCAGTTGAGAGTGCGCTTGGATTGTACCGAAATCGACGCGCTCAATTTCACTGATATTTTTTTTCTTCGCAACGTCACTCCTTTTCATGTAAACCACGCGAATAATACGTTCTGTTTCTGGCTGCCGTCATTTTCAAATGCGCTTATTCAATAAACGTGTCGCTTGACGTTTTACGACGTTTTAAGTTAAAACAAGCGCTCGCTACCTCTCGACAAGATATTTTCAATGACGGCTGCAGCTGAAACGTTCACCTGTTAGCGGTATGCTTATTTTTCCCGCACCGAAAACGAAAGATTTAGTTTGAAAATAAATAGGCAACTATTTATGAGTATTTTATTTTTTTGTTTAACCTTATGCATATGCCTTGTTTAATACTTATTTTTCCCGTACCGAAAACCAAATATTTAATTATAAAAAAAAGGCAACTGTTTATGACTGTGTTATTTTTTTGTATAACCTTATGTATATGCTTTGTTTAACACGTTCGTATCGTATTTTGCTGTATTAGAATGGCGATGCTATGAAATACTACAGCGTTTGCCTGAATTATGCAAAATGGAAATAATATACAGATATTGGAGATCAAAGGATCGCATCACTATTCTAACAATAACTGCATTTATAAAATAATTATTGCTACCCATTGCGAATATTTTGGATCTTCATTAAAATCTCTTGCACCAGTCATCAGCAATCAAAGTGTTAATGCTTATTTTTCCCGTACTGAAAACGAAAGATTTAACTATAAAAAAAGGGCAACTTTTTATAAACGTTTTATTTTTCTATTTAACCTTATGTATATGCTTTGCCTTAGTGTAAATAAGACTTGCATTTTTTAATTCACTCTGATAACTTTCGACTTGTGATCACATTTAGTTGGTCTCCCAGTACATGTCCAATAACTTAACTTCCTTCGGCCAAGAAAAATTGTAAACGCGAGTAGTGGGAGTAAAAAGAGTTCCGCTTGAAACCTCAGACGTTCCTAGCTGAGGAGCTTAGAGTGTCGACTCTCGCTTAGACTGCTTATACACGTCTAACGGCTGAATTTCCCTCGGACAAGAAAAGCATCCATACCCACGCGACGCATGGCCAGCACCGGTCCCGTTCTCACGCGTAATAATAAATCTTTCCTTGCATAATGGCCAGCGCAGCCGTGCACAGCCCTTCCTTATGTGAAACTGACTACGGCGAGCTGTTTCGTTACATAACGGCCGCCCACGCTATCGTTTCGAATGTGGCTTATATATTAACTGGAGCGTGTGCGCGATCGAAATGAGAGAGCGTGCGGCTTTCTTTATTTCTAGAGGCGCTCGAGTGTTGGGCGTTTTTCAACAAAATTGGCACACCGCTATCTTTTGTGAGCACGGATTCCGAAGTGGTCGGAATTATTTTTGGGCCGTAGCGAGGGTCAGTTGAAGTGGCAAGTGGAACTGTGGATGAAACTGGCGCCGACAAACGTATGGGTTGGTAAAGTTTCGAATGTGGGGTACACTGAAATTGCCCTTTAAAATTGGGTGGTGTAAAGACAAGCGGAGAGACTGAGGAAAAATCGGGGGTAAATGAAAGTGTAAAAAGCCACAAACATGCGAGGTATGTGACAATATGTAGGTAGTTAAGTGCATATTTTACGTCGAAACGCAAAAATATTTGTTGCGACACATTTATCGCTCAGCAACTATGGTACTTTGGAAAATGTCTACTTTATTTCCCCGTCGAATGTATGCATATGTATATTTTGTATATTGTATGTTCCATAAACATCATGTATTGCGTAGAGGTACAAATATATAATATACTAAAATTACTATTTCACAGAATATAAAACAAAATTAATGTAAACAGACATACAAAAGTATTTTCCCACATTGCAAAGTATTAGCTTTACGTCTCGATTCAATACATGCGTATATATAACATATAAAACACTTAACTTGCACTAGTCATGCAAAATTAATTTGATTCACGACATTCCGAAAAACACTCAGTTCACACGGACCAGTGTCAATGCTATTCTATATAATATGAAAAAGCTGTATTCACTAATTGCAATAACACCGGCCGCGAAAGCCTCAATAAAAAGTAAAAAGTACTTCTACTACTTTCACTGTGTGTGCAATGTTACGCATCTTCCCGCTATTGTTTCGTAACGTTGATTGCAAAACACCGCACGAACTCTTCTGCTTACCTAATGCACGATCGCGTGTCTTTGTCTCCTTATTTTCGGTTCTCTTCCACACTACGCCTGGACGTCGAGAATACCGCCGGCCGATACGCTTACTTGTACTACTTGCATTAGCATCTGCCGCGTACTGCATCGTGCATTATGGCCTGAAGGATTCTGTTCACGCGCATAGGACTCGGACATTATCGAACGGAGTTGTGACGAATTTGTGAGAAAAGAAAGCGGTGCAAAATAAACTTTCGACAATCTTTCGTTATTACTGTGCACCGTCTTCTTTGATAGGATATGGGTCGAAGGAAAATTGATTTCATTCTAGACCGAAATATAATAGATGTCATGTTTAAGACGTTTGAAATTAATATACTGGAAGTACTGGATAGTAGTGCTAGTGGTGACGTAACTCTTGTCATTAATAATTTGTGAAATTAAGAACCTTGTAAATTTTCTGTTGAAGTAGTTACGGCATTTGTAAGGTGGATTTGCTTATGAATTTTCTGCTGGAATAGTTATAACATTTGTGAAATGGATTTGCTTCTAAATTTTTCGCCGAAATAGTTCTGGCATTTGTAAAATTAATTTTCTTATGAATTTTCTACTTATATAGTTATGACATTTGTGAAGTAATTTTTTTTTAAATCCACCGCTAAAATAATTATGGCATTCCTTACATTTTTATGAGTTTCCTGCTGAAATAGTTACGACATTAGAATTTTGTTCTGAATAGCTATGACATCTGTGAAATGAATTTCCATATATACTTTCCGCTGAAACAGATACGACATTTGTGAAACTAATTTTCTTACGAATTTCCTACTGAAACAGTTATGACACTCTTACGCATTTTTTACCGTAATACTTAAGATATTTGTGGCAAATTCTGAATCTCATAAATTTTACTCGTTACCACAAATATCATTTGCGTGTGCTGCAATTAGCGCAATTACAATTTTGAAGTATTCCCATAATACATTAATACTTTAACGACCGCTAACCGATATAATCGGCTTTTCAGTTGTCAATTCTAAATGACAATAAAATTACACTGCTTTGAAACCAAAGAGTTCTCAACAACACATTCAGTATTTTTCAGTTATAATTCTTTACAAATAAGCACATACACAATTTCTGCGCGATATTCAGAGTTGGTCGTTAGCGAGTGGCATCTTCAGTCAAAACCGGTCGGTAAAGTGTTAAAAGCGACGTTCGACGTGAGAACCAGTGGACATTTCTCTTCCATGACCCTTCTTTCACGTTAAATTTAAAGTGTTTTGCGAAACATAATTTGAATACAGTAATCTTGTTCAAAACCGTAAGGTATTCCTTGCATAAACCCTTCTAGTACTATGGATCTTTCACTTTAAGTTTCAAGTTGTATGCCAAACTTAATTTGCATATAGCAATTTTGTCCGAAACCATATCGTTTCCTACGAAACACGCGTTGTTCATTGTGTTATTATAGGTACATCTAAAAATATTGCGACCAGCACGATACCATCTCTTTCAGTCTTCCTTATCTACATTTATTCCCGTTATTTTATATAAAAAACCACGATAACTGTTGTGTCACCGAAACATTAATATCTGTGCTTGCAAACTCAAGGCACCTGGTCAAGGTGCAGGAACACGTATCGCCGAGAATTTCGCTGACCAGCAGCGTCCGAGGGTGGTCAAGATTTTACGGTCAGTGTGCATTACCTCAAAATAGCGTCGTGCGTCATATGAGGAGGACTGCGAAACGCGCACTGACGTGGACGAGACGGTTGTAAATTTCACGCCATCCGTGCTTGCATAAACGTCCTCCGCTGCCCAGACACCTCCGTAAATGCGGAAGACGCTCATGCGTACAAGAGCGAATGCACTCGGTCGCGTGTCAAAGTTAATGGACGAGAGTGCATGCGTATCAAATTGCACGGCTATGCATGCAAATTGAGCGGTGTCTTATTACCGGGGTTGCGAGTGAAATGTTTGGGGACGGGCTAATAGAAGTCTTGTTGGAGATTAATTGCTGGTAAGCTGCTTCGTAGTCGGTCGTTTGACGTTAAATTCTTCGGCTTGTATAAAACAGTATAGTTTCGAAAAGGTTGAGATATGAAACTTTATGAATTGAGAAATAAAATTGAAATTTGGTGGTTCATATTTTTGAAGGTGCGATAATATTTAGAATTATCAGCAATGTGCATTGATAATTTGTCACACTAGCAATAATGTACTGCAATAATAATTTTTTTAATTAGCAGTTGGCTGCTTGGCAATCGGTCGTTTGACGTGAAATTTTTTGATTCGTGTAAAACAGTACAGTTTCAGAAAATATTACTCTGATTAAATTATGAAACTTTATTAAATTGAGAAACAAAATTGAAATTTGGTGGTTCATATTTTTGAAGATGTGATCATATCTTGAATAATCAGCAATGTGCATTGGTAATTTGTTACACTAGTAACGTAATAATAAATTGTTTTAATTGGGGATTGGCTGCTTGGCAATCGGTCGTTTGACGTGAAATTTTTTGATTTGTGTAAAACAGTACAGTTTCAGAAAATATTACTCTGGTTAAATTATGAAACTTTATGAATTGTGAAATAAAATTGAAATTTAGTGGTTTATATTTTTGAAGGTGTGATAATATTTAAAATAATCAGCAATGTGCATTTGTAATTTGTCACACTAGTCATGCAATAATAAATTGGTTTAATTGGTGGTTCGCTGCTTGGCAATCGGTCGTTTGACGGTAAGTCCTTCGACTTGTATAAAACAGTTTAGTTTCGGAAAGTATTACTCTGGTTAAAATACGAAACTTAATGAATTGAGAAAAAAAAATTGAAACTTGGCAGTTTATATTCTTAAAGGTGGGATAATATTTAGAATAATCAGCAATATGCATTAGTAATATGTCACACTAGTACCGCAAAAATAAATTGTTTTAATTGGGGGTTGGCTGCTTGGCAATCGGTCGTTTGATGTCAATTTTTTTGATTCGTGTAAAATAGTATAGATTCGAAAAGTACTACTTTGATCAAATTGTAAATTACAGATTTGGCCGAACCTGTGCCACAACAATAATAATAAATTAATTTTTTAAAGTTCGTCAATGTAAAGAAACGTTCTTCTTTCGGCTCTAATATTTTAACACGTAAAAACGGTCCCCAGTTTTATCAAATTCATTGCACAATCGGCTGCTTCAACACCGTTACACAATTATTTTATAAATCTCCTACGATCCTGTGAATGATTCGCAGCCGTCAATGTGCTGCCATTCTAAGTTTATGCGAAACAAAGTAAGACGCATGATTTAATCGCCGACGTATTGAGTACGTTAACGACGACACTTTCGCAAATGTAATCGTATCGCGGTTTATTGTGCCGTAAATCTGAGATATAAGGTTTCATAGGGACGCCATGAAATTCTCGTTTTGCGCGGAACTGCCTTGCCTTCCTGATCCTCAGTGAAATGGGTCAATGGTAACGACCGGCCCTCAATGGGTGATAAAGAAATGCTAAGCATTCTCAGAGATGAAACAAAGTGTCTTTCTGATCTCTGTTACTAGGTAGCAAATATCGGCCCACTTGGTGTATCACAAGCTAGTAGTAAATACGTTGCGATGTCGGCCAAGTAGTACAGATATTGAGGGTGCGCGTTTTTATGATAAAATCAATGTACCGTGCTCTCATTTTAAATTAATGGACGGAGAACCAACCTGCCGTTTGATGCAGTCGACTGAGGTTGAGTTCTGATTTTATTAACGAAGTGCTGTATTTTAAATTAGTAACAATAACCTCTCTACATATATAAATTATTTATATTTGCATTTCGCAATAATGACCTTCGTACATTGATTTTTTATAGAACGTGTTTGAGAAAATGTGGACATAATTTTGGGAATAGATTCAATATGCTAAGTTATAAAATAAATTTCGTATTATAGACAATTCTGTCTTCTAGTAATTTTCGTGAAACTGTTCACTTTAGTTTTTAATTGTTGGCAAGTAACGCTTGTTATACCGATGCAGTCGACTGAGGTTGAGTTCTGATTTTATTAACGAAGTGCTGTATTTTAAATTAGTAACAATAACCTCTCTACATATATAAATTATTTATATTTGCATTTCGCAATAATGACCTTCGTACATTGATTTTTTATAGAACGTGTTTGAGAAAATGTGGACATAATTTTGGGAATAGATTCAATATGCTAAGTTATAAAATAAATTTCGTATTATAGACAATTCTGTCTTCCAGTAATTTTTATGAAAGTGTTCACTTTAGTTTTTAATTGTTTGCAAGTAACGCTTGTTGTACCATGCACAACGTCCTGGTTTGCTGTGTAAACATTGTTAGTTCTCGCAGTACGACTGTGGGCGCATGTAATGTTGCAAGGACACAAAACACGTGACTAATTGAGAAGAAGCCGACACAGTTGCATTGTCCTTTACACGACTTTCCGTCCAGCTTGATTTATTTGCTGAGAACGAAAACGTTCTTTCCATGGCAGTCTTTGGAGTGGTAGGTTTTTGCGTTTGTGGTTACGGACGGTATTGGGCTCATTAATTGTCACGTCGTAGGAATAAAAATTATTAACACGTGTCTGTATGCACAAATGTGTGATAAATAGAATATAGGATATAGAATATAGAATATAGAAGTTAGAATATAGAATATAGAATATAGAATATGGAATATGGAATATGGAATATGGAATATGGAATATGGAATATGGAATATATGGAATATGGAATATATGGAATATGGAGTATATGGAATATGGAGTATATGGAATATGGAATATATGGAATATGGAATATATGGAATATGGAATATAGGGAATATGGAATATGGAATATGGAATATGGATAAATAGAATATGGAATATGGGATATGGATAAGTAGAATATGGATTATGGAATATGGAATATGGGATATGGATAAGTAGAATATGGATTATGGAATATGGAATATGGGATATGGATAAGTAGAATATGGAATATGGAATATGGAATATGGAATATGGAATATGGAATATGGAATATGGAATATGGATAAGTAGAATATGGAATATAGAATATGGATAAGTAGAATATGGTATATGGAATATGGATAAGTAGAATATGGAATATGGAATATGGAATATAGATAAATAGAATATAGAGCCTAGATATATTCTTTTCGATACTTATGTAATATAACGTAACTTAATTTATGACACAATGCAGGTGTTATGTTATTTGATTTTAATAATTTTGTTCCAACACCATAATGGAATGCAACGCAGTTATTTTCTCCTCACGTTATTTACATATAATGTACTTAATTTCACACGTGATGTACGACGTTATTTTAATTCCGATCATTTCATCCATTCATTGCAATGCTATCACGAAATATTCGCAATTGACCGGCGCATCAATGCTTTTCAGCCTAACTGTAAATTGTTCACGTCCAGAACTCGTTCACTCAACTACGCTGGACAGGTCTGTCGATAAATCTGACACATTCATCAACGCACACGTTCCTCGGCATGTAGACACGCGAACGTGCACTTTTGCGATCGCCCGGTATCCTCCATTTTCTACAATCGGAAGAGACAATCTGCGAGAAAGAGGATGCTTCCGCAGGTTGCAACGGTCTGAGCTTGAACAATTCGCACCTCGTAGCAGCAATGGTGCTCGTTCGGAGACGAATCTCGTGTAACTACCTTATGGCGTGCCTACAGTAATAAGTGAAGCACGATCGAACCATAAAAACTTATATCTAAAAAACGGGATACGTGAACGTTATGTTTTTAGCTAAAACTTAAATCAAATTATTGGACTGAATTATTTCTTGTTTCATACATGATGGGGTAAGTAGGGGTGTTCTATGGTGGGAGAATTTTTTCGAGGGGAATACTTTATACGGATGAATCCGGAATAATGTAATGAATGTCATGAATAATTGTAAAAGTTGTAATAGATGATCCTGCTCTCATCAGTTTTTCCGGCACTTTATTGGTCTGAATTATTATCGTTCCATATGTGGTGACGTAATAAGAGATACTTTATGGTTGAACGATTTTTGAGCGAATAATTCCGTAAACAACATTTTCCCGGATAATCCATTTACCGACCCTCCTGAATAATTGCAAAACATTGAATCATCCAGATTATCCCATTTTCATTAATTATTTTCGCTTCATATATGGCGACGTAATTAGAAGTGCTCTATGATTGAATAATTTCTGCGCGGAGAAAGATCCGTAAACAACATTTTCCGGGATAATCTATTTACTGACCCTCCTGAATAATTGCAAACAATTGGATCGTACAGATTAGCCTGACGTAAACGACTGCCGAGACATCTTCTACCGCAGAGCACCGTATATATATATATATATACTGTTCCATGAATCCTCGCTGCGGTCGGGTCAAAGTTCGCACCGTGAACGTTCGTTATCGTCGTCTGCGCGATCTTAAACCGACGATCTTGCTCTGTGGAGCTCCAGCTTTCATTCTTTTTATCTCCCAATCTAGTCACGTCGTTTATCGGCGCCGTGGCTACAAAGTGGCGTCGTTACTTTCGCACACGACAACGTGTATCAGACATAATGCCCGGCATTATTGCTTCTCGATGCACTTGCCTGGTATTTTCAGCGTTCCTTAAGGCAGCGCTAGTCGCCGGATCCCATAGAATGTGCAGGCTGCTTTATGTCGGGAGTTTCTACGGTTGACGGGCGAATGCGCTGTGTTCTCTGCGACGCCATTACATTTTCACATTTGACTTTACGCGTCCCGTGCTTCGCAGGAGTGTCTTAAGTACCGATTGCAACCGACAGTTTCCTTCAGAGAAATGTCCGATTCGCGATTTCGTTAGAAAAATGACCATTGCCTCACGATGAATAGTGGCACAAAGGCCTTCTGACATTAAAAAATGTGAAGTAACGCATCCCAAAGCAAGTTCTGTAATATGTAGTGAAATGAGGAATATCGCTTTTGATATCCCATTCCTGATCATTGTAAGGCGGAATATATCTATGTAGTCAGGATGTCCAATTTTGATCTTAACGTATGTGATCAAAGATAAAACCCCCTGACGACATTATATTTACTCAGATTGGAGACTATACTAAAACACATTTCACCGAAAGCAGACGCGCGAATTCTTAAGTCTACCGAAAAACATCCTCTTCAGCATCGAGTTAACCCAGTACACTAATGCAGCTCCGCGCGAATTAAAGGCATTCGGCAAATTTTCCGCGCCTTCCGTCGCGGCTCATCACTCACGAGTTAATCAGACGACGTTCGGCCACTTTCATAACTCAAACCAACCCACCGTCTTCGTCTCCAGCTCCCTGCACTTTCCTCGCTCCGACAAGCAGCGTCTCCTTCGAATTTAACTAATTGCACCTCCAATCTCATTTGCGTTTCAAATAACGCGATGGATTCGTCTGCCGAGGAGTCCCGATGCGCTTTGAAGCACCAGCCGGCACCCCCGCTTATTCTCCGGCCATTTTTCCCTTCTTCCCTCCACCCCCCCGACTCTCGTTCCTTTCCGTTCCGCGGGCATGTGCAATTGAAATTCAGCTCTCGCGACAACGCGCGTCTTTCTTCTCATCTCGCCCGGCGTCCTTTGAAAATTACGCCAATCCGTTCTGTCGGCAATCTCTCTTTCACTCGCCACCCCCCGGTCGTTCGCCCCGGCGTATCTGTTATCCATCTTTTTCATCTAGCAGCCCGCCGCACTCTCTTTCAGGGTGCGCTTTTGCGCGTCGTTACTTCGCACGGTCCCAACGTGTTAAGGGAAAATTAGGTGGTCGGGTAGAAGGGGTTGAAAATGGCGGTGGTCGGTTCTTGTTCAGGGAGCGTGGATGGGAGAAGTTGATTTAGGAGGGGTTAATGAAGCTTTTTGCCGCGATGCGATCATCAAACGAGGTTGAAGTGTTTGGGAGGTTCCGAAGTAGAGGAAAATCTGAAAAATGGTTCCGATACGGGGAGTGTATTTGGTCAAAGTCGGTTTTTGTGGACGGAGGGTGGATGGGTGAATTTGTTTTCCCGAGGTTCGTAAGTGTAGAAATTCTGAAAACTTCCAGCGGAAAGTTGGCCAAAAAACAAAATTTTGAAGTATTTAGATATCTGAAAACATGTCAAATAAAACTTTACCTACACCAATACGACAATTTTTTAAATGAAAGTGTAGGATAGGATGTTAGGTGTCGTCGGAGCGGGATGCGGAATTATATTAACGATGCGTCGAGTTGTAAACAAAGCTTTATTAAACAACGAACCGAGACGTTTCGTAGTTGCACAACGAAAAATGCATCCAGCGTCCACGCAGTCGTCAGCTGCGTCGGGTCTCTGTTTGCGAGGCAGGAACTCGTCCCTTTTTCCTCGTTCCTTTCGCCCGCCTTCGATTTTCATCTAGCAGTCAGCGTCACTCCGGGCGCACTGTGCAAGCAAGCATTCGTTTAAGCGGACTTCCTTGACGGCGGTTTGTACACTCGCCTGTCACGCTGTCTTTCCTTCCGCGCGCTTCCTCCAAGCAAATAGCGAGGAGAAAAATCTGCGTCCGCTGGCGAACATTTTCTTCGGCGCAATCGGTTACGCTCCGCGCGTGAAAATTGCCGGAGACGATCGGAGGTGTGGCGCGGGAATGTGTAAATGAGCAAATAAATATGTAGATGCAATCTGTGTCGCGAACGAGCGGCGAGCTGTTTTATAGAAGCCGTATTGATGAGAGAGATGCTGGTCTATAAATAATATATTGATGGGTGGAGAGAGAGTACCGGAGTAACTGGAATAATCGATCAGTGGTGCTGCGTGGGGAAAGGAAACGGAGCGTTCGACGGATTCTGTAGCACCGATTAATTTTTCTCGGGGAATATATGGCATTTTTGGTTATACTACTTAATAGTGTAGTTTGGGCATTTCTTGATCATGCCAGCATGTGCAAGAATCAATATGGACGGTAGATGTATTCTAAAATTAAAAACAGTTCACTTTTGTCTGAGCTATTTTCGTTCATACTACTTATTACAGTACTCTGTGCATTTCTCTGTACACATTAAATGAGCAAGAATCAATATGGACGGTAGATGTATTCTAAAATTCCAGTTCACTTTTGTCTGAGCTATTTTCGTTTAAACTACTTATTACGGTACTCTGCGAATTTTTCTGTACACACTAAATGTGCAAGAATCAATAAAGACGGCAGATGTATTCTAAAATTCCAATTCACTTTTGTCTGAGATATTTTCGGTTATACTACTTATTACAGTACTCTGTGAATTTCTCTGTACACACTAAATGTGCACGAATCAATATGCACGGTAGATGTATTCTAAAATTCCAATTCATTTTTGTCTGAGATATTTTCGTTTATACTACTTATTACAGTACTCTGCGAATCTCTCTGTACACACTAAATGTGCAAGAATCAATATGCACGGTAGATGTATTCTAAAATTCCAATTATCTTCTGTCTGAGCTATTTTCGGTTATACTACTTATTACAATACTCTGTGAATTTCTTTGTACACACTAAATATGCAAGAATCAATATGGACGGCAGATGTATTCTAAAATTCCGGGTCACTTTTGTCTGAGCTATTTTCGTTTATACTACTTATAGTACTCTGTGAATTTTTCTATACACACTAAATTTGTACAAAATTAATCAGAATCTTCCGATTCATTTCTGTCTGACAATTTACGTTACTTTCGTTCATATTGCTTACTGATATACTTCGTATATTTTTTCGACCATATTAAATTTCTGCAAAACTCAATCAGAATCATAGACATATCCTCCGCCCCCAACATTCGTCTGTGAATCCCCACCATTCCCGTCTACACTTCTTATTACAGTATTCTTCAACTTTTCTAACCACATGAACTCTGCGCAGAAATCAATCAGACCCACAGACGTACCCTACACCTCCGATTCCTTCGTTCCCTGCCAATCTACCCGATTCTCCGTCACACCACCCATTCCATCACCTCCTGCGTTCTCGCTTGCGTGGCAATCGTGCAAAAATCAACCCGAACCCTTCCCAATTGACCTCCCTCTCCTCACTTCCGCCGTTCCCGATACCATTTATTACGGCACGTCATTTTTTGTCCGCCGCGGTAATTACGTTACACTTTATCGTTCGCTGAGTGCACATCTTTGAAACCTCATCAATGAACCTTTTATCGGCGTCTCCGGGTCAAAGCACCAGCGTTAATGGCGACGACCCGATGTCACCCGAGTGGATCAGTTAAGTGACACCGCTGCCTCGTGCCGCGTCGATATACCAGTGTCTTCAAAGGACGCCGGATCCATTAGCTTTTAGAGCTGACGGGGCATTCACGTAATCCGCCGCGACCACGTTGATTGCGAATGGGGGGCGGTCTGTACAAGAACCGCCATACCGAAGACCCACCTCACCAGAGTCAATGTTGATGAACCGACGCAGACGTCGCGTGCTCGTCAGACGCTAAGCTACAGTCGCGGCTTCGGGAAACATCTTATTAATGGAGGACGTTCTGCCAACTGCCGGATAGCACGTTCGGCCGTTCCTGTTCTTAGGTGAAATTGAATATGGAGCGGGTTTAGTGCGAAGCCGGAGACGGGTGGAACTGGCGCGGACGGCTGTTTGGCGGTTTGATGGTTTACACGAAATTCGGAGGGGGTGATTTACTTCGTGCAAATGACGAAATACTTGTGTCTGTAGGAGACACTTTTGGTTTTAGATGCCTTGGATAAAATTGAATACGGAATATATTAATTAATGTTACACGTCATGACAGTTGTATATATTCTGGATGTATACTTGTATATATATTCTGGATGTATATGTGATTTGATGGTTTAGATTAAATTTAAAACGAGTGACTTACTTGGTGGAAATTACGAAATGCTTATGTCTGTTCGGGACACTTCTGATTGTTAGAGTGCTTGAAATTGAACGCGGAATAAATTAATTAATGCTAGAAGGCACAGCACTTACATATGTACCAGAAGCATATTTGTTGTTAGATTCCTTAGACAGAATTGAGTATGAGGTGACTTAATTAATGTTAGACCTCACGACATGTACATACCTGTTCCGGACATATATGGCCCTTAGATTCCTTAGGCGAAATTGAGCATGGGCGAGTTGACTAATGTTGTGCTCAGAGTATCATTACCTTTGATGACGAACATGTTTGCCTGATGAAACATACAT
Organism: Cryptocheilus praepositus; assembly: GCA_033815515.1. Classification (NCBI taxonomy): domain Eukaryota; kingdom Metazoa; phylum Arthropoda; class Insecta; order Hymenoptera; family Pompilidae; genus Cryptocheilus; species Cryptocheilus praepositus. The sequence goes on from JAWWQZ010000197.1 coordinate 39,700, forward strand.
TGCCTATGAAGAGGTAGGTAGAATACCATTTCCCGAGGTTATGTATCTTCATTGACATATATTTGTTAATAGACGAACACAGACGACACGTACACATTACATTTAAATTAACAGTTCTCATAAATACTTGTTATGCAGCTGCAGTATTTTAGAAGTAGAAAAACACAAATTTGCATATCAAAAAGATAAAAACGTCAACCAACAGTTCCCAAGCATACTTGCTATGCAGTTACAGTGCTTTTCTCATTATAACGCATTACAGGTAGTAAAACCATAAATTTGCAGATCAAAAAAATAAACAGTGCAAATCAACAGTTGCAATGCACACTTGCTATGCAGTTCCAGTATTTTTCTCATGATAACATTCCAGATAGAGGAAGGCAAATGTGCAGATCAAAACGACAAAAATTATCGGTCAACTCTTAAAAGGCTAATAACATAGTATTGTAGAGAATAATCCTGTAACTACATGGCAATGCATGGAGACTTTTGATTGGCAGTTTTTGGGGTTTTTTATCTATAATTTTCGTGTCTTCTACCTGGAATCTGTTTTAATGAGAAAAATACTGCAACTGCATGGCGAGTGTACATAGAAACTGTTGGTTAGTTTGACCTGCAGATTTGTCTTTTTGATATGCAAATGTCTCTTCCCTATCTGGAATGTGACATGATGGGAAAAATACTGCATTAATCCGCATTTGGGTGACGCGACCCGGTCGTAGATCCCGATTAAGATTTTTACCGTCACCCGAATACTGGTGACGCGACATTGAACGTGTTAAAACAACCGCGTCTACCGACTCTCCGTTTTGTCCCGCCACCCTCCGCGTCAATTACGGCACACTATTTTTCTCACGATAATACGCCGCGCTCGCGTACTGAATAACAAATTCCCCGCAAAGCCACGCGCGTAATCTCCGAAGCATATTACGCGCGTTACTTCCGGTTAAGGGACAACGCGCGCCGGCGATTTAACGATGCACAGCGGCTGATTAAACGCTGGCCCGTTTCACTGCCACTACTGCCTCTGACGGCTCGGCGATTTTTTCTCTCTCAAACTATGCGGAGACTTCTGCCGAAAGTAAATGTCGGATAGGCATTTTGCCGATGGTGACGACGGTCCGGCATTTTTGAAAAGTCAACGTTGGATATCAAAATGGCAATCGCAAATTTGGTAGAAGCGTGCGAAACTATTGTTGTGCAACAAATACCAATACGCATTAAATCGCCGAACGTACATCCACCATTATAACTACAAATTTAACGAAGTGAGGAGCAGTGGGTTAGCAATTTTTTTCAAACTCTGCGTAGACTTTCTCCTGCCGAAAAATTGGACGAAGGTGATGACGGTCCGACATTTTTGAAAAATCAACGTTGAATATCAAAGTGACGATCGCAAATTTGGTAGAAGCGTACGAAATTATTGTTTTGCAACAAACACCAATACAATTAAATCACCGAACGTAGATTCACCATAATAATTACCAATCTAACGAAGTGAGGAGCAGTGGGTTAGCAATTTTTTTCAAACTCTGCGTAGACTTTCTCCCGCCGAAAAAATTGGACCCGCCTTTTGCCGAAGGTGGCCACGCTTCCGCGCGGATGAAAAAATCAACGTCAAATATCAGATTTCCAATCGTGTGCAAATTTTTGCGGACGCGTTCGCAATTGAAAATCGAAATATACGTGTGTTTTTATTTTACAAATACGCAATGTTTAAAAACCTGCGCGAGTATACGCGAGCACGAAAAAAGTATTACCGTAAAAAGTGAAAAAAACCATGCGAGATTCAAACTCTGCGCCGCGAGATTTATCTTCAAACGCTTTACTCGCTCGACTACCGCGTTTCGATAAACACTGTTCTATATTCTGAGGCGTTTCAACGTGTATATTTCCGCGCACATTAAAGCTAATGTTTGCATATTACAGAGATCTCGTGTATGGCCGAGTGTTCTCATTGAGAATTTATTGCTTCCCCCATATCACCTTGCCAATTACTTTCTCGACTACGTTCAACTTTGGCATGCCACCCTCGGGGGACGCCTTTGAAAAATCCTTTGATGCCCGCGAGTCATCGCAAACCGCGGCTTGCTCATTATTTATTATTACCAACGTTGGTTAGCAGCGCTTAAACGGATATACTGTTCAGTGGTGGTGAGTTTCCAGCGTCTTCCCGAAGCAAAGCCATCATTACTCGACGAGACAACAAGAAACCTCATCCACTGACGCTTGAAACCTCGACAAGGCCAGTCTAATGTGACGGCGTACCGCCATAACACCCAGAAGGTACTGGAATTTGGTGAATGACAGGAGGTAGCTGTGTGCTTCAGGGTTATGGAAATTCTCCAATATACGCCGCAGCGTGATTCAAGAAATTTTGAAGTCTGCACCCCCTCAAACTGAACTGCTGCTCGTATGTCAAGCGCACGGAATGCTTCAAATGTGCCGCGTATTACCATTATGATCACCATCGCGCGACATTCAGAAAATATTCGCTGCTAATATATGATAATAATAATAATGATAATACATGCTCATTGCAGTTTGAGATGCCTGGTCCGTGTTTCAAAAGTACTAAGTTCTTCAAATATGTCATCAGTTCTGGTTTATTATGATTATATACGCCATGGTGGATATTTTAAAAGCTTTGTGTATTTGGCGCAGACCGAAATGTACCACTTTTGGTAAACTGTGTGTTTATTGGACACAGCAGATGGCAGGTGTGATATAGAAACGGAGCACACTTATCTGTAGAAATAGGGTATTTACACCCTAGTCTACTTGTCATCGCCGACTAGTATATTTGCTCTTATTCCAGAGGCTTTTGTCGCCTCGAGTGTTCAATGCTTTTCCGCACATCGTGCCAAATATATATATATATATATATATATATATATATATACGCAACACATTTATATACAGTATATGTACACGTATTTAAAAATATATAATAAAAAATCTATATCACATTATAATTTCTTTATAATATTTTTTTAATATTATATTTATGAAACGTCCAATAGGTGTTATGTGATGCACACGTATATGTTATTCTGATGCATATATATATAGTGCATATAAAGGAATACTAATGGAATTACTATTAACCTAATTAACAAATTAAATGGAGCAATAATCAGTCATGAATATGTATAAATTTATTGGTATTCCATTTAATTTAGTAATTACATTAGTAGTACCAGCTCCATCAGTAATCCATTATACGCACTACATATATATGCATCAAAATCATACACACGTGCGCAAATATACATGTATACATACATGCCACCTTGTTTAGTACCTCAAATACGAGAATTCGAACACTCGCATGTCTGGCGAAACATCGCGCCAAGGGTTTACGACTCTCGTTTACGACAATTTACTGATATTCCATTTACTTTAGTAATTACATTAGTAGTAGCAATTCCATCAGTATTCCATTATATGCACTATATACCTATATATATGTATATATATGCATCAAAATCATACACACGTGCGCAAATATATATGTATACATATATGCCACCTCGTTCAGTACTCCAAATACGAGAATTCGAACACTCGCATGTCTGGTGAAACATTGCGCCAAGGGTTTACGACTCTCGTTTATGACGATTTACTGATAGTCCATTTAATTTAGTAATTATATTATAATAGTAGCAGCAATTCCATCAGTATTCCATTATACGCACTATATATATGCACCAAAATCATATATATGTGCGCAAATATATATGTATACATATATGCCACCTTGTTTAGTTGTTTAGTGCTCCAAATACGAGAATTTGAACACTCGCATGTCTGGCGAAACATCGCGTCAAGGGTTTACGACTCTCGTTACTGCTTCTTTTCTTGAACGAACGATTCGCGAACAGAGTATATTGACTGTTTCCGTCCTCCTCTTTCGGTCTTGCCGTGGTTGTGCTTTGTGTGCCGGTCGAGAGTGCAACTCAGGGCCGCGACTAAACACACCTGACCACCCGTAGTTGCTCGACTTTCATACGCCGCGATAAATGTGTTACCGTCGAGTGTGTCGCTCGCAAGCACTCTCCCATCTTTGACATGATTTTGTCAATTTCGCCCATTAATTATTTCCATGCGTTTGCAGGGCGCGCGGCGTACATTGTAAGAATAGAGTCGGGACGCTATTCGTGCTATAGAAAACGAGTCTGACGATCGATCGACACGTCATCGAAAGCTGTCTAGCGCCACGTAGTGATGGCACGTCAAGGCGCTTGCGTGCGGTCTCAAACAAATCGAGTCCGCTGAGCAGTGCAGGCGAGAAAAGCTTTACGGGACAGATCATATCGGCGCAGTCGATCAATTAACCCTGTAACTGTTCAAGGAATTAACCCTTTGACTGCGAAAGGCGTATACATACGCCTTCAGAAATCCATCAATATATGCGAAAGGCGTAAATGCTCGTAAAGCCCACTAGCAGCGGGCGAAGATCGTGACGAGTCCTTAAATTCGCTTGTGCACACAGGCCGCGCGCGCGCATATAAACAGCATCCCTTTATTAGGCGATAAACTGTCCGCGGAGCTTACTGCCGCGAGAGTGGAGTCCGCTGCCGCCATTTTGTCGGTGCTACAAGATGGCCTCGATGTCCACGAGACGCCGGAAATCATGGCATAAACTGCGCTGCCGGAAAATGTGAAGTTGAAAGTAATAGGAAGAGTATCGAAGGGAAGTTGGGGGTTGAGAAGATCGTAAAAGGGACAGGCACTGCACATTCATCAACTGAGTCTAAATACATTGTCCGTAATTCGCATTCGCAATGTGAAGCCAAAAGTAATAGGAAGAGTATCGAAGGGAAGTATGGTTGGGGTTGAGAAGATCGTAAAAGGGACAGGCACTGGTCATTCATGAACTGAGTCTAAATACATTGTCCGTAATTCGCATTCGCAATGTGAAGCCGAAAGTAATAGGAAGAGTATTGAAGGAAAGTATAATTGAGGTTGAGAAGATTGTAAAAGGGACAGGCACTGGTCATTCATCAACTGAGTCTAAATACATTGTCCATAATTCGTATCATGAGGAGTTATAAACATTACTTGAGATAAATGATAGTTCACATCCAAAATATATCAATTTATAGTACAGAGTCTCCTTAGGCAAAACTTTCCGCGATCCTATTGAAAATAAATTCTGGGATTCGGTGCTATGTGCGTCGCAGCAGGGAACCTCGGGAAAGCCAGTCTGCTCTGATGGTTAAATCCGTCACCACCCTCACAAACTACTGGAATAAGGATATGACGAATGACAGTAGGCTGCATACCTCAACGCTACGTTGATTCTCCAAAGATCGCAAAAAAGCAGGAAAACTGAACTCTGAAGATATCTTGTGTAGTATTAAAAAATAGTATGTCCGTAATAGTGCATTGTTCGATAAAGTTATTACGCAATTTATACATTCAAGAAATTGCCCAAATCCGCAGCGATGCTACTCTGATGGTTAAATCCGTTGCCACCCTTACAAACTACTGGAATAAGGATATGGTGAATAACAGTAGGCTGCATACATCAACTCTATGTCGATTCTCCAAAGAACGCAATAAAGCAGGAAAATTGAAAGTGGGAAGAGGACTGAACTCTGCGGATATTCCGTGTAGTATTAAAAAGTAGTATGTAAAAGTGCAGCGTTCGATAAAGTTGTTAATCAATTTATACATTCAAGAAATTGCCCAAAACCGCAGCGACGCTACTCTGATGGTTAAATCCGTCACCACCCTCACAAGCTACTGGAATAAGGATATGGTAAATGACAGTAGGCTGTAAAAGCAGGAAAAATACAATAAAGCAAGAAAATGAATTCTGAGGATATTTCGTGTAGTATTAAAAAGTAGTATATTCGTAAAAGTGCACCGTTCGATAAAATTATTACGCAATTTATACATTCAAGAAATTGCCGAAAACTGACTTCTTCCAAAATAACGCCGTATGGCCGTCCTTTGCCGACATTTCCGACGTCCGTGCGTGCATTCGCCTCCCACGGTCAATCTCGGCCGGGGCCGACGTAAATTTCAACTTATCGCGGCCGCCTCGCCTTAAGCAGGAATAAGTGCCGTCGCCGGGAGCGGGATTATCGTGCACAGGAATGTGCGCGACGCGTTCTTGGGCGGAATGTGACAGATTTATCGCCGGGAACCTGAGAGCGGCACGTTCGCCGACGCGCCGTCAGAAACTTTTCGAAATTGTCCGCCACACGCCGGAATCTTTTCCGCCGACTAATCGCGCCGTCCCGTAAATCAGCCGGTAGTGCATTTGCGCGGGCTCCGCAGATTGTCGCGGTTGCGCGGAATAAATGGTAAAGACATAGCATAAAAGAAGGATTGATTAAAACGATTAAAACTACTGACAGAATTACTATTACAGCGGTGGAACTTGCTAATTGTCGGACCAGAGTCCGCAGTCACACTTATCTCGAGGCAGGCTCTTTTATGTTTAGAGGGAGGATCGGAGAGGGGGTGCGCTTGGAAAATTGTTTGCAGGAGGCCTGTTCTGTTAGTAGTCGAATTCTTGGAAAAGTGGAAAGTGTACCGACGCATCTCTGGTTCGCGAAAGTTTTAGGTGGGTGCGTCGTAAAATTCGTAGAGGGTAAAAGGAAAACAGAAAAAGCGGAGACATGGCTTGTCCACAGGATAAAGTGGCGGAATGAAGGAGGTATTTTTGTAGGTGGATTCTAAGTGCATTGTGTGCACATTTCTGCCGAAGTGCGTTAGGTTCGTCTGAAGAGAAGATTAGGTGCGTTTGTGATATACACGTTACTTTTTTTCAAAGCGCGTATTGGGTGTATTACTTCCACCTGGAGCAGGTGCTACGTGGATTTATGTTAACCGCGTTACTTTTTTTCGAAATGCGTCTTAGGTGCGGTAGTGTTGCCACGTTACTTTTTTCCAAAGTACGTATTTAGGTGCAATAATGTTATATCCGAAGTGCGTATTAGATGTGTTTATCCCACGTCTTTATGCACGTTATTCTCTTCTAAAGTAGGTATTAGGTGTATTTGTGTTATGCAGGACACTTTCATCCGAAGTGCGTATTAGGTGCATTTATTTCATGCACCACACTTTTTTCCAAAGTACGCAGTAGCTGTGTTTATCTCATGCATCTTACTCTCTTCCTTCGTGCCTCTTAGGTATATTTACGTTACGCAGGTTACTTTCTTTTGAAGTGTGTACTAGGTGCATGGTTTATGCGTGTTACTTTCTGCCGAAGTGCATTTACGTTGTACACGTCACTTTCTTCCAGTGTGCATACTAGATGCGTTTATGTTATACACGTCACTTCCTTCCGAATTATATATGAGATGCTTTACTTTCTTGCGATTTGCATATTGCGTGCAGGCACATCGAGCATGTTGTTTTCTTCCGAAATATGTGTACGCATTGCGTGCATTACTTTCTTTGATGTGCCTATTACATGCACTCACATCGAGCACCTTACTTTCTTCAGATGGGCGTAATACGTCCATTTACGTTATGCACTCTTGTTTTCTTCCGAAGTGCATACTAGGTGCACGTATATTATGCAGGTTCCTTTCTTCCGAAGTGCGTACTAGGTGCATTTGTATTATGCACGTCACTTCCTTCCGAAATACATATTAACTGCATTATTTCCTTCTGAAATGCATATTATTATATATTAACTTTGTGCAATACATACGTGCATTTTTTTAATTCGCATTTATAATAAATATTCCAAAAAATGTCTTTATTTCTGAACATGAGACATTCCTCAATTTTCCTTGTTTCAAGTTAGACTTATACTTATGTGAATTTTGTGAATAATACAGATTTGTGTCTCACTAATAATTTAAAAATTCACAATATAAATTACTGCATCTATATACATTGCAGTTTCTTTACAAAAGTTATATTTAGAAATTCTTTCAAATGGTTCCAAATTTGGAGAAGTATCCTCTTCTGTCCATTCTTCAGTTATAGACTCATCAATCTCAAGCTCCGAATCTTCACTTTCGCTTGAAATATTATATTTTTTATTCATCCTCTTTCTGCGTTTAATACCATTACTTATTGCAACAATGTTACTATCGTCACTAAGTTCACTTTCACTTGAAATGTTATTTGGTATATCAGATAAATCATCAAACAATAATTCATTTTGGCCTTCATTTTCTTCATTCCCATGAGACATGTTTGACTTTTATAGAATTAGGGTTTATTTTGTGAACTAATTCAAAAACTGTTTCCTCACAAATTAAAATGCTATCGTTCAAATAATAAAATGCACAATAATAAAATCTTTTATAAGATACGATATACTAATGGACCGGACTCACTGACGTAATTTTCTACTGTTTCGACATTTCGACGTTCATTTATTTCGCGAATCTTCTGTTATAAGCTCCCGCAAGGATTCGTTACCTTGGTATCGTAATAATGACAATATTATCATGTTCAATTTCTCAACTCGTCAAGTCTCGTCACCCGGCCTCAATGTTCGGTTTGCTAAAGACGAGATTTCTCGTGACCCGTACGCAATGAGTTAACTGCATTATTTCCTTCCGAAATACGTTTTAGTTGAATCACTCCCTTCCAAAATACTTATTAGCCGCATTACTTTCTTCCAATGTTCCTATTACGTGCACTTACATCCAGCTCCTAACTTTCTTCCGAAATACGTACCGCGTGCGATGTGCCTATTATGTCCATTTACATCGAACACCATACTTTCTTCCCAACTGCGTATTACCTGCATTACTTCCTTTCGCCGTGCGCCTCACAGCCATACTATCGATTCCCACACACACATAAAACACACGCGGCACACGTATTCCTCCTGTTGATTCATTTCTCTGCTTCGCACAGCAGAAAACGTTGAGCATCCGCCAGGTAGATTAACTTCGCGCAAGACTTCCCCCGTTATCGCACTGCTCAGCGAGTCCACATGGTCGAGGTAGACGCTCGCCAACTGGCTTTCTCGTATTTGAAGCTTTAATTAGAACCGATTATGTGGCGAGCGTAAATTATGCGGACAACTTACGAGCGTCGCGGTCGCATGTATTTCCCAACGCAGAGAGCGCCAATCCAATTCGCCGAACGAAGACGAATGAGACCAGGTGCTTTTCTTCCATTTTCTTTCCTACCGCTCGCTCTCCTAACGTCCGTCGCCTTTTCTTATTTTTATACCCGCCGGTCACCCATTCCCGATCGTTACGCGACCTGCAAGTGTGGTCCGTGAAGAATTCTTCAAGCTCCGAGGACTTTCCTCGATTGCGTCGACCAACTTGCGGTAAGAGCGGCTTTATGTGTTTTTCTGTTGTCGCTGGCTTTGGAGATTGGGTTTTCAGGAATCAGAGGGTCGGGGGCAGCTGTAATGACCGAAGTTGTTCTGATCAAATGTGATTCGAGTTTGCTCGTTTTTATTTAGAAAACGTACTCGACAAATATTTTTTTAACGTTGAATGCAAAATTTTTGGTGTCAAGGTAATTGTTTTCTGATTAAACGACGTCCGTTCGTGACGATTTTTTTTGCGGTGAGAGCAACCGAGGATACTTTACAGTTGTCTTGTTTTTACCCAAAAATAGCAGCCGACAAATATTGGCTTAATTTTGTAGCCCAATTTTTGTTGTCAAGCTAATTCTTTGCTGACCGAGCGAGTGCGGTCCGTGGAATTCTTCAAAGTCCGAGGACTTTCCTCGATTGCGTCGACCAACTTGCGGTAAGAGCGGCTTTATGTGTTTTTCTGTTGTCGCTGGCTTCGGAGATTGGGTTTTCAGGAATCAGAGGGTCGGGGGTGGCAGTAATGACCGAAGTTGTTCTGATCAAATGTGATTCGAGTTTGCTCGTTTTTATTTAGAAAACGTACTCGACAAATATTTTTTTCAGGTTGAATGCAAATTTTTGGCGTCGCGGTAATCGTTTTCTGATTAACACTTTGACCGCCATGATGGTCATCGGTGACCGGCGCAAGAAATTTTACTGAAGATCCAAAATATTCGCAATGAGTAGCAATAATTATTTTATAAATGCAGTTATTGTTAGAATAGTGACGCGATCTTTTGATCCTATGGTCTTCAATACCTGCACATTATTTACATTTTCCATAATTCAGTCAAACCCTATAATATTTGATAGTATCGCCGTTCTAATACAGCAAAATCCGCTCGACAGTCAACGTGTTAAACGATGTTCGTCCGTGAAGCATTTTTTTGCGGTGAGAGCAATCGAGGGTACTTTACAGTTGTCTTGTTTTTACGCAAAAATAGCAGCCGACAAATATTCGCTTAATTTTATACCCCAATTTTTGTTGTCAAGCTAATTGTTTGCTGACCGAGCGAGTGCGGTCCGTGGAATTCTTAACGCTCGGAGGACTTTCCTCTGTTGCTTCGACCAACTTACTGCGAGAGGCACCGTTAAGTGCATTTCACTTGCCGGCGGCTTACAAGTTTGGGTTTTCTGAAACGCGGCAGACCAGATGCAGTTGCCGCAAGGACATAATTTGGCCTCTCCACCAGCGACCATACGCAGTTGAGTCGTGCACGATTTTCTTCAAAAGCACCGCGCGCTCTTTGCCTTCTAATTATCGCATGATTACTTTCAAAGGGAAGTCTCTGAGTTTTCGTTTTTCCGCTCAAACGGAGTATCTTCATCACAAGTCTCTCAGATTGACATCCCCACAATTTCAAGAATTGGTATGAAAACTGTTGAACTGTAACGGATTTTTAAAATACCCGGTGTACTTTTTTAATATGCTCGGTATCGAAATATCAGCAAGTTTACATGTGATTGCCGTGAAAATCTCTAGACAGAAGTTGATGGTAATTAAAAAAATAAATAATATATTATACAAATAAATAAATAAATAAAATTCTTATTACGCAGTTGAAAGTGCATTTATTATTTACCATACCATGCTTGACGGTCAATGTACTCGGCTTCAAAATATTTGCCACAACTCGGCGCCGGGCAATTAAAAAATTAATTCAATAAAATTCTTACTACACATTTAAATCGTGCGTTTATTATTCACCACACCGCGCCTAATAGTCAATGTTCCTGGTCTTAAACTAATGCCACAACTCGGCGCCGGGCAATTAAAAAATTAATTCAATAAAATTCTTACTACACATTTAAAACGTGCGTTTACTATTCACTACACCGCGCCTAATAGTCAATGTTCCTGGCCTTAAACTAATGCCAGAACTCGGCGTCGGGCAATTAAAAAGTAATTTCAATAAAATTCTTGTCATCCATTTAATTTGTGCGTTTATTATTCACCACACCACGTCTAATAGTCGATGTTCCTGGCTTTAAACTAATGCCAGAACTCGGCGTCGGGCAATTAAAAAATAATTTCAATAAAATTCTTGTTATCCGTTTAAATCGTGCGTTTATTATTCACCACGCCGCGGCTAATAGTCAATGTATATATCTGTCCTCAAAGTATTTGCAACTTCATACGTGACCCCCGTGCAAATCTCGGGGCAGAACTCGGCAGGCATTCGCAGTGGTCTGCACAGGGGCGGCGGGTAATTTAGCTTGGCGTCGAAATTACCCTCTGGGCATGGGAAACTTATCGCGGCGAAGTGTGTAACTCTCGTGACGCGTAGCAGCCGGTCCTCCCTAATGACTCTCTTCTTCCAAGCCGCTAACAAAGTGTCTCGCGCAACGATGAATTACGCAGATCCGCGAGCTGAATGCGCAGCGTCTTTGCTCTTTCGCGTGTGTTAGCAGAAAATAAATTTGTGGCGAAATTCAAAGGGGTTCTAGGTGATTGTCCGGCACTGAAGGAGTCATTGTTGTGCGGAATGCGATGAGTTATATTCAAAATACTTGTGACGCGTTCCTGTCACGAGAGGCCTCCTTCGCTACGAATTTTTGTTTGGAAAAGGCAAGGGGAATGAAGGGGTGGTAGAGTGTCGCATTCCCTGGCTACGAATTTTTTAATTTTGGAAATAGGCAATTTATCTCTTCTGTTGATTCTAACACGCGTGTTAGCGGAAAATAAATGAAGGTGATGGGTGGTAGAGTGCGGAATGCGATGAGTTATAATCAAAATACCTGTGATGCGCACCTGTCACGAGAGGCATTCCGGATTTTTGTTTGGAAAAGGCAAGGGGAATGAAAATTGTAAAGAGTTCGAGCCGATTATTCTAAAATAAAGATTTCGCAATTCATCTCTTCTCTTGATTCTAACACGCGTGTTAGCGGAAAATAATCCGCGTAATAGCGGAAAAGATTTCCCAATTGATTGCTTCGCTTAATTCTAACACGTGCAACGCCAGGGTGCCGAAGGTGCTCTTTTACGGCGGCGTGAAGCAAAATTTACCTTAAACGCGGCGCGCTTAATCCTGAGGAATTAGTGGATAACTCGTTTACTTTCGACCTTATGCGATTTCGTCATGAACGACGGTTGTAAGCTGTTTCTTGGCTCAAAAATGCTGACCCGCAAATTTGTTGCTGGAATTCTCGACGTGTTTCGGGACGACGGGTGCTGTGGCCTCAAGAGTCTGCAAAAGGGGTGCGTGTATGTATGTATGTTGCAAAGATGTGTATGTGTAAAAAAGTGGGATGTTTGATATAATGTAAATTTTTATCTTCTATCTACGGATGGTAATTGTCTTAATACTCGTATATTACAGTATTTTGGACGTTAGGTTACTAATTTTGGAAGTGACACGTGAGGTGTTATTTTAAATCATCGGTTGTAAAAACTACACCTTACATGCTATTTTTGGAATTAGTGAAGTGATGTTTGTCAGAAACCGACGGATTGTATTTGTGTTAATATCCTACCATTTCAGCACTTTATACGCCACTTTGCTAATTTCGAAAATGACCTGTAATACCTCGCATGGCACTTTCGAAATGATTAAGTTAATGTGCAAAATTTCAAAATGGAAGAGTATTAACCATTGGTAAGTTGAGTATAAAAATGTATATTACGGTAAATACAACATTTTTAAATGCACATGCATCTTTGTAACACACACCTTTTGTAAACTCCTTGACGGGACAACACGTCGAGAACCTCAACAACGACAAATTTGAACGTCAGTATTTTTAAACGAAAAAAGGCCATTTGACACTCCTTCATTATCCAATTAATCCTGAAGTGGCTGTTTCAAAACGTCGTGCATAAGGAACCGTTTTGGCCCGTGACGACGAAAGTTTGTTGCGCTGTTGGTTGCTACGGTCGCGTAGAATGGAAATGCGTATCGTCAAACGCTGGTTCCAGCAAATGCGGGTCGCGCATTAACGTTTGCGGGCGAGTTTTAGGAAGCTGCGATGTAATACGAATTCTTGCAGCTCGAGAGACCGTGCTGGAGTAGCTTGGGTTTAAAGTGTCGACATCCGGCTTTGTCAAAAGTATGCGTCGTTTATGCTTTTGTAGACTCGATTGCGTGCTTTCGAATATTTTAGTAAGTCACTGAAGACAGCACAATGTATTGACATATTTTGTTCCATGGATTATACGTTGTAGGTACTTCTGTGCACGCATTCTTTATAAATACAATTTGCGCTTCTTAAAAATCATTTACTTACGCACACTCTTTCAAAATCATTATGACAACTCACATGGAATTTTTTAGATTTGAAATCACATGCTTTCGAATATTCTAGTGAGTAACTGGAGACACAGAATATATTGACATATTCTGTTCCATGGACTATACATTATATGTACTTCTGTGCGTGCATTTTGTATAAATACAATTTACGTTTCTCGAAAACCATATACTTATGCACACTCTTTGAAAATCATTATGACAACTCTCATGGAATTTTTTAGACTTGAAATTAAATGCTTTCTAGTGAGTGAATATTCTAGTGAGTCACTGGAGACAGCAGAATGTATTGACACATTGTGTTTCATGGACTATACGTTATATGCACTTCTGTACACGTATATGCACTCTTTGAAAATCATTATGACAACTCACACAGAATCTTTTAGACTTGAAATTAAATGCTTTCGAATATTCTAGTAAATCACTGGAGACAGCAGAAGGTATTGCCACATTGTGTTCCATGGACTATACGTTATACGTACTTCTGTGACACGTATATGCACTCTGTGAAAATCATGATGAGAACTCACACGCAATCTCTTAGACTTGAAATTAAATGCTTTCAAATATTCTAGTGAGTCACTGGAGACAGCAGGATGTATTGATACATTGTGTTCCATGGACCATACGTTATATGCACTTTTGTATGTGCATTTCGCCTAATTACCGTAAATACCGTAAATCATTAAGACACCCCATATACATTTTTTTACACTTTCCATAACGCGCGCCCGAACATTCTTAAGCGCGAGTGCAAAATATCTTTCGTCAACAATGCGTCAGGACGAAACAATACGAGACGTCTCGTTGCACGCGCTGATTGTGAGTCGTCGAGAATGGACGTTTCTCGTTGACGAGGCCGGCAGAAAGGTTCAGCAGACAGAGGAGATTGCACAGAATGAACGACCGAAGAATCCGACGCGTCGGGTGGAAGCGCGAGGAAACGGAAAGAGAGTGGCGAGAGTGGAATGTGTCGGCGTCTCCTCAGTTTTCCGCGCTTGCTAAATCGCCCTGCCAACTGAAAATCTGCGAATAATGACGACGCGATCTGCGACGGCCCGAGACCGGCAGGAAACAACGCAAGAAGTAAGGAGCGCAGGCAGAAGTGAAAAATATGCACTTTTACGCGTCTAATTTTTACGTACGTGGTTTATGCATTCTCCATTTTTTGGGGCGGGACACTTTGTCGAATTACTGAGATGTTGTGACTAAACGGCAGGCAGAAGTGAAAAATATCCATTTTTACGCAACGTCTAATTTTTACGAACGTGGCTTACGTATTCTACATTTTTTTGGCACGGGACACTTTGTCGAATTACTGAGATGTTGTGACTAAACAGTATTGATTATTGATTAAAATTACCGATTCGTGACGTACTGAAAAATGCAAGATGTCCCGCGGTCTTTAATCTAAAGAGGGAATATCGCAATGCTCTTTCCCCATTGATTGCATTTTCTATAAATCAACATTCGTTGACTGCCATGCGTATTTTGCCGTATTAAATCTGTTAATATCGACATATTAATATATGTTTTCTATTTGATTAAGAGGCGTATATTAATGCTCAACGTTAAGTACACGCATTAAAATCTACACAACACACGACTGCCTCACATGTCACTTGCTTCTCCCAAATTTTCTTCTCATAAATTTCCACGCTTTCCAATTTATTACACCTTTTCCAACGCTTTCTTGACCTTCACTTTTAAAGGAATGTACAATAATATATTAATAACCCCCGTTAAATAATACTTTCACGCGCACACTAAACTCTATACTTTATTACTAGAAACTATCCGCTAAAATTCGCTGTTACGCTGACACTCGCTGACACTCTCGGTTACGCTCTGGTATTCTCTAGAATTCTCTGACCTGCGACCTCACGCTCGACCCTTTTATACCTACCATTCGCAGGCACATATACCTACTCTAGCACACTTTTCGGTGGAAATGGTGTGGCTGATAAACTGGGTCCTTAGGCCCAATGCCTCGCATTTCACTCACTACGCATGTTCGCTTACTCACTCACTCTGTCACACGCACTTCCGTTTCCACATTACTGTTATGGTATTTGTTGAGCCGTTTATGCTAGGTTCCGGGAAGCTGAATTTGTGTACCGTGAGCTGTTAAGTGCGACCTCCCATTTGTCTCTTAAATCTTATGAGACGAATTTTAGGTTTTGCGGTTGGCTGAATTTTAGGTTTGCACTGAGCGTGTAACAGGCCACAGGTCAATGTAATTTTGTGTGGTTGATTGTCAATGAACACGATATTTGCGGTGGGATATTTACATGAGGTTATTAAGCAACTATGTTTGTGTGAATTGCATGTTACGAACTATTTGGTATCAAAAGTAAATCTGAAGATCCTTGCTCGTGACAAAATGTAGAAAGGCACTTGTTAGCCTGTATTCTCTTTCCAGAAATTTAAAGCAAATTGGATTGGCCAAAAATATTGCACGAAAAAATGAACGTTAATTCTCCAAAAATATTGCACGAAAATGAACCCATTTCTTTTCTATATACATATATACATAGATGCAGATTTTATGCATATCTATGGAAGAATTTCTTTCGCTTTCTGCATATATCTATGCATATATTCGAACATATCTGTGCATAGATGCAGATATATGCAGAAGAGGTATATTTTAATAATAATACAATCTCTTGAACTCACGCGTTCCATGCACTGAACATTGAAGTCTTTAAAAGCGTCTGCCTCAACTTTTGAGATTTCGCAACCGCGAAAAAATGCCGATCAACTCTTAAGCCTGTAAATTCCGCCCGTAAATTCCGCCCATAAATAAGAATATACATATATATATATATATACATCATATGTTATGCATATCTATGGAAGAATTTCTTTCGCTTTCTGCATATATCTATGCACAGATTCAGACATATCTCTGCATAGAATACAGATATATGCGGAACAGGTATATTTTAATAATAATTCAATTTCTTGAACAGTGCTACCGTCTATACCTGTATATATATGTATATCATATATATAAATATCATATATATCATATATATAAATGCAGATGTTATGCATATCTATGGAAGAATTTCTTTCGCTTTCTGCACATATCTATCCACAGATATGTCTGAATCTGTGCATAGATGCAGATATATGCAGAACAGGTATATTTTAATAATAACACAATTTCTTGTACAGCGCTACCGTCAATTACCAATCCCGCGCATTCCATGCGCTGAGCACTGGAGTCTTTAAAAGCGTTTGCCTCAACTTTTGAAATTCTACAGCCGCGAAAAAATGCCGATCAACTCTTAAACCCGTAAATTCCTCCCGGGACGAAGGTATTCCCATCGCGCTGACGCTTTATTTGCCTGGCAGACGGACGCTTCCGCACGGCTATATTACCCCAGACATAATCTTCATCGCGGCTCTCGTCGTCTCCGGCATTCCGCCAGACCGCCGACGCGGCTGGTGAAAAATGTAATCTGGATTTCATCGCGGCTTCTTCCCGGTGCCGGATCGGCACGCGAAGTGCTTCTTGCCGCGATGCGAACGAAGAAAGGCACTCTCGCGGGCGACGCTCCTCTACACGCTTTATTGGCCGCATAATGCGTGTCGTGTCGTGAATTATTCACGCGATCGTGCGGTGCGAATCATTCGCGTAACGCGACGCCCTGCGCTTCGGGGGTGCAGATAGAATGGTATGTTCCTTCGGCCGGAAGGTATGGGGGTGCGGTGAGAAAGGATTGACGGGAGTTGCGTTAAACGGTTGTGATGGGAGTTCTCGAGGCGAAGGATACATTAATTTCTTATAGGTCTTATTAGAAATTTCATTAGGATTTGATTTTTGGGAATTTTATTAGGGATTGATTGTCACGAATTTCATACGTATAGTTATGCTAGAATTGAAAGGATGGGGGTGCGATGAGAAAGGATTGACGGGAGTTGCGTTAAATGGTTGTGATGAGAGTTCTCGAGGCGAAGGATACATTTATTTTTTATAATAGGGTCTTAATAGAAATTTCATTAAGATTTGATTTTTGGGAATTTCATTAGGATTTATTGTTACGAATTCCACACGATGGGGGTGCGATGAGAAAGGATTGACGGGAGTTGCGTTAAACGTTTGGAGAAGGATGCTTGTGATGGGAGTTTTCGGGGTGGAAGATAGAGTTCTTTTCTATGGATCTTAATAGAAATTTCTTTAGGATTCGATTGTTACGAATTTCTCATATGTAGTTGTGCTACTCTGGCGATAGTGGCCTGATGGGACACTGAGAGAATTGAAGAGCCAGGAGTGTGGCGAGAAAGGATTAGGTTAAACGTTTTGCGAGGGGCGTTTGCGATGGAACTTCTCGGCGTGGATGATAAATTTATTTTCTATTTGCCTAATTAGGAATTTCATTACGAATGGATTGCTACGAATTTCATTACGAATTAATTGTTACGAATTTCATACATGTAGTTGCACTACTTTGGTCACTGCTGCTTGATGACCAGCAGAATTTAATCTGTGCATTAAATAGTATGGTAGTCCGAAGTATCAGTTGGGAGGGTGACGAAATAGGATTCGCGGGTCTTGGGTTAAACGTTTTAACACTGGCGCTTTTGAAGAGACTTCTTCCGGCGGAAGATAAATTGATTTTCTATGGATCTTATTAGGAAATTCAATACGAATCGATTATTACAGATTTCAGTCATGTCGTTGCATCACTTTGCTTATTACTGTCTGATACTAATAGAATGACTACTGTGACATTCACATTAAATAGTTTGTTAATGCGAAGAATTTGTCCGTAGTGTGACGAAAGAGAATTAGCAACTTGAGTTAATTTGTTTGAGATTGGCGTTTATGAGAATACACCTCAGTGGCTGGCAACCTTTCTGTAGATGGCTTTCTTTATCACCCTTTATATTTCGTTGAAACTAATCTACAGTACGAGAGCGCATCCGTCGCTAGGGGCGACGGCTGTGTTTGTTTTAACAGCTCGCCTACCTCTCCACGATCTTTTGTTACCTTTTTCTCGTAGTACTGTGCAGCAAGTAAAGACTTTTTTTGCTGTACCCAGCATCCGAATTATTTTACACCTCAAAGAACTCATCAGTTCCACCATTTTTGTATGTAACCTTAATTTAAAGTGAATTATACTTTTATTTTCTGTATAACTTATTACAAATTTTATACATGTAATTGTGCTTCGTTCTTTATTGCTGTCTAATGATACACTAATGTAACTGACTCGCACATTAAACAATATGTTAATACGAAGCGTCAGTCTGGAGTGTGACACGAAAGGATTTACGCGACTTTGATTAATCTTTCCGAGATTGACTGACGTTTATGAGAAAACTGTTCCTCATAAACTAATATTTTTTCGTATGTAATCTCAATTTATAGCAAACGATACAATTATTTTCATTTATACGAATTTATTTATAACAAATTTTTATATATAAATATATATTAGTACCAATGGTCAGTTTAAAACGTGTGTCCAATAAGGATTGATGCATTTTAAGTTAATCGTTTTGATATTGGTGTTGTACGACTGCTATTGTATGACATTCTTCGTGGCTGACTAATCATTTACTGATACTACTCATTTGTATATGACCCATATGCTGGGTCATTTGTTTCATAAGGATCGATGACGTAATGTTCCATTACTTCAAGTACTCAAATGCTATATTTCCTATACGTAATATATAAATAAAGCAGGCTAAACATGAAAAGTTGCAAATATTAAACTTTGCAAGCATCAACGGGCGAATTTTGACGTCTACAATCGTAAGTGCCTAAAGTGGTTACCATAAGCATCCAAATTTTTCCGATTACAGCAAAGACAATATACAGTTAATTATAATACGCGAAAATACGCCAGGAAGAATCTAAGATTAAACCACGAAATTATGCGAATGCCTGTTTTAATTACTTCGTTTAGCCGATTCCAAAATTCTCACTGCCGGCTTCATAAAAGCATTTTCAAATATCCGCATGTCCTGCCTCGGATATTGCGTATCGCACCTTCGAATAATACCCCCATTGTTATCGCCAGGACTTTGCTACGATGCGTGCGACAATTGACGATCGATGAAAGCCGCAGGAATTTAGGTAATGCCGACCATATACGAAATCTTCATAGTCGGTATTTCGTTGATTGAGTCTCTTTCTGGCAAATATTGTAAAATATGTTTCACTTTTTGTATAGACAGACGTATGATACACGAGACATGTTCTTTTTTGTTTTAAATTGAAGTTTCCGTAAATTAGTATGCGGTTTACAATCTTATTCTTTACAACTTTAATTTATTTTGTTCACTTTGTGTATTTTTATATTGACTTATATGTGTAAAGTACAGTTTATAAATACGTTTTATCCATACTTGTGAATACATTCTTAAATAGACATCATATAAGATGATACGTGCGTATTATACATAACTAAAAGTTCTCGGAACGATCTGCAAAGTGTACATACAATTAAAAAAAGACGTATATCTGAGAATAAAAAGAAACTCGAACTCTGTATCTATAAAAATCCTCGCATATTCTGAGATACTCAAACACGTATATTTTTCTAAACATCCCTGCCTTGCTTTTCAATTATGAACACGTCTGCGAAGTTTGAAGGCGAACACTTTGATGTTTGTCCTTGACTTTTTTCGAAGGTAACAAAAAATAATTTACGAAACTGGCTGAGAATGGTTTCGGATGAAAAAGCCCGGGGCAAAATTTGAAAAAAAAATCGGTGAGCCACACTTTTGATCCTCCCCTTGCGAGACGCGTAGAATAGCGAAGGTTCTGGCGAGAAAATACGATAAGAGGGTGAGTTCTATGGAACGGCTATGTCGACGGTAAAAGCAGGAAACGGGTAACAAAAGGGAAAGGGTGAAAAATATGGAGCAGCCGCGCCGTGAGATTTCTACAAATTGAAGATGGCGCACGTTCTTTTGGAACAGTTCTTCGTTTCGGACCCTGGTAGCACAAGACTATTGGTCGAATGTCTTCTTCGAATACTGGAAAAATGCTGGAACCATACTTTTTAATCTGACAAAAATACCGGACGTAAAATCTGTAAACATCAATCTAAATACTGTAAGGATGATAAAATAGATATTTGAAGATGTAAACTAAATTTTAAGAAAAACCTAAAACCAATACGTGGAAAGCATGAATTTAATGTTTGAATGATATTCAGTAAAGTTTTCAAATTTAAGGGATCGTACGGAACATTTTGGTCTGTAATATTAGATGTATTTCTATTTAGTTAAACTATAATAATATCTGATTTTTACAAAAATTTAATTTGCCGCTCATTCTTGGGAACACGCAAAAATTCTATTATTACATATTATTAATAGATATTTTAAATCATGAAAATGCAAACTATCGAAACATCAGTAGTACAAATAAAAGTTTCATAAAAGTATACATATTGAAATGAAACTTATATATATTTCTATCAACTTTTTATATATATACCTACGTATATACCCTATATTGTTATATTATATGTAAACTACATATCCTACATCAGTCCAGTAAACGAATAGCGCGATATACAGAAAATAACAGCTCATAATAACTCTGATGTCAATGTTTCAATGCGAATTTATCGGTACCTTTCTGACCGTCATATTTTCAGAAGCTTCAAACGCTAGAAAAGCCAACCAGCCGCGCGGCACAATAATTTACAACGCTCTGCTTCGCGAAAGTCAAAGACCCGCATTAATCGTCACACGATACCCCTTGAAATATCCTCCTGCACTAAAACGTGTTCTACATACTTAGAGTGGCGTGACAGTGATAACCGTATTCCCATCGTGCCCGTAGTTTCGCGAATAAAATAGTGGAGAAGGAAGCAATTTTTCACCATACCCCGTTTCGCTGAGTTATGTGCAGGTATTCGCACACTTTTTCCCGTCCTTCAAAACTAGGTCGTTTGCGCCCGAGTCGGGTGTACTCAATATATGTCCGACGCGTTAAAGGCCGTAACTTAAAAATTAGCGATGGGCGCGGCACTCGGGCAAGTACGTCGATGTTTCAGTGGAAAGCACGAAACAGCGAAGTTCGCGTAGAACAGATAGCATTCTGCTATTTACTTGTTGTAACTTCGTGAATTATTCGGATCTTATACTGTAGCTATACTCTTATATTGTATTGTATTATACTATACTTATATTACTGTATATACTACTTATATTATACTGTAGCTATGATCTTATATTGTAACTTGCTTAAATTATTCTGTTACCGTACTTATTGTAACTTGCATAAATTATTCTAGTATCACACTTATTGTAAATTGCTTAAATTATTTTGCTCTTATACTTATTGTAGTTTAAATTATTCTACTATTATACGTATTATAACCTTTATGTGTATTTATGGTTGAATGGTGGAATTTTCATTCAGTGACTTGACATGATTTGGGACCGCACGGGTTCCATGTTCAGGGGTTTATAATATTTATAAATATGTTAAATGTTAACTTCCTTTTACGTTACAATACCACAAAATGTGGTATTATGTGGAAGTTTTTTTTTTTTTTGAAACATGCTTTTTCACAACTCTCAAGTGTAACGAAGCATAAAGCAAATCATTTTTGACCTAAAGGTTGCATAAAACACAGCGTCTCTCAATGGAAGTTTCTTTTCGGCCACCCTATTTTTCAGCTCTCAATTTCAAAGTTAACGAAGCAACGCTGAAACGCATAAAACATCTCTCATATAAAAGCAATCATTTCTTATTGCGAACACACCGTTTTATACAACTGTAAATCTCGAAGCGTAACAGACCTATCTTGAGATGCACCCAACAATTAATTCCAGATCCGACATTTACGTAAAGTACACTTTCTCTCAATGGAAACCTTATAACCAACCCTATCCCAACTCTCAGTTTTAAGTGTGCGGAAACTACGAACTTGTATTTTAACATTTATAAAATGACTGATATCAATTTTGCTTGCATCATGCAATAAAAGGTAGAAGAATCATTTTCTTGCATCAAGCACAAAAAGTACAAGAATCATTTTCTAGCATCAAGCATAAAAAGTGTCAGAATCATTTTCTTGCATCAAGCATAAAAAGTACAGGAATCATTTTCTCGCATCAAGCATAAAAAGAACAAGAATCATTTTCTGGCATCAAGCATAAAAATATTTCATCTACAAGGAAGCTATGATCCAACGCATAAAACATATATATGCTTACATTTTATAAAGTTATGCTAAAATACTCGCAACTACAAATTTTGGATCCGATGTTTACGTAAAATACATTTCCTCCCAAACCTTCTTCCAACCCCATTTCTCAACTCTCAGTTTTGAAGCGTGCCGACGCCATGACGAAAGGCGCAGAACCGATAATTTCTGATAGGAATCTTGGTTCCCGCTTCCTCGCCGGCCATTTTTCGAGCATCAATTGCCATTCATCGCACGTAACCGCGCGGTCGATACACGAGTCGACTGAACAGAAATAAATCGCCGTATTTGCGCAGGCAGGCCGGTCATTTCACGGATGGGCCCGTCCATTTTTATGCTTCGGGCTAATTAAATTCCGAGTGTTACGCGCGTCGCCGCCCGTTCACTTCCGTAACATCGCCCGAAACGCAAATGTAATCGCCATCATTGCGATTTTATTCGCCGTCCGACGAATTCGCGCGCACATCCGAACTCTCTGGACGCGGACAATTTCGGCATACCGTTCGAAACTGTAATGCACGTTTAGCGAACCTGTCGGATCGTTTCCGAGGCACTCGGAGTCCTTTTATTACTATGCGTTTTGCCAATTTTGCCGTTTATGTTTATTAAGAACATCGTTCTCATTCTTAACCCATTGTTGTCCGGTCACTCGTGTTTTATGGCCAAACGTTGTTGACCGGTTACGGGTTAACTCGTGTTGGCATTTGTTTGCGTTAGATATTTGCATTTTTGAAACACAGGGCAATATGGAATATCGGAAAAGTTTTATTCATAATGTTCAATCGTGTCGGTTTTATTATAAAAAAAATTTACTTTTCTTGGTATTGATGCTTTTATTACAATTCTAATGTTGGAATGTCTCAACGTCGACGGAACTTGACGGTCAAGCATTTTTCAATGGATTATACGCGGATGCTTTATCTGGTTGTCCAAATGACTTTTAAATAAGGTGTAGTGATTTTGTGTTTGCAGTTGCGTTAGATATTTATATTTTTGAAACACAGGGCAATATGGAACATCGCAAAAGTTGTGTTCATGATATTCAATCGTGTCGGTTTTATTATAAAAAAATATACTTTTCTTGGTATTGAGAAAGTATTGTTCTCCGCATAGTTACTGTTTTCGGTGTGAATCATATATGCATTTTATCTATCGCTAATTGCCATTACTTGAAATTATACTTATTTGATAAGCACAGACGCCATCGCCCTATTCAGCTTTTCGATATAAATTGAAGCAAGCGCCATCGCGTCGCTTGGTATTTCTCGACAAGATTTTCTGTATTACATCTGGGAATCAAACGGATATTGTACAGGATATTTACAAATCGAGCTTTACACGGTTAAGCAAAAATGTTTAAAATGAAAATCTGACGGTGGATGGACGATGTTGGTATTGGTTCAAATGCTGTGAAGCAATAATTGCGTGTATGCGAGATGTATGTTCGCATGTAGAGTTTATTCTGTACTATCCGTTTTACTATGATTGCATGCTGTGTTTAAAGTTGTAGTAGGCTTATAGGAGGGAGTTTGTCGAAGGAAGGAAATTTTAGTTGTTTTATTGGCAGTTGTCGAAAACATGTATGAACTAGGCTGTAATCTGTGATTGTTAGCAGATTGTTCTATGATTTATAGTCGGAAAATTTGGGAAAAACTTAAATTGGAAGAACTTGGCGGGGACCCCGGTTAGAGTGGATCGTTCAGACTAATTGGAATTTGATGACCGTAAGGGAAGGCGGCGATGATTAAAACGTTGGCTCTAACAGAATTTAAGATTTGTGACTTTCACAAAATAATCCGTGCATGGTCAGGATCAATCATATTGGAAGGAAAGTAATTATTTACTGCACACATATTTAGTAAAAGAATTCATAAAATTTATTATGTAATGTTATTGTAAGTATTTAGTAAAGGAATTTGAAAAGGCCGACTTGTAATTCTGTACAATGTAACATATTCCACCAGCCCACAACCACTTCAAACTCACGCCAACCTTTTTCTCCATTGCACCTACTAATCATAGCCGGTACCATGGGTTCACTTTGGTCACTCGTGCAATTATCCACTAACACAATAGCGTCCCTGCGGCCAACACGAAAGTACTCCTTATCGATTACACCGGGCTATACATAGCGGCACATAGCGGTAAGGCGATTACAGATCCCACTTCAACGTACGATTCGACTCGAAACGAGCCGTTGCTTGAAGCGTTAAGAGCCGACGAGCAAAATTGCGCCTTGCCGAAAATAGCGGCGAGAATCCCGGGAACTCGCTGTTGGGGGCGGGTGCGTTAAACACGCTGTTAGGGAGTTTACTGCAAGCGGGAATCTTATTTTCGCACCTTGACGGCAGCGCAACTCGCCGAAAGATTCTCGCCTACCGCCAGAAGCGCACGGAGTGTAACTTTCCTTATGGATCTCGAAACAAAGCCAGTTATTTTGACGGCGGCTGCGTTTGCCTAATATAATATGCAGTATGCAAAGGTATATATTTGTAGCGCAATATGTATGACGTAGGATAAGTTCTGAGTCTAAACAGCGAATTTCAGCGAGAAGTGAAGCGAAAAAGAGAAGTAAGAAGCGAAAAGTAATACAAAGGGGCTTTGTGAATAAGACAAAAATTAAAGCCGTGCTACTTTTTGCGCCTTTGATGATAAGTGATATCAAGGTAATTTTTGTTACAGTGACAAAACCAGTTATTTCTATAGCTGTGGTGTGTATACACTGTTTATGATTACTAAAACAGCCTTTTTGAGGATCGAAAATGAATACAAAGGAGCTCCATAAATAATATAAAAATTACAACATTTATATTTTTGTGCCCATTACATAACATGTAACATAAATGCCCGCACGAATTTATGAAGATTCAGTACTAATAAAAGGTGTCTAAACGTACCCAATGGCTTTCAACTCGAGTTATCGAATATTCTTATCACTCCACATTCAAAACTCCGACTTTCCCAGGGATAGGATATCCTCTGCATAGGAACCCTAAAACCCCGAAAAGCCGCAACTTTGAATCCACTCGCACCCGAATTTGTTCATATCCCACTGAATCCGATTATTTGCACTGAAACCTGACGATTCGCAATTGAATCTGAATTTATCACAAATACGACTCTACGAATTGTATTACCCCTAACATTTCTAACACGCTTGAAACTAATCGCACGTGGTCTGCGCGAACTGGGTCGTTTTTGCCGGTAAAATCGTCCGATAAGAGGACCAATTGAATAGTAAGGAGAGCGTACTTCTTCCTGGCCGTTGCCTGTTCACGAGGAGCGCAGAAATTGCGCAGGTGGAAACGGAACCGCAGGAAGCAGATCAGACTTTCCTTATTAAGTTACTGACTCCGACCGTTCAATTACTCTCGACTAATTCTCTCGCGTCATTAATTCTTTCTCTCCGGGCGATTCTCTGCGGGCCTTCGTAATTAATTGACTCGGGGAGGGTCGATCATGTACCGCGTTGATCACGGAATAATGTCGCGTATATAAAGAATCGTAACACGTAGATACCTGCGTTGGAAAAGTATTTTTATTACGTTATCCTGCGATCAGCGTTTGCATATGTATATTTGATATTTATGATCACTAAAGAGAAATTTAAACCAAGAAGAGGATAATTTTGTTTACACAATATATATAATATATAATATATATATATATATATATATTAGATATATTTTATATAATATTATATATATATATTTTTTTAAAAAAAATGTATTGTAGAACGACGCATTTTGAATTCTATATACTTTGCCATATATTTAAAATTATGAAATTTAATCGTCTAACAAGATATATATTTCGTTGCTTGCAAACAAAGCATACATTTTGTCATATATATAATTTCTTACATGATACCCGATATTAAAAGAAATATATATATGTATATTTTTTTTTTTCAATATCGGGCGTCATATAAGAAAATATATATATGACAAAATGTATGGTTTGTTTACAAGCCACGAAGTATATACCTTGTTACACTAGTTTCAAAAACGATTATATGCGTTTTCCATATTACGTAATAAAATATATGGCAAAGTATATAGAATTCAAAATGCGAATATGATCACACACATCTATCACATCATCTATACTACTTTGTCATGCAATTAAAAAATGGTCATACACAAATTTCATCATCTAAATAGATATATATGTACACGTTTAACATTTTTGACAATGTGCATTTGCTAATTTACGGGCTTCTTCATAAGCAAAAGAATAGAACCGCATTGAATTCCACTCGAAAGACGTCGAAAAAGAAATGTGGGGATTTAGGAAAGAGGACGCGACCACTTGTCATGCGACACAGACGATAAATGGTTTCGGGGTTGACTCTTAGAGGTGTTACGTACATACACGTATGTCGATTTAGCCTAGTTCCGTAGTTCCTCCGATTTAGCAGCCAAGGAACATCTCTTTCTGTCATCTTTCTTTCCGCCTCCTTTTGTCTACACGCGGCCAGGATACATAATTCTGTCTTATTGCCCAACCCGCTCTTTAAATCGTTGAGACCTGCTTTTATGCCGCGCGAATAAATCTGACGACGTCGCCGTACGAATTTGCACTTTACGTCGCCGTTTGCTTTATCGTGTGCCAACGTTTCCGTCTTTGCCGTTAACGGTTTAATAAAGATCAGTGTAAAGACCCACGGACGCGTTTGACAAAGTCTTGCGGATATATCCCAGCAAATGTGCTCGACGACAGAATGACACGATCTCAATTTCTGCAGGTAGAGAATAACATATTAAATGTTTCGAGCGTTGCTTGAAATTCCCAGAATAAATGGATGTCTTGGAAATAGTTGCAGGTTGATACGGTCACTCGTAAAATTGGAAAGCAATGTTGGTCGAGTTCTTTTATGTTCTGATACGGATTGCGAGTCTTCCTCAACCGAGAAGAAAATTAATGTATTTTGTCATATCTAAAGTAGTAAAGACCTGCTGTGAATTTTTGTCTTGAATTATTGATTTTTAATAAAATTTTGTTTTGAATTATTAATTTAAATATTTACAATTAAAAATCTCGTAAAATTCAGTTTATTTGAAGCTCTAATTTTGCATTTTTAATTAAAATTTTTACCATAAAGAACCTATCATGAAATTCTGTTTTATATGAAGCTGTAAACTTTGAATTATTAATTTCGGCTTTTACTATTAAAAATCTTATGAACTTCTATTTTACGCAAAGCCATAATTTTTCATTTTTAATTAAAATTTTTACTATTAAGAACCTATCGTAAAATTTCGTTTTAGGCAAAGCTGTAAAAAAATTTGAATTTTTAATTTCAACTTTCACTATTATCTTATGAAACTCTTCTGTATCAAGCTATAATTTTTTGTTTTCCACTTAGATTCTTACTATTCAAAATGTATTCTAACAAACTGTTGCTCACGAGGCTCCGACTTTGAATTTTTCATTCAGAATCTTGCCATTCCAGACACGATACAGTACATTAAGACTCTTAAAAGATGAAAACCGACTAACATCGTCTTTAAATTTTCTCAGAGACCGTATTGACCCGCGCTTTCCAAGGCATCGGTTCGTTCTGCAAAATGTATAGAGAGCGGCCGCCCTAAAAAAAAGTGAGCAGCTCTCGAGAACATTCTGTCCTTCTACCATCCGACCAATTCATTATTAATCTATTCGCTGTTCAATAAATCAAGGAAAAATGCTTCAGAAGCGACGTAACTTTCTAGAATCGAAAATGTTTTCATTTGTCGTAAATAACAAAAAAGAATGCAGATTTAATTGTTTTCGCTATTTCTGTAGGTATTTTAGTAAGTGAAAAATGTTGAAAAATGTACACAGAGTCAGTTACTCTTTTTCCATCCAATTCTTGCGAAAGTAAATATAATACCGTGTTTCGATGTTTTTCCTTGTTTTTGAGCAGATGTAATATTTTTCTTCGTTAGATGCCATTTGAATGTGGAATGCAATAAAATCTTTTAACATCATTCTATAAATAATTCTATATATTCATACATAAATTCTATATAATATAAATACGAAATTGTATACATTGCGATGTTTTTACTTGTTTTTGAGCAAATGTAATATTGTTTCTTCGTTAGATGCTCAGAATTTGAATGTGGAATGCAATAAAATGGAACCCTTTCACTAAGCATTTTTCATTCTACCGTATCTGAATGTTCAACGACCGGAATGAAGTGCCTTCGATTCTTCACTCTGCGCGTTCGACATACGGACCAAACAGCGAAACAGTTAATATATATCAAATACTATGATTTGTCGAGAAGAAAGATCGTGACGTTTCGGTACTTGATTTGGGACAGAATTTTGCGTCGACATCTTTTCGAAATTACTTTAACCGCAGACGCTCGTAAAAATATTTCACTTTACCTGTTGTGGGAAGAAAAATCAATATGTGTCGTATATACAGGTAACCCTCCTGTAGCACGGTGTCCTACAACATGGCTTTGCTTTAACACGTTTAAACATTTACGGATAACCTCGTGTAACACGGACACCTACAACACGGTTTCGCTCTAACACGATCAGAAATTTGCGAAAACCCTCGTATAACACTCTATGGTAAATGACATAGCCCACGAGGTGTCTCGTAAGAAAGTGACGTGTTTCATTATTTGATGGTGCAATGATGAACTTGAAGGATCAGGTCTTGTTTGTTAAAAAGATGTGGCTTTATTGGCGTATATTGAAATAGATGATAATTTTGGGTTATTTACCAATAAGATAAATCGGCGCATGTCGTAATTTGCTAAAACAATATTAACACTAGGTTTACGGGACCCATAAATTTGACGGATTTCAAACTTTGAAATGAAACACGCAAAAAACCATAGCAATAATCTTAACTACTTTGCATCGTAAATTCATAATTTGAGCCGTTTATTTTGAAAGTGGCCTAACTCCATTTATCTTCAAATCGAGATAAATAACATTTACTGATAAATAACATGAATTTGTACATGTTACCATGGTAACCGGAAGATATTGAAAAACGGAGTTAGGCCTTTTTCAAAATAAACAGCTCATTTCATTAAGAGTTTATACACACAATTATTATTTCCTTAAGCTTTATAAATTTTAAAATTGTTAGGTGATATACCTATCTCTACGAAACCCGTCAAATTGACGGGTTAGCTGATTACGTAAACAATTCTTATATATTTGCTGGGTTTGTAAAGTTATTCCTCCAATAATTTTTCCGAATGCAGATTCATCCGCTGAAAGGAACTAGTTTAAGTAACTGTATTATGAACAAGGTGAATATGCGGATGTCGTGGTTTGAGAAGAAGATATGTGTGCGGAGAGAGCATAGACAGATATTACTCCGACCGTATGACGAATGGCCTAAACACTCGGGCCATTCTTCGCTGTGGCCGCACGAAAGTGTTAAATTCATGTGCTCCCGTGTCCAGCACCGTTAATAATTCCGCGCGCACATAATTACGAGGACGAGGTACATCACAAGATGGCCGCGCGTTCGCATTTGCGCGATAAGCGCGCGTGGTAAAAATTTCGGTGGAAGTTTATTATACTACGTAACGCCTACGTAATCATTAATAAAACAGCCTTTTTAAGAATGGAAATAATACAAAGGAGCTGTATGAATAATATAAAAATTACAACTTTGTTATTCTGTGTGTCGCGTCTTTGATGATATATTCATGAATATATGAATATAACTTTCGTTGCACTATTATCTCCCATAAAACAACTGAAAATGTGGATAATAGTTGCATTTGTATCATACAAAAGAAATGTTAAGAGTCATATATAGAGTCAGTTCCTTTGTATTCATTTTCGATTCTTAAAAAGGCTGTTTTATTAATGATTACGTAACGTAAATTTGATAGATGATAATTTCATTATCTAGTGGAAGTTTATTCTGCATCTGATCCGTGATAAAACAGCCTTTTCAATAGAAGAAAAATAATGAAAAGCCGATCTGCAAACAGTACAAAAATTGTAACCGTGCTTTTTTTGGCACCGCACCCTTCGAAGAGACGTGTCAACAACATAACTAGAGATACGAGCATAAATTTCGCTGCAAAATTGTCTCTCATAACAAAACCGGTTATTTGGATAATAGTAGCGTTTGTATAGCATAAACGAAATGTCAAGAGTCACATGTATATGACATAACATGGTACAGGATAAATTCATTATCTACTGGAAGTTAATTCTGCAACTGAGCGGCATAACTAAAACAGCTTTTTTAACAAGGCAATTCGGAGGTAATTCGTAGTTTGTTTAGTTCCCATATATCAAATTGATTAATAAACGAATAGAAAATATAACTACACAAAGTTTATGGAAAATCAAAAGCAAAATAAGATATTCTTTTAAAAAACACATTCTATATGCTTTTTGATGATTACTACATACTACAACTAAATTTTTTAATAAAACAATATGACTCAATTAAATTAACTTTCTACACCGGAATCCTGAAAAGTACCATGGCGGTCGACGTGTTAATGCGTCCGCGCGTGTAAAAGTGAATTCCGGATGTACTAAATAAAATGACGCAGCGTACCGTCGATCTTTACAAAAGCGTCAGCAGTTTCATGCGGACAAACAATTATATTCCGAAACGTTGCCGAGGCATGTAAACGAACCAGAAATTGATTGCATGCATGCAGTGGCTAAAATAACGCAGTACCGTCATTACTGAAAGCGCTAACAATTCTCCGCTGTACAATGACCGCGCGTTTATGCAGGCGCTGTGAACTCATAAATAATTTTTGACTTCGCAAAGAAAATCATTACAATGCTAAGTTGCTTGCAGGGCAATAATGGAAAGAGCATGTCAATGTTTTAATAAGCAATTACGTACGCGACGAACAGTATAAATTTTTAAGCATTCCGTTGATGAATGTCAGCAAATGTTACCAGGATGTAATAATAACAGTTATTTTAATTTTATTCAGGAAATCGCGAAATGGACAGATGCGGTAAATCAGTGTTTACCCTTAAATGCATGATTCTTTAATTTTGACCAAAAAAACTCTGTTATATGTAGATTATTATATAGGCTCATGAAAAAAAAAATAAAAAATAAATTAGCATATAGGTATTAATTTTTTTTAATGAAGTGTTTCAGAAATTATACTCTATGTAGTACAAACATAAATCATATCGCTTAATTGCTAAGAAAAAAATATGCATATATTTCCATACCAATTATTATGAAATTTTAATTAATTTATTTTATTGTATTTTATTAAATGTATTTTTTCCTTTTTCTTTTTCATATTTCGTTTGAATGCATCAAGCTAGTATGGCATTCAGGCAAAAGTAAAATTTTCACTACGATTAAGATTTTAATTACGAGTTAAAGACAGTGTTCCATTTTTGAGTCACTATGCATTTAAGGGTTAATATAATGTGTTTTAGCGAAATAAGTCTGTGAATCCAATGTGATACCAACGTGTCGGTCAACGTATCAAACACCTTGAATAACTGAGTTCACGTTTGAATTTTCGGAACCGTCACCTCAGTAAGCGAGCATATGATCGATTCAAGACACGTCCGTGCAAGCACATATTCCATGAATATTACATTCTTACACGGCGAATTGAACTTTCCGATAAATCCGGAGCGAAGGTGTGCGCCAATCGGATCTCCCGGACCATTAACACTAGGTTTCCTTTCTTGTTATTTATTCTAGTTTATTTTCTCGACCGAAATGACAGAATCTGTTTAGACTGATCTCATATTGTGCGTGCTGGATTTGATCAATTTGATAAGATTCATGTATATCCGAACTGACACAAGATTTGCAGTGTTGTTTTGATGCATTCTGATTTTCTCGACAAAAATGACACAACTTTCTTACGTTTCTTTCCTATTATGTTTGCTGACTTTTATGTATTTGGCAAACTAATATGTATCCAAATTAATGTTATTCCGAGCCTTCTCATTTCGAACTTTTTTATATGATACACCTATTTCTACCTATTGCTCTTTACATAAATATCAATGCAACCAAGAAGTTTATACAATATAATCGTCAAAACTAAGTACACACGTAGCGTACATACCGTAAACTCAATATTTCAAGTCTGCAGTAACTGACACGGCCTACCTTCTTACGTTTACACCTCCGTATTCACGTTGGCAACTCGTAACGCGTAAAAGCCTCAAGTACCAAAAGAAACGACGGATCTCCGCATTCACGTTGGAAACCCGTAACGCCGAAATACCTTAAGTACCAAAAGAAACAACGGACCGTTTTTTCAGCTGCTCTTAACGCATGAGGACATCTCAGATGACATCTCCGCCCGTCTCTTTTTTCACCCCTAGTCGTGTATAAGGGACAAAATATCGTTTTAACTTAATTATGCGTTTGAAATCGCGTGAATCTTTTACGTATTTCTATTTTTTCTCTTATTCTTTTAGGAAATATCTATTACGTCAAATCGTCCGTACGACTTTCGAAAGCTGCCGATTCGTGACGTATTAAAAAAATGCAAAGTGTTCCACGGTCCTTAGTTTAGAAAGGGAATGTCGCAATGCTCTTCCCCTTCCGATCGCGTTTTCTTTAAATCAACATTGTATGAATGCTATGAAATACTACAGCGTTTGACTGAATTATGCAAAATGTAAATAATATGCAGGTATTGGAGACCAAAGGATCGCATCACTATTCTAACAATAACTGAATTTATAAAATAATTATTGCTACCCATTGCGAATGTGTTGGATATTCAGTAAAATCTCTTTCACGGCAGTCAGAGTGTTAATTATTCTAAATCCCTGCGTCCCTCGCTACGTTCTTTCATCGCAGCTTCTTTTCCCAGGCCGAAGTGTCGGTAGTTCGAATTATCCGACAATTTGGTAGATCCTGGCAACTCGCCCGACTGCGTCCGCACTCACGTAGCAGTTTTCGGCGGCGAGAAGGTGCGGCAGATTCTTCAACGTGGTCTGTTTGCGAAGCGTTCGGCGAAACTTTCGCTTCCGGCCGTTGCAGCTGTCGCGACCAGCGAATTCGCCGGATAGCGCGAGATCGTCTTCCGAGATAATCAAGGCAGGGGATAGTCGTTGTTGCGCGAAACGGAACTCTATCGATTGCGGCGGCCTGGATTGGGCGCGGGTAATCTGTGTGCCGCTTGGACGCAGGTCATTTCCGCAAGAACGGTTCTTTTGGCTGCTGTAGACGATGGCATGAGTAACATCCACTCGACATCTGTGTGTTCTCAGGATTTACAGAGACGGGCGTGTATAGGTTGGTCCGAATGGGACATGGGTATATATATTTTTTCTACACGTAAGTAAGTAGGGCGAGAGTGGATCGTTGGGGTGTTGTAGATGATGACGAGAGTACTGTTAACTGGACAGTTGAAGAATTGCCGTTTGGCAAAGCATCGTCCGAAGAAATAATTAATATATATATATATATATGGTAATGAGAACATTCTAGAATGAATTCGTTATCATAGAGAAGAAAACAGAATAAACGAACGTGGAGATGATCAGCGGTTTAGTTCAGTTGAGGTTCAACGCGAGAAGAAGTACGACACAAATTACAGACACTTACTCTCATCAATTCATTTATCCCTATTCATTAATTCGTTAAATAATTATTCCCTTAGTCATAAAGAGACTATATATATATATAGATATTGGTCTCAATGGGGTATAGGAATATATTTTTTTTCTTGTGTATAAATAACTTCGGCAGGAATGAATCTTTGGGGGGTTGTATATGAATATATGAATACTGTTAACTGAATGGTTCAGAATTCTCAAGAATTCCTGCTTAGCGAAACAGAGTCCGAGTAGACAATCCAAATGTATATACATGTGTATATATGTCGGTTGAAATGGGGCACGAACATTTACACTTTTTTCTGGTGTATAAGTAACTTCAGCAAGAGTGAAACTTTCGGGTGTGGAGATGATTGCATGAATACTGTTAACTGGGCGTTTGAAGATTCTCAAGAATTCCCGTTTAGCGAGGCAGAGTCCGAATGGATAAGCCAAATCTATATATATACGGCTTCGCAAAACGGATAATCTTGAGAATCCTCGCGTGTCGAGTTAACATTAATCATGCCACCAGCTATGCCACCCAAAAGATTCACTCTCGCGGAAATTACTTACACGCCAGGAAAAAATATGTATTAGCCGTGCCCCATGCGGACCGACATATATACCTTAATGTTCAGAAAATATAAGGTGTGTACAAGTAGTCGTATATATATACGATTAATATACTATAATAGGATATAATGTATATATGTATATATACTACTATTTATTCACACGTTATATTTTCTGAACATTAGTTGTCAATTGCATTAAAGTCCAGATGCATAATTACTCGACAACCACATAACAAACTGCTCCAAAACCCTATTCCCACATTTTCCGTTATACTTATTACTCTTCCAATACCAATTTACTTCAGCTCCGCACGTTCCCAATAATTGTGCAACATTTTCCGCGAACCGCCTTACTCGCAACCCACATCCCGCGACTCCCACGCCAACATCGACTCCCGAGCCCAAATCGCACACAATTCCTCCAAGCGGCACTCTTCCCAAAACCCTCGCAGCCCATTAAGCCTGCACAAACGTCGGGCAACAGCTTCCATTCCGAGTTTCGCTCTTTCCGTCGCGGACCGCTCGTTGATCGAATTACGAGTGTGCAATACTTTTTCGTCCGGCCGGTTGCCGCAACACAGAACTGCCGCCGTTTATCCGTAACGAGGTCTTTTCTTATTGCCCGCGGCAAATTGCTCTTTCCGGTCTTTGAGTCCGGCGACGATAATAATAATAATTTAGATCGATCCCGCCCGCGCTTTTCTCCGCCAATTTCCCATCTCGTTCGGGTCCGGCGAGCTCCTCGTTAGCTGTTTAGGTACCGCGCGCCACCATAATGGCTCCCGCTGGGTGGTCTTTCGGAAAGAAAAGCCATTATCGGAGCGCATGGAGATCGCGGATATAAGTATCGCTGGGCCTTCGGATGCGATGCGCTGTTCTAGTAATTTCCTGCTAGGCGAACTTTTGTGATGAAACTGCGATGTAATGGCTGCCTGTTAAATGATGGCTTGGAATGAAAAGTTATTAACTGTTGCTCTTTAGTGTTGTCTCTGAAGGAATAAACTATCGGGGTGTTGCAATTTTCACACTTTTGTACAATAAAAAGTATTAATGCTCATATTAAAGTAGGTAGAATACAAAAAAAATTAAAATAAAGCGTTGCAAGTAATGCTCACATTAATCCTTTCGCTACGGCGGTCTTTTCCACAATTTGAGTTTATGCTCACTTTTAAAAATGTCACGATAATGAATTTTTCAGGAAAAAAACATTTCTGACGAAAGCTACGGCTGATTGAGAATAGACACATTCAAGAATACTATGCTCTCTAACAAAAAAACAACAACATACGGAACAAGAGCTCCATGATAAATGTGCTAAGATGGGCTGTGTAGAAAAAGGGTTAAAGCGGTTAAAATAAAAAAAAAAATGTTAAAATAAAGTGTTGCAGGTAATGGAGATCGCGGATCTAATTGTCCTCAAGTCCTTAGATGCGATGCGTCGTTCTAGTAATTTCCTGCTAGGCGAACTTTTGTGATAAAATTGCGATGTAATAGCCACCTGTTAAATGACGGCTTAGAATGAAAAGTTATTAACCGTGTGCTCTTTCGTGTTGTTTCTGAAGAAATAAACTATCGGTGTGTTGTAATATTTCACTTTTTCGTGTAATAAAAAATACTAATGCTCGCATTAAAGTGGTTACAATGATAAAATATTAAAATAAAGTGGTGCAGGTAATGGCGATTACGGATCTAAGTATCCTCAAGTCCTCAGATGCGATGCGCCGTTCTAGTAATTTCCTGCTAGGCGAACTTTTGTGATGAAATTGCGATGTAATGGCCGCCTGTTAAATGACGGCTTGGAATGAAAATTTATTAATCGTTTATACGCGAGTGTTGTCTTTAGAGGACTTTGTATGAATGTATTGCATATATTACACTTTCATATAATAAATATATACTGCATAAGGTGGTGCAAGCATTGACCTACTCTACTGCGAAATAAGAAGTTTCACTTCAAAAACCATGACTCCAGTAAAGCCTTACTATGTCCCAGTTTCATACACAGATTTATTTTCAACTGCTAACATTTCTACCTTAAAAAAACAAAATACAGAATTTTGTCATTTAATTTGTTGCATTTTCTCATAATATTAGTAGACTCTACTTACATCTAACATCCTTCAAACTACGATTTCTTATTCGCCGCCATATTTTTAATCGTTAACCCACGATTTCTTATTTCTCGCTTCTTCGTTTTATTTCATTTGCCCCGTCCGAAATTCGCGTTGCTCTCTCCGTCACGCATCTATGACTCACGTATCGACCTACTCTCCCACGTAATAAGTCAGACTCGAAAACTACCCCGACGCTCCGCACTTAATTTCCGAAAAGTCTGCGTCATTCGCCTGCCAAAAGTAATCCATCGGTCCACTCGTCAGCGGATTTCTCATCCGTAAAGCGGTATCTGAGTAATCTCCGTTGCAACGTGAGAAGCCCGACGGACCTAAGCTGGTTAGACTAACGATCGTTCGGTAACAGTTTCTGATCCGTTTAGCGTAACCTCTTGCTCGGCTCGGAGCTACACGCCTAACGCTGTTCCGAGAGCGTAATTGGACCGGCGATAGCAATCCGCGAGAAAACCGAAACTGCGAATTCTGCGAAGTGCCAGCGGAGCAACAGAAGAAAGCGACGGGCGGAAGTCGAAAAACAATCGGTCGAAAGGGAAGATTGAAGAGAAGGGAGCGGCGCGAGAAAACAGACAGTTGAAGAAGCGAGGAACTGCAGGAGGTTCTCTCGCTTCTTGCTGGTGGTGGGTACACCGTTGCAAGAAAGAATTTTAGAACGTTTCGTCCTGAACACTCGGCTGGACTCATTTTCACGACTAAGGGAAACATTTTTTCCCATTTTAACCCTTTGCATTCCGCTGTCCCCTATCAGGGGACATTAAAGTTTATTAGAGATTACAGGGAATTAACTTATTCCAGCGCACAAGACATGAAATTAAAATATAGTAAAATCACTAAGGTATATAAAAAAAATATCAGCGGGTTTTGTTACGACCCACAAGCCACCGGACATTGAAAATTTTAATCTCCATAGGCTATAAAACCGATGTGGGACAAAGAAAACGCGATTGCATTGTTGGGTAATAAATGAAAGGAGTTATTCGAAAGGTTGGAAGTAGAGCAGGACTTAACGAAAATTTAATGAGGCATGAGGAAATTGAATTGTATGTGTTGCGGAATTGAGTTTCTTGGATTTCGACGTATCTGTGTTTATTTTTAGGTCCTGTCGAGGGAATTCATAATAATTGACGCGATGTCTGGGGACTGAGAAACAATTTTCCGTTGAGGCGACAGTGTCAACTTCGGAGTATGATACTTCGGAAACGATATAATATTAAAAAATGTGTATGCACTCGTTTCATGGGGTTTTTTGAGCGTTTTAAACGAGAGTGAGCATTTTTGCTGATTTGCTTCTCTTAATACGCAAATGTATCTCCTCCGTATTTACATACAAATATATAATTAATCCAGAATATAATATCTATAGAATCCAAATAATCCAGAATAGAATATTGAAGTAATAATAATGTAGAATAATTTAAAAATATGCGTATATAAAAATATATTTAATTATTTTTGTGCACATATAAAATTATTATATAGTTCATATTTTTATATATCAAAATATATAACCATCCCATGTCTGCATAGGAATAATCGCGTCAATCCCAATATACAAAAGCCCGCTGATGCGTCTTTCTAAAGAATATCTTCTCCCAAACCATAAACGGACAAACGTGAATTCGCATCACATGAAAAATCCGAGAGTACCGACTCCATAAGACTGGCATAAAACCCAAAGGAAGTACAGCGCGATTTTCCACGTCACAAATCACACACGCTCGAAAGTCCGTAACGCCGAAGGCGGAAGCGGGAAATAGGAAAGTCGGGTTTTTTGCAGGATGTCACCGATAGCAATTAATTCGTCGGTAATTGGCAACAGGCTGCTGAGTTCTGCTCCTGTTGACACTCCGACTGAACCTTTCTCGGTATCCTGCGCAAACAGACGCCACCACGGACGAGCGTAAAATACCTGCCTGGCAGATGGCATCCTTTGTCGCGCGTCGATTATTCTCACGGTCATCGAGTCGGATAACTCTGACGTTCTGCTCGCCGTGAAAAAAGCAGCGACGCTTTTTTCCTCGAGACGAGCGACAAGTTTTAATGAGGTGGGTGGCGGCATTTTGTTGAGACGGCGAAGTCAGGTGTGTGAGCATCTGATGTTCAATAAAGAGCGCGTGGGGGTAAATGATCTATAAATATACGGGGAAGATTGTGTCTTTGGCGAGTATCGGTTAGGGATGATCGGCGTTTTTTAAGTCAAGAGGTTGAAGATGTAGAAACAGTGGATTGACGGAATAATTTATTTTTAATTGGTGTTAGGAAATATGTAATTGAGTGATTCTGAGGGAAAAATAATTTATATTATTTTTCGTTCAATAATTCAATGAAAGCAGTTGAAATTTAGTTAACTGGCTAACAATCTGGCGCAATTTTGCGTCGGTTAACGTGTTAATAGTCCGTACCATGTATTTTGCAAATCTTCTTGACGCCGTTTACAAAAACTTCCTCTTTACTTCATTTTCTTATTTGTATTCCTAACACAACCACCCTCTTTCGACCGGCACCCCGCTACACAAATGTCATCGCAAACAGGCGAGGGCCAGATCGCCGAAAGTTTAATCGAATCTCCGCGAACCTTTCAGAACTTCCGTCGACGGGCCACAAAAAAATGGCCTTTGCTAATTCGACCGAGCGAAAGGTTCTCGTGGCAGATGGAAATTGGCCAGAAGGCACGTGTGCCAGCGAAACTGCACGCGATGATGTCCGAATACGCAAACCCGTGATCGATCTCACACGTGTCTCCGCCGAGGCAGTGGTGCGCGAAATTTACTTCGGCTGACTGTTATTGATCGCTGGACGTCATTAAAAGCGGCGATTAACAACGGAATTTTTTACCGTCCCAGGTTTAATTGCTCGGCGGGCCGACGATTGATAACGACCGTTCGGCCTTTCGTCTAGTTTTCTACTGTAAGCGCTTGCATTTTTTATGGCGCGGCTCGGTTAGTTTAATTGCCGTCCGATGAACGCGTGCGGTGCCGAGAAGAAAGTGATTTCAAAGATTTTATGGATAGAATTTTAATTTTAAAGGTTGAGTGGAAGAGTGGGATGATTATGTACGAGTGGTTTTTGAATTTCGATTTTTCCGGTGTTATGTTGAATAAAAGATATCGTATTAATCTTTGCTATTTTATGTATAGATAAATAATATAAATTATTTAATACTAAGCCATTTATAAATACGTGATCATCACGTTTTATGTATTTATATGTGACATAATACTGTAGTAACATTATAGTATTATGCCATGCTGTATCTTCAAACACAACATACAATACGTATACACAATATACGTGTATTTGCAGGCATTTATTCCATTTCCGTTGTTTCGGTGCATCGTTAAGTTAAACAATACGCAATATCGGACTCATTTTCACACCGCAACACATTTATTCCATTCGCACTACTGCGATGTCCCTTTAAACTCAACAATAGTCAACATTGAACCCATCTTTCTGATAAAAAATACGCAATACGCTTCTCATTAACATCCCCCCACAACCGAATTATTCCATTCTCATTATTCCAGCATCATATCCTTAAGTTAATCGCAGGCACTTTTTCCATTTCCGTTATTTTGGTGCATCATGAAGTTAAACAATACACAGTATTGGACTCCCTCATTTTCACGCCGCAACAGATTTATTCCATTCCTACTACTCCGATGTGCCTTTAAACTCAACAATAGCCAACATTGCACCCATCTTTCCGTTAAACAATACGCAATACGCTTCTCATTAACTTCCGCCCACAACCGAATAATTCCATTCTCATTATTCCAGCCTCATGTCCTTAAGTTAATTGCAGGCATTTACTCCATTTCCGTTATTTTGGTGCATCGTTAACACTTTGACTGTCATTACGGTCATCAGTGACCGGCGGAAGAGATTTTACTCAAGATCCAAAATATTTGCAATGGCTAGCAATTATTATTTTATAATATAAACGCAGTTGTTGTTAGGGTGGTGATGCAATCTTTTTAATGCATTTTAATGGTGATGCAATCTTTTCAATAGCTGCACATTATTTACATTTTGCATAATTCAGTCAAACGCTGCAGTATTTTAACGCATCGCGGTTCTAACATAGCAAAATATGCTTGGCAGTCAGAGTGTTAAGTTAAACAATACACAATATCAAACTCACTCATTTTCACGTCGCAACACATTTATTCCATTCACACTACTGCGATGTCCCTTTAAACTCAACAATACCATCATTGCACCCAACATTTGCCAACATTGCGCCATTAAACAATTTCCATTAAACAATACGCAATACGCTTCTCATTAACACCCCCTCACAACCGAATTATTCCATTCTCATTATTCCAGCCTCATATCCTTAAGTTAATCGCAGGCATTTATTCCATTTCCGTTATTTTGGTGCATCGTGAAGTTAAACAATGTGCAATATCGGACTCACTCATTTTCACGCCGCAACACATTTATTCCATTCGCACTATTGCGATGTCCCTTTAAACTCAACAATACCATCATTGCACCCAACATTTGCCAACATTGCACCCATCTTTCCGTTAAACAATACGCAATACGCTTCTCATTAACTTCCGCCCACAACCGAATTATTCCATTCTCATTATTCCAGCTTCATATCCTTAAGTTAATCGTCCCTGCAAGTGGACCAGAGGCATGCATGCCTGCCGTATTTCGCTGCAACGCCAGGACGGCTTCTCAAATCGATCTCTGGCGCCGTGCAGCGAACAGTCGAATTGCAATTACGCAACCCCTCGGCCCGCGGACAGTGCGGCGAAGCTTCAAACAGGCCGGCCCGGCTACCACCAAATTGCGACGTCATTGCGCGCGTAATCTCATTAGCAACTTCCGCGACGGAACTTGTTGGCGCTTCGAGGCCGGCGATCGAATGATAGATTAACGGCGGCGACAGTAATTCGCAGCGCTGCGACGGAATTAAAACGAAATGGAAGCTGACCTCTGCGAGAGCGGATGTCCGAAGTAAAGGAACTGTGTATATGTGTGTACATATATAGGTAGGAAAGGAAATGGGCAGAGGTCGAAAATGAACGTTACCCCTTTTGCTATCGGTAAAATTGGATTGCGAGTAAAGAGGGGTCTGCAATGATAGCTACTCTTTGACAGAAGTGCGATTTCTTGCGCCGGTAGTTCTCGACTGTCGTTTCCTTTGTTTGTTTCAAACGCGCATCGGAACTTTCGCCAATCCGCTTCCTGAGAAGCGGTTTATATATATATGTTTTGCATTTTTAGTAAAATCTTTTGTGCCGGACCCCGCATATTTTCCTACGTTAGAACCGCGATGCGATAAAATACTGCAGAATATGATTAAATCGTGCAAAATGAAGGTAACGCAGAGTTCTTAGAAGCCAAAATATTGAAGCACCGTTCCAATATCAATTGCTTTTATAAGATTGCAAATAAGCTGCATTGCGAATTTTTTTGCAATATATATATATATATGTATATAACAGTTTAAGTATTAACACGTTGACTGCCACGGTGGTCGTCACAATGTAAAAAATTCGCAATGCAGCTTACTTGCAATCTTATAAAAGCAATTGATATTGGAACGGTGCTTCAATACTTTGACTTCTAACTCTGCGTTACCTTCATATTGCAAGATTTAATCATACTCTACAGTATTTCATTGCATGGTGGTTCTAACATAGCAAAATACGCTTGGCAGTAAACGTGTTAACACACACCTCATTATACACTCTCTACCGCTGTCGTTTTGGCCACTTGTTCCGATGGTCAACTCGCAAAATCGCACCGTCCGTCGTAACTCAATCCCACCGCAAACATTCAGAGTTTCCGTGCAGCGTCTTTCGCCTAATCGAATAATATGACGGCGGAGATAAAGGAGTCGGAGGCAGGAAACCAAATTGGCGGTCGACGGACTGTGCTGGTCAAACCTAGAAATTCCATTATGCCGTTGAGCGAGTCGAGATTTGGTTTTGCGATTGCTCGCCGTTCAGCACCGCCATGCTGAGTTTGTCGACAAACGTCACAATGATTGCTCGAAGGCATCACCTCGAGGTGCTCTAAAGAATTTTTCCATCGGTTGAGTCGAGGACTGATCGGTGATAGTTATTGTATTTTCTATTGTGAAGAGAATATTGCGATGCATGCTTTAATGCTGAATAAACGAGCATAGATTTTTTTCTTCTTAAGCTTTCGAACGGATCGTTACAGAAAATTTTACTTTTGACATTTTCGGGATTAACAATTTTCATAAAGAATCAAAACGACGTGTTTTTTTAATGACGCGGGCATTGCGATGAATACTTTGACATCGAATAAATTACCGTACATTTTCTTTTGTCCTTAAGCCTTCAGATGGATTATTATGAAAAAGCATGCATCCCTCAGATTCGTGAGATTAACAGTATATTCCACAGAAGATTAAATTGACGTGATTTTCTGTTTTAACGCAGGTATTATGATGGTTATTTTGACATCGAACAAATGACCATATATTTTCATTTGTCCTTAAGCATTCAAAGGGATTATTATGAAAAAGCACGCATCTTTCAGATTCTGAGGATTAACAGTATATTTCGCCGAAAATAAAATCGTTGGGATTTTCTGTTATGACGCAAATGCTGCAACGTATACTTTTACCCAATAAATGACTATAGATTTCGTTTGCCAAACTTTCCGTCCGTCCGTCCCTTTACCAAACCTATATTTTAATAAATTCATTCGTTTTTACCACCGACGATATTTTATTACCGTTCCATCTCTTTGTCAAACCTATTTTTGACAAGTTCAGTCGTTTTTACTACCGCCGACATTTTATTACCATTCCATCCGTTTCTGAAACCGATTTCTGACAAATTCATTCGTTTTTACAACCGACACTATTTTATTATCATCCCGTCCCTTCGACAAACCGATTTTTGACAAATTCATCCGTTTCCACTCCGGACTACTAGTTTCCTATCACTTGATCCCCTTTTTAACCACATTTTCAATAAGTTATCTGCCACTACCGCGTATTATCAGTTAATCCCCCCATGCGCATTGCAATATTCTGCAGCATCAGGCACAATCAACGTGCCCCCGCGATTCACGTAATTTTCGTTGAGTCGCCGTGCATCCCGAAACGCTAATCGCCATATCGCAGGACTACATTTACGGCCAGGCTTACGAATCTAATCCGTCGGATGGCAATCAAGCGGAACGATCGTTCTGTTAATCAGTCCCGAGATTGCCTGTTAACCAGCGCCGGCCGCCGCTATTAGAGAAGGACGGGGGCTAAACATGGCCATCTAATGCGTACGGAGACCAATGCTGATCATGAACCGCACGCTGTTCGACTGGGGCACGCGACAAATCTGCTTTCGACCCCGGCTTCGTCTACCATTACTGCCGGTATACATATTCCCAAATTTAGCAACGTTGCAAACAGCAATGCCGATTAATTGTGTTGTCTCCCTGCCTCTAAACGTATGTTGTGCACCGACATAGAGGGGTGTAAGCCACGGCATGGGTTATGTCCAGAATTTTTGGCACGACCACAGCAAGTGTCATTTCGTACTGAAGTGCTGCGAGAAGTTGTCTCGAAGGCAGGAGCCGAAAGAAATATACTAAGTTTCTTCGGTGGATTGTATTTTATTTCTGTATAATGTGGTGCTATGTGTGGTGTTGTGTAGTGTCTTGTGGTGGAATGAGTACTACCACGTGTTGTGGTAGAATGAGTATTACGGCGTGTTGTGGTGGAATAAGTACTGCCTTTTTGCAAAAGGCAATACATCTTTTGTAAAAGAGCTATACGTATTGATTTGCACGATGCCATTGAAATTCACTTTCCATTTTTAAGACTCACTGAATTATATAAAGGATATTCCTGCAAAAAGTTTAGCACGGTAATTATTACGCAAAATTGTATTGTATCATAGCAAACTAAAGCAAACTAACATAGTAAATACTAAAGCTAATAAAAACAA
Organism: Cryptocheilus praepositus; assembly: GCA_033815515.1. Classification (NCBI taxonomy): domain Eukaryota; kingdom Metazoa; phylum Arthropoda; class Insecta; order Hymenoptera; family Pompilidae; genus Cryptocheilus; species Cryptocheilus praepositus. Next base: position 84,627 of record JAWWQZ010000197.1, read on the forward strand.
CTTCATATAAAAAATACTGGAGCAACTAAAAGCAACTGTGAAAATCTGTGTTATTGTTATTAATTTAAAATACAATAGCTTGTGCAGAAAATAAGAACACAAACCACCGCCTATACAAACCTAACCACAAGTTAGTTTTGTTCTGATTAATTTAAAGTGAGAACGCAGTGCAGGTGTACTAAATGTCAATTTTTAATTTTAAACTCCTGAATTGCGATTATTAATTTAGAAGCCAGATTAATTTTGAAGATAAACTGCAAATAGAATTAGCCAGTTAGCGTGCGGCATGATATTAAGATAGTGAAGTGATATTTAATGGTCGACATAAGTAAGCTGGTCGATTTTATGTGAGTACATAAATGTCAGAGGCAGAAATGTTCGTAACCTTCTTCCGCGCAACGTGTCTTACAGGAACGCTATAAATGTCAGATTGAGATAACTAGAGTACAGATATTTTCTCGAGGAATCCGTGTGCTCCTGATATATGGCCATTACTGAGAGCGTCGAGAAAAATATATGTTGTGCGGAATATTTTCCGTATTGACATACGCTGGTTCTGCGCAACGAAACGAAAGAGAGCAACGCGTTTTACGGTGAACTGCTGTGTAAATTAACGAAAAAGCGCAACTTACGTACACTATTTTGCGCTATTAACTAAAAATAAAATAAATAGAATTGCAAGATATACAAGAATCAGCTCGATACAAGAATAAGTATGAAATTACGAACATCCGTGGATAACTTTTAAGATAAACAGTCCTAAGCTTATTTTATCACTTACTTTTTTTAACTCCTACAAAATTATACTTTAAAAGCTTCGATAGAATCTCTATTTTTACGAACTTCATTCTTGATTCTCTTACAGAAATTCGCGTATAACCTTCCAACAGAGTAGAGTATCCTAACAATTTCCGAGTTGGCCTACCAATTCCTTTTTCCTTCAAATTTCCCTCGGGAGTCAAATTTTTATGGGTTTCAAACAAAGTGCCTTCCTTCGTAAACTCATTTGACATAAACATGATCTGACAACGCAATTGGGGGCCGAGTTTCAACTTTATTTACCAACTATTTTTCAAAGCTCCCAAAAAATTCCTATCTTTACGACTCTTTTAGGATCTCACGTAGAATCATCCAAGACACTAAAATGTCCTAACAATTTTCTAGTTGGCCAATTTCTTTTTCCTTCAAACTCTCTCAGATGTCAAATTTCGACGTGCTTCAAATGGCGCATCTGCGTCCGTGAGTTCATTTTACGTCAAAATGATTCAATAAAGAAATTAACCCATTTGCATCATCGCTCTAAACATTGATGGTTACATCACTTGCGGCAGTAAAATCATGTAATGTTGGCATACAATTTCATTTTTCCCGTTTGTTTATCGTACAGACTCTTTGACGATTGCTGATAAGCTGAAAACAAAAATTATTGTTTGCGGAGGTACCCGCTCCCGATGATAATGGTCAGTTTTTGTTTGCGGATTATTCCGCGAAATGATGCAAATGGGTTAACTTTCTCTGACTCAACTTGCCGGCACACTCCGCCGCGAAAAAAAAGAAGTTCCACTTGTAAAATGGCGAAACAATGAATATTCTATTTTGGCCCGAATTTTTCGGCGCCACAATCCAGACACGCTTGTCAAGCAGCAGAACGCGGCAACGATTTCGGCGCTATGCGAATTGTTCGAACGCGCGTGTTGTTCTGGTCGGTACATTGTCCGTTCATTGTGAAGCGAATAAGCCCTGACCGCAGATCCGTGCTTTTTGTTCTCCACGAAACGGCGTTATTTACAGAGCACCCGGAATTCGGCCGGTCCTCTAACGATTATCAGCGGCGTACGAATTTTGTGGATTTCCCCGTTGATTCCCGCAGCGGCCGAGGACTTCGTGACTTAATATCGCGATGGGCTGTTTGAATGGACGCGAATTGAAGCACGCGGTAGGATATCGTTAGTTACACGCGTGCGGTCAGATCCGAACGAAAATGTAATTACGGCTGCTTGATTTATCAAGAGTTAACCGAACAGTGGGTTAATTAATGTGAGCAAATTCCTGCTGCATAGTTTGCGAGAGGTAGTGTGTTCAGTTTTTCTGCGGGATTAATTAAATGTAGAACGTAGCAGAGGAAAAGAGTATAGACGTGTCAAGAGTTTTCTCATTTCCTTTTAATAGTCACTTATAACGCCTGTAATAATCGCTCCTAAATACGTGTTATAATACGTGTCCCGACATAATAGGCAAAAGAGCCCATGCTTTATTGCTGCATGTGTTACCAGGGTCCTATTCCGCAATACCAGGTCCAAATCTTCATCCGTGCACTTCACGCATCATTAATCACTGCTCATTAAAAACCGTTTCGCACTCCTAATTAACACGTTGAGTGCCGTGGTGGTCATCGGTGACCGGCGCAAAAGGTCTCACGAAAAATTTAAAAAATACCCAATCGGTGGCATTTATAATTTTGTAAATGCAATTAATATGAAATAGTGATTCAATTCTTTGGTCTCCGATGCCTTCGCATTATTTTAATTCTGCACAATTTAATCATATTCTGTAGTACTTCATCACGTTGCAGTTTTAATATAGTAAAATACGCACGGCAGTCAACGTGTTAATATTCCGGACAAATTCTCTCCTGTTCCAAGTACTACCGATTTGCCGAAATTTATCTCAGTTGTCACCTCCTTCGGAAACCACTTTTCACCAACTGTACGCCTCGCGAACATTTCATTCACAACCTTCTCAGCCGACGTGAGTTTTAGGTAAATCTAAAATTCACCATTAATGTCGTTTGAAACCCACTACCAGACTTAGCAGTATGAATTTTGGTTGGCAAACGATTGTTTGGCAGTACCCAATACGTCAACATGTTCCAAAATGTCATTCCATATAGTAAAATTTCTTTGCTCCACTATAGCTACAGAGCATTTATTTCCTCATATTCTTTGTCAAACCCCTAGCACGCCTGCTTGCAATTCTACTTCAAACGAACAACGAACCCACAGAAAATATTGGCTTCCGTTCTTATCCCCATCCACCGCATTTGTCTCGCAGAAATTTGACGTGCAGGATGAAATCGTAACAGAAATTTCCAGGCAACCTTCGAATGCGAGATCGCAAGGTTTTAGGGATCGACTCTGGATCCCTAGGAAGAAGACTCTGTGTTCGGCGAGAAAATACAGGCCTCGGTGAAGAAGTTTTCCACTTGCAATCCTCCTCCCACACGTGCAGCCAATGGATCGGGCGACTTCTCAATGCTTTCCGTAGATTGGCGCACGTGATAGGTCAGATCCGAGGCAGAATGGAGAATGAGGACGATTGAGTGGAAGAGTGCCCGAGGTGTGGAGAAAGTAAAGGGACCCGATGTGTTACAGGCAACCCATTGCTGAGTGTTATAGGCGAGTCATTGCGGGAATAGATTTTCTCGACTGCGCAATATGTGTGACAGCTTCTCGAAGAAAGCAGATTTCGTTTTTGTCAGTGATCTTCTAAATGGTCTTCAATAATGATGCATGGAAAGCGTTGACGGATGAAAGCAAAGTTTAGTGTGGGTGAATATCGATCTCAGGTATCGTATTGTTGTCATTCATTGTGGGAATAGATTTTCTCGACTGCGCAATATGTGTGACAGCTTCTCGAAGAAAGCAGATTTCGTTTTTCGACAGGTTTCGTTTAAGTGATCTTCTAAATGGTCTTCAATAATGATGCATGAAAGGCGTTGAAACGGATGAAAGCAAAGTTTAGTGTGGGTGAATATCGATCTCAGGTATCGTATTGTGGAGTGTCATAGGCAACTCATTGCGGGAATAGATTTTCTCGACTGCGCAATATGTGTGACAGCTTCTCGAAGAAAGCAGATTTCGTTTTTCGACAGGTTTCGTTTAAGTGATCTTCTAAATGGTCTTCAATAATGATGCATGAAAGGCGTTGAAACGGATGAAAGCAAAGTTTAGTGTGGGTGAATATCGATCTCAGGTATTGTATTGTGGAGTGTCATAGGCAACTCATTGCATGAATAGATTTTTTCGACTGCAGAATATAATGTGTGGCGGCTTCTTGAAGAAAATCGAATTCGTTATTACGTCAAATTTAATTTAAGTGGTTTTCAGAATGATGGTCGTGAATTAAAGTTACTTGCCTAGCAATCACTTAACGCTGTGATTATTTTTCAATAAACAAAAATGGAAATTTCCGTTTGAAAGAAAATAGTCAAACTGCTTATGGTTTTTTTTTTCTTTTATGTGTCTAGTAAACATGATTTATTTCTGTATAGAGAACTACATGATCGAATGGGGCGATCTCCGACTTTTTCCTTATTAACGCGTTGCTTTTTATTGTGCTTAATTATTGTATTGTATTGGAATTATGCGCAAATCGTCAAGCCTAACTTCGTTTTTCAATATTTTCCGGTTACCATAGTTACGTGTACAAATTCATGTTATTTATCAGTAAATGTTATTTATTTCGATTTGAAGATAAATGAAGTTAGGCCACTTTCAAAACAAAGCGCTCATATATTTTATATAATTCAATAATAATTATATAATTAAATAATATATTTTTGTAATTTCACGGTTAAATTATGTAATTTATCATACACTTAGGTTTTGCATAAACACCAAAGAATGCTTTTTCACGTAATTTAAATTGAATTTCATGTCGTTGCACTGTGTTAGAAACACTTCGAAACGATTGAAATCGCTCGACGGCGGTTCGCATCGCTCTGATCTGCTTTGAAGCTCCTCGAAGCTTCGAGACGCTTAGAAACGGCTGGGCACAATCTACTTGAAGCGCGCGCGTGCTTTCTTCTGACGAAGCGAGAAAATTTAGAACGTCGCCCTGTGACAAAGGAACGCGAATAAAGGGAACAACGGCGAATGACGGGGGCGAGGGGCATAAGGGAGAGTAAAAGCGCGGTCGTCGATCGATCGAAAGCGTTCCCCACTTTTTCTTTCGGTTCTACTTCTACAGGATGTTTCGGAAAATGTGGCCATAACTTCCCTGTTGACCAATCATCTATATTTTCATTTCATTATATGAGCCGTTTATTTTGAAAGTGGCCTAACTCCGTTTTCCAATATTTTCCGGTTACCATGGTTACATGTACGAATTCAGGTTATTTATGTCGATTTGAAGATAAATGGAGTTAGGCCACTTTCAAAATAAACGGCTCATATACTCATGGTATATATATTTTATATATTTCCTACATACATTACACACATTTCATACATTTGGTACACTCATCGTATATCCAATTTTCATAGAAACTGTTTGATCTGGCGTTTTCTGTGTAACTTATCATTTATCGACAAAGTTTGCCAGAAAAATGATGATAATAGTTTTTGTAATGTTACGCATGTAATCCGAAATCCGTAAAGTCGATGAATACCAAATGGATGTCAAATTATAAAGAGAATTAGGGAGGATTTTTTTTTCTGGAAATGTAGGCATAACTTGGGAAATAAATTCAGCACGGCGAAATAGGGAGGAAAGTTCAGACGGACATATATTTCATTAAAGTGTGTTTACCGCGTAATCTTGAATTTTTAGCGTAACTTGTCACTCATAAATTAACACTTTGATTTATTGTTAAACATATCAACAAATTTCCACGCGTGCAGTCGCTCCCGAGAACATGTATTAAACTAATTGAAATACAAGCTGTTCACTCTTGGGTTATCTGTGTCGAGTCTTATTTACATTGTCTAATATTATTAAAGAAATAATCTTGAGTATCAGAAGAAGACATATATCAAAATACTTCTGCAGAATTTTCTTGTGATCGACGACCATCATTTACGATTGACGGACAATTAAGTACTGGATGAGTTTAATTTTGTCCCTGTGTTCATTCTATCACTTATCAAATTCACATTTTACGAAAATCACATTTTTCAAGATGGCATAAAAGTCTGGAAATACTTTACCAGAAGTTTCTTGCGGTCGCTGCTCGTTATTTTCGACGCTATCGACCAGTTGTATATTGAGGGGAAATGAATCTGACTTTGTCACTGTGCTGGGCAATACGTTGGTGGCATATTAAATTATGTGTCTCATTACTACGTCAAATCGACGGTAACAGTTTCAACAGTCGTGTGGTATCAGGTTAAATTCAATTACGAATCGTAGTCCATTGTTGCTCAATAACGGATCGTTCATTCAAAATAGATTGCGAATTCACTTTGCAGAATTTTGTATCACGCACCGGCCAAGTGAATGTCAGAGTAAAGTGAATTTGATATTGTCATTTTACTGGTCAATACATTATATTGGCGACACCAGTTTCATTATTTAATAGTCATTAGAATTATTGGAAGACAAAACCGTCTGCAATTCGGAAACAAGGTCAATTCACATCAACTTTTTCCCCATTTTTCGCTCACGGAATCTATTTCCGAAGTTTTATCGGCATTTTCGGAAAAACCTTTTATAGCTTGCTGTTTAATTCAACGCCAGATTTACGGGTTACGGAATACACAAGCAAAATTACAGGAACTATTTTGATTTTTCTTTAGCGTCATTTGCTCATAAAAGATAACCTCAGTGACAAGACATATTGAAAACGCCAAATTACACAGTTTCTACGGAAATATTCAAATAACATTTCACATGACGGCTATGATTCGGAAACAAGATCGTATCGAGTATACGTTCATATAAACGTTTTTTCCTGTTTCAGCGAATTGAATTTACCGCCGAATTTGTGTCGACATTTTCGGAAACAGCCTGTATTTTTCGCCACGCTATTGATCCTTTTCCTGAGGGTAATGCGAAAATTCCGTGATGTTTATGGATTCTCTCTTTGTTCGCATTCTAGCAGGGAATTGAGACGTGTCGGCGTCTTGCGTGTCGCTGGCGCATTAACATCTTAATTAGGCATTGTCGGCGGTGCGGTTAATTTGAATTTTTCAAATTGCGCCTGCAGAGACCGACGTCTACCTGTTTCATTTTGTACACTAGGCGGTTCGTGCCTTTGCGGCGTCGCAGATTTTTGTTATCTTGCGAACGACTGTTTCTTTAATTCGGGCTCTGTGCTTTTTGCATTATTACTTTTTCCCGGTATGCTGCACACACAGCATTAGCCGGCAGGTATAGTTAAGAAGTTGACATATTATCGATTTGCAATGAATTGCGTAATGCCATTGAAGGGCTTAACGTTTTTACATTCAATATATGATATATAGAGTGTTTCTGAAGATGTGGGCATAACTTCGGAAATGGATTCAGTAGGCTGAAATAAGAAAAAAACTTTATACGGACGTATGTCCAAAGTGATCTTGTTTCCAAATTATAGCAGTTTTTATGTGAAGCCTGTTATTTAAGTATTTCTACAAGATCCTTAACTGGCAGTTTTAATATAATTTTTATATATTAATTTAATACAATATAATATAATTTTTATAATAAGTTTTTATGTGAAACGCGTTATTTAACTCGAAGAACATATATATATATGTATATATTTATTTAAAAATATATAACTTATATTTTTATAAAGTTATATATACACATATATTGCTCCGATTGGTTATTGTTAGAAATGCGTATAACCTAAGCTGTGATGGTAATGGTTGAGAGAATGTTCTGTAATTGGCTATTGGGATCTTTAGAAAAAAGCTGAGTTGTAGGAACTTGGTGGAGATCGCGATCGTATAGGACCGTTGGGACTAATGGGAATTTCATGGCAGTAGGGGTAGGTGTCGATGATTAAAATTTTGTGTCGTACGGAGTCTAAAGGTAACTTGGTAGGGATTAGTAAGGGATACATCAATAGTCGCGATGGGTCGTGTGGAAACGAAAGTAATTACATATTGATGAAAGGAATGTTCGGTTCATTGCTGAATACAGTGTATTTCTGTAACCCATTCGAGACGACGATTTTTTTCGAACACGGTCCCCAGAAGCGAAATTTTTTTTTCTTTATATTGTTCATTTTTAATAAAAAAACACGTTTACTATGGAAATCACCGAATTCGTAAGTGAATTCACATAAATAAGATCATTGCACACCAGGTGTGCAGCTCGCTCCTCGGAAAATTTTTATTGCGAGGAACGGATTGAACACCATGTGTGCAATGTAAGGTAAAATGAAAATACATCATTAAAAAATTTATGAACATTTATTTCAAAAATAGTTACATAATATAAAATCGTTATTTTGTTTTCCTGTACCTTGCAGATTTCATTAGTTCAAGGAAAATCTTATTTCTACGACTAGTTTACTCAGAATAACTAATAATTGCACATTACTGTTATTGCACACACGGTGTGCAAGCCGTCTTATAGCCTCGGAAATCAATTGCACACACGGTGTGCAATCGGTCTCGAATGGGCTAATCTATCTAAAATTCTCTACACGCAACGGTTGCATCATCGACAAAGAACGCAAGTGTCTCGTGCATACTCTTCCGTTGCCTCTCGGTGGGACAATAATTAGTTATGGTCGTCGGCGCAGCTTCGCTTATGGAGTGCAAAGAGTCAGAGCGTCGCTGTCGAGGAAAGTTTCGCACTCGGGAGCGACTAAAAGGCAATCGGAGTGTTCGTGACATCACCGGAAGGGTCCGGGATTCGCGGATTCCCAGCTAATGCGGCCACGTTTTGTCCCGGTCCCCTCGCAATAATGCGCACGCATAAAACGTCTCGCGCGGGGGACATTTGTTTCTGGAAAGTCGCATCCCCGGAATCGCACAAACTCGGGTGGACTTTGTGGAACTGCGAATGCGGCTATTAATTGCGCTGTCGGATCATTTTGATGTTGGACGAACTCGCGGAAGTAGGTGCGTCAGTTCGAGGCACGTCGAAATTTTACTTCCGGGGGAGTTTAAAGAAAAAAGCGATTGACCGACTCGGAAATTGTTGGAACACTTTACTATCTTGGAAGATTATATGTGAGTTTCTGTAAGAGTGTGAGGATCGTGAAAATAGGAATTTTTAGGTGCTCTGAAAAATAGGAGTCTTTCAGAGATTTTAAAGAATAAGGTTTTTTTTAACGATAAAAAATCGGAATTTGTTGAGGGTTTCAACAAATAGGATAGTCTTACGGATTTTAGGAAATAGGAATCTTTAAGAATTTAAAAACTGTTTGATAATTGAACTTTGAAATTTTGCCGTTAACCCATTTGCATCATTTGACGGAATAATACCCAAACAAAAACTGACCGTTATCAACATTACATGATTTTACTGCCGTAAGTGGTGTAACCATCAACGTCAATGGAATGTCCAGGCGCGATGTTTTCGAATTATTTTTCAACGTGGAACTAGTCTAAAAAATAGTTCTGGAAAGTACGAGGAATATACAATAATTTGAATAACCCTATAACACTATTTCTAATGAGAATAAACATTAACAGTCTTCCTTGCGTAAATTTTTGAGTAAGATTGCGGACTTAGAGCGATGATGCAAATGGGTTAAAGAAAAATGCAACGGTTATTTCATCGGAAAATAAAATATATAAACAAGTAACTGTAGCGACAAGTAAGAAATTATACTTTAAAACTTAAACGACCGCTCATGAGATTTCTCGTGTTTATCTCTTTTCTCTGAAAATTATCTGTTCTAACAGTAGTTGCTAAGTATTACAAAATATTCTAATGAATTTACATGTTTCAGGATTTAGTACATATATATATCTTGAGCTTGCTGGACATTGTTTGGTATTCTCGTAATCATTTCAATTTAAACAAAACAAAATTTCCTTGAATAATTTCAAGAAATTGTACTAATTTGTGTAACAAAATGAGTTTGCTGGACGCAGACTATTTAGAAAATATCGAAGGGTTTGTCCGAAGTAAAATAAAAAAAAAGTATAACGCGTGTTCTTGCAACGCTGTAAAATTATTATAACGAGTTTCCCTATATAAAGCCATTTTATAATGCGTAACATGTTAACTGGGTTTGCAAGAGTTTACCGTATATAATGCTTCGATGTTTGCTGATGCCCTTTGCTTTTGCCGCTCGTCATTTTCCATGCAAACATATGCATACACGCAAATATATGCGTGCACGCAACTTTACGTTACCACTTATCTCATGGGTCGAGCTTCACAACGAGTTTCGAGTGCTATACGGTCAACGTCGAAAATATGCGATCATTTTTCAGCAATTAAATTTTTCCCGTTGCGCAGCTGCAAGCTTCCCCGCCGCCTACTTTATTACTGGCATCAAAATGATTCATTAATTTCTTAACGCATAGATTTTTGCCATTTTGTCATTTTGCAGCCCCGATTTATCAGAGCAAACATTTTTTCCAGTTTACGTCTACAAGTTTCCTCATCGCGGCAAAAACATATAATAATTCCTTCACGATTAGATTTTCCCATTTTCTGCTGCAAGCTCTCTTGTCACGTCGGAAACACAATAATTTCAGCACAATTAGATTTTCCCATTTTTCTTCTACAACCTTCCGCGTCGTACCAAAAACATATAATTTCTTCACAATTAGATTTTCTCATTTTCCAGCTGCAAGCTCGATTGCCGCGTTGAAAACACACAATTACATTGCTCCCATTTGTCATCTGCAATCTTCCTCAACGCGTCGAGGATATACGATAATTTCTCGGCACTTAAAATCCTATTTTACAGCCGCAAGCTTGCTCAACGCGTCAAGGATACACGATAATTTCTCAGCACTCAATATCCTATTTTACAGCCGCAAGCTTCTTTATCCCCCACTGTATCGGCATCAAAAACATTCAATAACTTCTCAACGCCCAGATTTTTCCCCTTCCTCGTCTCACCGAAGCTTTCAGTAATTTCTCAGCGCTTTCACCGTTTGAAAGCCGGAAGTTTCCTTGCGCGTGTTAGCGGAAAATAAATTTGCGGCGAAATTCAAAGGGGTTTTAGGTGATGTCCGGCACTGAAGTAGACATTGTTGTTTTACGATAAGATGTCCTGTGATGGCTGTTACGAATTTTAAAGTACGAGGGGTAGTATTGTTGTGGCACCTCGGAATACGTAAAAATCGGACTGATTATTGTAAAATGAAAATTTCATTTATCTCTTCTCTTGATTTCAAATACCTGATCTTTACAATTTGATACGCATTTATTGCTTCAATACAATAAGTTATAGAACTCTTTACAATTTGTAAAATAAAGATTTCGCAATTTATTGCTTCGATACAATAAGCGATGCAATATTCAGTCCGAACTCTTTACAATTTGTAAAATAAAGATTTCGCAATTTATTGCTTCGATACAATAAGCGATACAATAGTCAGTCCGAACTCTTTACAATTATCCGATGGAATGCCGAAGTGCGAGGGAATGCGACTATTTTGATACTATCAGAACTTATTAACGATTAAAAATCTTCATATTTCGGTTCCCTGTGCATTAACGCCAGGAAACATTTTCGAACGACTTTTTTCGATTTGACATGGGGTCGTGTGTTGGTGTGAATGTTGCTCGGGCATGTGAATGTTAATCAGGTAACTGGCGGATCGCTAATTTGCGGATTCAGCGTGTTTATGCTTTCGGAATTTTTGAAATATTTTTATTTTGTTCGTCCGCATGTCTCTTTTTCATGCGTTTGTGCTTGTGCGCATTGTGCTTGGTCGGTATGTTTTTTGTGTATTTTCTTCGTGTATGTAAAGTTCTGCGCTGTTCACGTACGGCTGGTATTATTTTGAGGGTTTCAAGGTATTAACGTGGTATATTCGAGTTTTTGGTAGTTGCGTATGTAAATGCACAACTGGAACGCAAACCGGTAATTCATATTTTATCTTTATTTTCTTAATTTTCTATGAAGTTTATCACGAGATCTTTTTTCATGGATTGCTTCAGTTCTTTTTTGTCTGTTTTCTCATGTGTCGTTGCATCGTCCATGTGGCACTCATTCACTGTTACAAACAGTTACTCGTAGTAATGAAATTCTTCCCATAAATATACGTTAATTAATGTACATTAATTTCCGTACATTAATAATATACGTTGAGTATAGAAATTAATAACTACATAACGGATTAGTGACCCACTTTTATCTGCGTTTACCAATTTAACTTCTCACAATTTTTTTGCTTTGTATTTTATTCCGGTGTCTTCGTTTTTTTATCTTCCCATTTCAATATAATATTGCACATTAATCATTTATTTCATCGTTTTCAATTTTCTCAATTTGTGATCGTATATTATATCGTATACGTTAAGTACACGAACTAAAAGCCGAATAAAAAACGATTGTCTCACATGTTACCTGCTTCTTCCAACTTTTCTTCTCTTAAATTTCCATAGTGTTCAATTTCTTTATGTTTTAAATTTCTTTCCCACATACACTTTCCAAATTGTCGTCGCATATTAATAATATACGTCAAACCATACAATTACCGACTTTCTTACTTTTAAATCTGTTAATACCGACATATTAATATACATTCTCTATTTGATTAAAAGGCGTATATTAATGCTCAACGTTAAGTACACGCATTAAAATCTACACAACAGACGACTGTCTCACTCGTTACTTGTTTCTTCCAAATTTTCTTGTCTTAAATGTCCATACGTTCCAATATATTACATCTTTTTTCTTTCTTGAATCTCTATTTGACCTATTAATAATATATGTTTTTTGTTTGATTAAAAAGCATATATTACTCAATGTTAATTATTATATATAACTCAATGTTAAATACACGCATTAAAACTACACAACAGACAACTGTCTCACATGTTACTTGTTTTTTCCAAATTTTCTTCTCTTAAATTTCCACACTTTCCAATTTATTACATCTTTCCCAACTGTTTCTTGGCCTTCACTTTTAAAACAATTTACAATAATATATTAATAACACACGTTCTTAACAGCTAATAAACACTGAAATTAACACACACTGAATTAACAGCTACATAACTGACGACTGCCGCACATCTCATCTGCCCCTCTCAAACATTCTTACTCTTCAACCTACCCAATCTCCATACCTTTTCCACGCATTGTTCCCGTTCTCTTTCTCCTGGATGTCCTTCCTATATCGCCGCATTGTTCAGGTGACACTCACACATTGATCGAGTAGGCGCGTGCACATGCCGTTGACACGGACGTGGCCAGCGCAAGGGTGGTTTACGAGCAAACCGATGCTGGATCGTCGTGTTCGATTGCGACCGCGCTCTCGATCACGTCCGGAACACCGATGAACGGGATAAGGCAAAGAGGGGAGGCGCGATTGATCGATGGCCTCTTCTAATTTCCACGCGCAACGAGCCTCTGCACTCGTTGCGACCGTTGCGAGACTTTATCTCGCGTTCCAAGCTACACGCTGTGGATTTCAAAGACCAAGAACCTGATGCGCGACGCGCGTGTTAGCGGAAAATTAATTTGCGGCGAAATTCAAAGGGGCCTAAGGTGGTGTCCGGCACTGAAGTAGTCATTGTGCGGAATGCGATGAGTCGTAATCAAAATACCTGTGATGCGCACCTGTCAAAAGAGGCCTCCTTCGCTATGGAGTTTTGTTTGGAAAACGGAAGGGTAATGAAGGGGTGGTGGATTATCGCATTTTTGGCACCTCGAAATTCCACCGGAGAATTATAAAGAGTTCGGACTGATTATTGTAAAATAAAGATTTCGCAATTTATTTCTTCTCTTGATTCTAACACGCGTGTTAGCGGAAAGATTTCAGCAAAACGTCGTGTGTCCGGCACTGAAGTAGTCATTGTGCGGAATGCGATGAGTCATAATCAAAATACCTGTGATGCGCACCTCTCAAAACAGGCCTCCTTCGCTATGGAGTTTTGTTTGGAAAAGGGAAGGGGAATGGAGGGGTGGTGGATTATCGCATTTTTTGGCACCTCGAAATTCCACCGGAGAATTATAAAGAGTTCGGACTGATTATTGTAAAATAAAGATTTCGCACGCGTGTTAGAATTAAGCGAAGCAATCAATTGCGAAATCTTTATTTTACAAATTGTAAAGAGTTCGGACTGACTATTGCATCGCTTATTCTACCGAAGCAATAAATTGCGAAATCTTTATTTTACAAATTGTAAAGAGTTCGGACTGATTATTGTATGGCTTAATTTTAACACACGTATTAGAATCAGGGGAAGAGATAAGTAGCGAAATCTTTATTTTACAATAATCGGCCCGTCCTGTTTACAATTCTCCGGTGGAATCCTCAGACTCCAGGGAATGCAACACTCTACCACCCCTTCATTTCCCTTCCCTTTTTCAAACAAAAATTCGTAGCAAACGAGGCCTTTCGTGACAGGTGCGGATTACAGGTATTTTGATTATGACTCATCGCATTCCGTACAACAATGATTACTTCAATGTCGGACATCACCTAAGACCCCTTTGAATTTCGCCAGAAATTTATTTTCCGCTAACACGTGCACTCGACGTGCGAACTAATCATTCGGTCCTCCAACTCGGATCCTTCGGCTGCATCCAAGCAGGAAAGCCATGAGAACAATTTGCAAAATATGCGTACACGCCGTCTGCAAACTTATTTCAACTCAGCGCGTACGAATTCGCCGGAGTCCAGCGTTAATTGGCTCGGTATGACTATCCGTCTGCTTCGCGTTAGAGACTCTCTAAGTATGGCGCAAGCTGTAAGCATAACGAGCGAGGCAAGTGAATAGGCGAGGTTCTATTTTTCGGCGGACTCGCCTCCGTTCATCAGCTGAAAAGCAGACAGCAACTTGCTCACTTGACCCACTTCCCGACTAATTTCCTGTGTGCGCCGCTTAATAGATAGAGTCATTAAGAACCCTTATCGGATTAACTTCAATGGGGATTCAATCATTTCTGTTGATGTTGGTCGTTTATATTGCGTGGTTTTGGTTGAATGTGGTTTACCTCAAGTATTTCGAGGCAAGAGCCTGTTGATTAGGTTAATGATGTTGTTCGCGTGTTTTTTTAATGCGTGGTATGTGAAATTGTGCTTGGATCTTTGAGAAGGAAGATAGTCATCCGGTGATTTATTTTATATACTTATTTTGTATAGTATGTTTCTACTTATTTTGTACCTATTTTAAATCCTTTATCGAAATGGGGTTTCTGTCGGAGGTTTTATATATATATATTGGACATATAATAAATAAAACATGGCGGATATCTCTCCTTCTACAAAGGATTCAAAATATGCAAAAAATACAGCTGAAACAGTCCATAAAATAAATTAGAGGATGAGTGTCTTCTAGATGCAACTTGTGAACGATCCACAGTATAAGTATATTGTAAATGTAACTTTAAAACTTGTTTCTATAATAGGGTCTTGAACAAATTAATATAAATATAATTATTATTAATATAAATAAATTAAGATTAATATTAATATTAATAAGAAATTAATCAGAAATTAATATTAATATAAATAAGATAAAATAAAACACATTCAAACAAAAATATTAAGAAAATTGGCTGATTCTCTTTTTGCCTTTTCAATTTTACTTCCTGCGGATATACTATGTAACTGAATGATCTTTCGTTCAATCTCGATTTTTTCGTAAAACTCGAAACGTTATTACAAACATTGCCGCTCAACTGCACAGAACAGTTTCTACGCAGGTTTATAACTTTATACTCGCCTGTTGAAACAGATCGCAAAATAACGGAGCGCAGGTAGAAACAATTTATAAAAATACACTTACAAACATTTCCACGTACCAGTCTAAATTCAATTCATATTCTATTGCATGGAAACGGTAACAATTCTACAACGCTTACTTTCACGAGTGATCGATCGATTGGTTTTTTGGTACTATGTAATTTCACTATTATACTGTAATTTGAAACAATGGAAATTTATAAAAAATGTTTTGCAATACATTGGCCAGTTCCGTAAGTGTTTTGTACAAAGAATATTACGTGTCCTGAACTCTGCCATCCCAAGACAAGAAAGCTAGTAAACTTACAGAAGCTTTGCAAAAATGTTATTAGCTAAATTTACGTACATAAAAAAATCAAAAGTTTAAAAATTGCTCCGTCGACGAAAAATCGAGTTTTTGCAATGTGCATCAACCACGGAACGTTTTCCCTAAAAACAGCTGTCTGGAAATAAACGGCATGTTCGTCGTGTTAAAATGTTGCTTCCGGATGTTTTCGACAATTCTTTCCGGAACCATTATTCTGTCGCAGTGAACAGGCACTTGCCACGCGTTCTCTCTACTTGTTGCTACCACTTTGCCGAAAACAACGTCTACGTTTTCCGCCATTTTGGGTTCCTTTCGAAGGCTTTCAGCTTCTTTCAATGGTTTTCGTAGCGTTTCCGTCATTTCTTTCCCGGCGAAATCTATGCTGCACGTATCCCGTATCAAACCTCCATACAAAAACGGTGTTCACACCGTATAAGCAGAAATAGTGTACAAAAACTTACACTATCACGCTATAAGTAACTTGCCATAAGCAAAAATTCTACAGAATAACAACATATTCCAAATCAATTTACATTGACACGCTATAAGTAACATATTTAGAATAAATACACAGGTTTATAAATATTATAAACTCTTGCAACTCTAAATTATAATAAAATATTATAAACTCCTGCATTTGGAATCCATGTGGTTTCGAAATATGCCAAGCCTATAAATAGATCCTGCATTTCAACCATTACTAGACGTATTATTTTAAATACTTTAATATGCTTGAAGTAAGCAGTAGAGAAACATTTCTTGGTCGCCAACTTGTAGAATATTCACGTTTTCGCACGCTATTTTATTCCTTGCTCTTTGAAGTGAGCCGAGCATTAAGCATCAGCGTGCAGAGGTATTTCTCTGAGTATCTGCTCAATAGTTTCGGAATGCGACGAGTTTGGAACAGAATCGTACACCATTGACGTTCATGTTGCAGGATAAAATTTATCGAGCCGTGGTCAACGTAACACAGTAACAAGACCCACAATTTACAATCAACTGCAAGAAAATTCCATTCAAAGTTAAACTAACAATCTAACAAAATATCGAATTGCAGTCAAACCGTCAAAACTGACATGGTCGATTTCATACAATAACAATATATATATATTTGTGTACTATATATATATATATATATACATATTATATTTGTGTATTTATTGATGTGTATTTTTGTGACATTTTTATGGGGTTTATTGAATATATATATATATATATATATATATATATATGATACAATATATACAATACAATATATATATACATATGATAAACCCCATAAAAATTTCACAAAAATACTTTAACACGCAGAATGCTACTTCAATCGAAATATTCAATATCAAATAATCAATCTTGTAAAATCTTCATTACATTCGAATTATCAAAGACCCCTACGGCACAAATAAAAAGACCCATAATTTAACATGCTTCAACGCATTGACGCGCACAACGACCAAATCACATTTCCCTAACCCAATACTTCGATCATCGCCGGAAGAAACTTTCGTGGCGCCGACGCACGATAAATGCTCGATAAATGCAACTCGCAATCTGATTTCCCTGGAGAACATGGTGGCTCACGAATCTGAACCGACCCTAAGCGAGAAACTTCCTGACGCACGGTGTCTCGCAAAACGGCGCAGATAGTTCACTGAACGACGCGACGCAGGCAAATCCCGGCGAAAGAGAACTGTCCTCTCAGAGAAGCGTCCGATAATGCATCTTGAGCTGTCACAATATTATCCGCCGCGAAAACGGTCTGTCAAGATAATAGAGGTGGACGGGAGTGTCTGGGGTGTATAATAGATGCGACTGATGTCTGATATTGATGCGACTTGTGGACTGAAGGAACGGGTGGATTGATGAGAGAGTAATCAGGATATTGCGGTTATTATTTTGAATGGATAGTCTGTACCCTGTATGTATGCATAGTATTCTGTATTGATAGTATTTGAATGAAGGGTAGAAAGACGTTTTGAATAGATAACGTCTTGTATCGATGGTATCTTGAATGGATAATAAAGAAATATTCCGAAGTGATGATATCTTGTATAGGTGGTATTTTAAATAAGTAATGGAAAGGAATATTTTTAACAGATGTGACCATAGGTGCGGTTTTTAACAATAGCAAATAAACAATTACAAACAAGTAATCAGGGTATTGCGATAATATTTTGAAAGGGTAATATGTGGTATGGTTGGTATTTGGATGGATAGTCTGTATCCTGTATGTATAGTATTCTCTATGGATAGTATTTGAATGGAGGATAGAAAGAAATGTTTTGAATAGATAACGTCTTGTATCGGTGGTATCTTGAATGGATAATGAAAATAAATATTTCGAAGTGATGATATCTTGTATAGGTAGTATTTTAAATAGATAATGGAAAGGAATATTTTGAACAGATGTAACCACACGTGCGGCTTCGAACAATAGCAAACAATTTAGTAAAAATAATATGGGACAAACAATTTAACAAAATCCCTAATTGCATTTTAACTATCAAAACTGACATAGTTATTGCAGTACAGTAAGAAAACACACAATTTATATAATACCTTCACAGTTAATATGCGACAATGAATAATCCATGTTAAAAAATAATCTTGTAAAATCCTGAATTACATCCCTACTATCAAAGTTGACATGGTCAACACAAGACACATCATTTATAATCAACCCCAAGAAAATTTCGCAAAAATACTACTTCCACATATAGTATGCTATTTTTTAACAAACCACCCTTACTAAACAAACAATCCAATTAACCCCCCAATTTCATTCTCTCGCTTTTCGTCGTGCACTCATTTTTCATCTGCGCCACCTAAGCGCCCTCCTTTTTCATACTCCAGCGAGCACGCCGTCCACGGCAATAATTTCGTCACGCGTGGCCAGACGTGGAAGGAGCAGCAGTTGGTGCGTGGGTGCATTTCGCGATTAGAAAAAACGTGGCGAGACACACGCACCGGCGAACAGGTGGAAGAGGGTCGTGTCGATTGAATCGATACTCTCGCAGAAAGGTGGTCGACTGGGGTGGCTGTTGGTGTCGTCCGCTCGTCTGTGGGGGGTTGGCCGAGTTAGAGGCATGCAATATTCAGCCGACACTCGGCTAAAGCAGACACAGCGTGTATACCGAAACAACCAGACGCGAGGCGTGGGTTCCGTTTTGGCGCGAGCAAAACATACAATCAGTCATAGAGTCTTCTCGTGCTCGAAATATTGGTAATATTCAACGCGCCGAAAGAAATGAAGGTTTCAACGGTGAAACACGAAAGCGGAGGGGTCATGGTTTGGGTTGCAATTGCGGCAGCAGGGATGGAAAACCTGTCATTCATTAACACGTTGACTGCCAAGCGTATTTTACTATATTAGAACGGCGATGCTACGAAATACTACAGCGTCCGACTGAATTATGCAAAATGTAAAGAATGTGCAGGTATTGAAGACCAAAGGATCGCATCACTATTCTAATAAGAAGTGCATTTATAAAATAGTAATTGCTACCCATTGCGAATGTTTTGGATCTTCAATAAAATCTCTTGCGTCGGTCACCGGTGACCATCATGGCAGTCAAAGTGTTAACCCATTATATATATATATATACCCATGCATTAAATGCATAGTGCCTCAAAAATGAAACACTGTCTTTAACTTGTAATTAAAGTATTAACCGTAGTGAAAGTTTTACTTTTGGCTGTACGCCATAGTAGCCCGACGCATCCAAACGAAATATGTAAAAAAAGAAAAAAGTAAACTCGCGCGCTTTTCAGTATGAAATTTAGTTTGACGAATTGTTTTGGCGGGTCCGAAGAAGTTCGTGAAAGTTAGGAGTGAGAAAAAATTTAATAAAATACAACAAAATAAATTAATTAAAATTTCATAATAATTAGTAAGTAAATATATGCATACTTTTTTTTCTTCGTAATTAAACGGTATTATTTGTGTTTGCATTGCATAGTGTATCATTTTTTAAACACTTCATTTTTCAACAAAAAAAATTAATACCAGTGTGCAAATTTTTAATTTTTTTTTTTCATAAACCTATATAATAATCTAAGTATAATAGCATTTTTTGGGTCAAAGTTAAAAAAACATGCATTCAAGGGTTAAAGGTATTACGGACCGATTTAAGTATCTCATCATACTGCGAGATCATTTAAAGCCGTCCATTCAATGTTCGGAATTGCAACATAGAGTCTCTTTCATAAGATCGTAGAGCTTTAATTTCTTTCGTAATGTTTAATAATTACAAATTGTTCGGTGCATGTGGACTTTTATGACTCACTGTATCTATCGACCGTGTCAACTGCCGTGTAGAGGCCGACCTGCCGACGGTTCACTGCTAGGCCTCGGGACTGTGAAAGTCATAAGGTAAGATTGAGTTAGCCTCGCTGAAAAGGCTGGCACTCTTCCTGAAGGAGAGAAGATCTGAATAGGCAGACCTAATTACATACGCGGCGAAACATGTGCAAAGACCAAGCAACAGTGAGACTCGACCTGCAGAATCTGAGCGCAGGATGTCACATGGCAAGATAACGCCAGCGAAGTAAACATTTCATAAAAAAAAGCAATCGCTTAATAAAGAAAATGTAAAAATACGAAGACTGATCCTTTCAGCGCAGAAGAGAATCTAATGTGCAAGCTTAGTTGCATATTCAGTGACACGTGTGTATAGACCAAGTGTGAGACTAGTAGACTTGCAAAGAGACTATGATGACATAACAGTGACTTCATAAAAGATTGCAAAAATACAAAGAAGCGCGGATTAATTTTGTAAGATGAAATTAACACTGCGTTGAGATATAAATGATATTTTAATATTATTACTGCATATTAACCTCAGAAGGTTCGGAGCAGACTACTGATGAGAAGATCTAAGGACTGAAACATATGATTTGTTATTAATAAAGAGGTAAACGGGAAACCAATTTCTGTTTATATAAAAGCTTCTTTACGTGAAGAAGAGAATCTGTTGTGCGAGCTTAATTGTATATGCGGTGACACGTGTGTATAGACCGACCAAGTGTGAGACTAGTAGGCGTGCAGAGAGCTTATGCGTAGGATGACATATGTCAAAATAATGAACCTCTCTATAAATGACAACGTAGTACGTGATATGGTGACATACCGCTTAATGAAAGATTCGAAAAATACAAAGAATTGCGGATAAATTTTGTAACCGCATTTATCTTCAAATCGAGATAAATAACATTTACTGATAAATAACATGAATTTGTACATGTATCCATGGTAACCGGAAAATATTGAAAAACGTAGTTAGGCCACTTTCAAAATAAACGGCTCAAATATTGTAAGTTGAAATTAAAGCTGTACTGTAATAACAGTATTGCAACATAACAACCGAGTGTGATTTCCAAATTATCTAAGCAGATTCTAGAGGAGACAAGGCTATTTTACATCTATTTTAAAAATAAATAAATAATAACCTAGTATTGTAATATGTATGTATATGTAATATATATAATATAACGTACTATTAATATAATGTAATAAATAATAAATAAACCGTATTGAACTTCATTGCGATTGTTTCACTTCCACGTTTAATTACAAAATAATAGCCGGTGCCTGAGACAACTTCTACGTAAATTTGCTGGTGAAAAACGCGTTGAAATCAGTCTACGCTACTTGCAAAAAATGCACGGTGGTAAGTATACAGTCCAAAGTGACTTGTGCAGTTGGCCAAGTGTTAATTGTGCACCGCGTGTCACGTATGCATAAGCCGATCAAGACATAATGAACCTGCCAGACCCACAAAGAGCTTTTGCACGCATTCCGTGACAAGATAAACTCACTTTCGCCGAAAAGCTCCTCTACTCGCGCAGACGATAAATTGAATAAGCCAACGGCCTGCTATGTGCATCTCAACGATTCTGCGCCGAAACCGCGAAGGCAGGTCAACCGGTTCTACACAATTTCCGCGTGCAATCTCACGGGTCCCCAAGCTGGGCGGGGGTCTCTTGAAAGTTTCAGGGCAATTGATTGACCGTGACTCCCGGAACGAGGTACCAATTTCGTCGATTGCAGGACTCGAATTAAAACGTCGCTGGAAACGTGCGATGGCGGACCGATCATTTTTATTGAAAATCTTAGTGAATTTTTTAAGGCGATCGCTGATTTTGCCGAGACAGATACCGACGAATGACTGAGTTTAGCGGACTGGAAATTAGTAACAAGGGAAAGTCAGTGGAAATTGTAAGTGACCAGCGGCAGTGGTTAGAGGAAAATCTGTAAGGAAGAAGAATGGAATGGTTTTGCATAGATGCGGAAGATTGGAAGAAAGTTTGCTGACGGAAATCGGTTTCAGTTCAAATATATTCTGTGTAAATGAAATATTAAATGTGCAATGCAATTTTAAATGTGATCAGTTATAGATCTTTCAATTTCAAGATGAAGAGCTAGAATGCAATATTAGCTATGTGTGATAGAATATGTGTAGATATGTGTGTATAGAATGCAAAATTAGCTAGAGTGCAATTAATTAAAATACTAAACAATCAATTGAAATATTAAGTAACTAAAATTACTGTCCGAACTTTATCAGACAGTGCACACTGTTGATGCTCCCTAATTTTCGCCTCTCCTGCGGACCATACCTGTCCAAACCCCATAAAACCCAGCGCAGCCTTTCTTTCCCTATCCGATATCTAAACACTCAAAACCGATCACCCAAAAGAATCTGTCCTTCGCCGACAAAGCATTTTTTCTCTTCCAACTCCTCCAAAAATTGTCTGTCTTCCTGAATTTTCCACCACCAACTTCTCAAATTGTCCCATTACACCACAGTATATAAGAATACACTAAACATGACAAGAGAAACATAAGTTCTAAATCCATTCAGACACCGTGACTCTGTCCATTAAGCTATGAATAAATAGCTGTCTACTGATAAACTCTGAACTGTGTTCTTCAGCATTCACCGTTGTTTGCGTATCTTCAAATAACACAGTTTATGCCAACAAGCCGGCATAACAGCACGTGGGCGAACACCTCGTCGATACTTTCCTCGACACGAACGCGTCCGCCCACGCGATACGCAAACGGAATTCCAAACGCGCAGATGTGGCACGTGTGGTGAACACGCATTGTTTTCGAAATGGATGCGGAACGTGCGTTCGAAATGGGGCGGTGCGACAATTGACGAGCGGGCGGTTGCGTATGAGGACCATAACAAGCCTAGAAGCAATTTGGAAAAGATGCGGCATCGACGGATTGAGTGGAAAATGAAAAGGAATAGGCGTAGTCAATTAGAAACTATTCCGAAAGCAAAATTTGACCCAAGATAATTTTAAGTATACAAGTTCATTTAATTTTGGTATGATATATTATTGAGAGATGGCATGAAGAATGAAAAAAAGATGACGCCCTGTTGCTTGGAATTTACTACGAAACAAACCGTTGCCGAAGTAAATGTTGAGCTTCTTTATTAACTTTGTGACCAAACACGGTGTAATATAGATATATAAATAACTAAATATATATATATATAGGTATAGGTATAGTATGTACAGAATATATGTATATATATATAAAGAAAATATATACACCCAGTCACTTAGATACTAGTGCAACAGCAAAACGACGTCCAAACAAATTTGCCTATTTTATTTTATTTCTGTCTCATTACGGCGTAATATCGATGGCGTAATTAGTCAGAAATTAAATAAATAGACAAATTTGTTTAGACATCGTTTTGGTGTTGTAATGGCGTAAATGGAAAAATTAAAAAGCGAAGTGCGCTCAATCACTTAGAAGCTACCACGAAACCAAAGTGTCGCCTCGAGAAAGTGTTAAATTTACCATTTAACTTCGCCCGCGACCAAACATCCGCTAAATAGCTGGAGTGCTCTTAGAAAAGTAAGCGTTCAACGGCACAACTGGTGGAAAAATGGTGCAAGCCAAGGCAACGAATAAGCAGCTAATTCATCTAAGTGGCGCGAGGGGTTAAGTGACCTGCGTTGACTGCGGAGAAGTAGTAGACCAGGAACTTCTTGACTCAGGCGGGAGTGCATTTCTTTTATTGCCCCTGCAATTCCTGAGGCGTTGCTCGCGCATAAATGCGGCAATGCATGCTTATATGCGCTCAACGACAATGCGAGAAGCTATTAAGGCTGTCATGACTTTACACCAACAGCCAAATTAATCTTTTGACCGCTATGGACGCATATACACGTTTATTACATGCTTCAAATTATTTGGTTGCCAATAGCGACATCTCCAAGTGGTATAGAACGACGGGAAATTTAAATTGAATTTTGTCCGGATTTTGGCGCCGCACCCTGTATGCGTCTGCCGAAATTTATTGCTGTCAATTATGGGCGCATATATGCTTTTTCGCGATTGTTTCTATTTCTTACCTATTGCAGCCACAGTTATCAAGGTACGAAGTGAATACTGATGCATTCTTTATCAAATAATTTTCTTGCATTATTTAATTTGGCGTAAATAAAGAATAATCATTAGAACTTAGTTACGCCGTAAATAATCAATCAATAGAGTTTATACTAGCGAAAAGTGTTTCGTTATTAGCGAGCACTTCGGCTGGATGTATTCAGCAGTCAAAGGGTTAAAAGTGTCGACGTGCATAAAACATAGTAGTTACATACGAGTATTCGCTTCATGAATTCTCTACGCCCTTACTAGGGGTAGTCCCGTACTGTTTAGTCTACGGACAAAGGGCTAGTGCCATCGATCTACCGTGTGGCGATACGATGACTTTTCCATTGTTAGTTTTGCGATCATTTCCTCCGTTTTTCCTACTATAAAAAATATATATACTATATATACTAAATGAGCTACCAGTCTTTCTTTTGAACTGACTGAAGCGAGATCGGAACCCTGTTTTTCTTTCGGGCAAACTTGAGAGCAAGATGGGACTTTGTTCCTTCGAACACGCACTTCTAATCTCCATTAATCGCCTTCCTGTCAGATTTTATTTCT
Organism: Cryptocheilus praepositus; assembly: GCA_033815515.1. Taxonomy (NCBI): domain Eukaryota; kingdom Metazoa; phylum Arthropoda; class Insecta; order Hymenoptera; family Pompilidae; genus Cryptocheilus; species Cryptocheilus praepositus. The sequence continues at coordinate 109,441 of JAWWQZ010000197.1, forward strand.
TAGGCTTCATCGTGAAATAACCTTACGACTTGCATTTCAACCCCCGCCTATCTTCTTCACCTCTAGGCGACTTCCCTGACGGATTTGTAAAATGCCCTGCGCCGCAGATCGAAAAATATTCGCAGGAATTGTCCCGAGGAAGCAACGAGTCTTTGAAATGGATCTCTTATTTCCTTTCTTTTCTCTCGGTAACAAGGTAACAACTGTATGAGAGATCGAGTCGACTACGCAGCTCCAAGATTTCCCCTGCGAATTTTCTTCTTACCCCGCGAGATCGCTCTTGATTTATTTTTCGCATTGACGCATTTGCAACGTTCATGATGAGACGACGGTGCGTTTAAAATTAAACGTTCAGGCAATGAAGTACGCTCGCTTCAAAGGATCTGAACTCTGGTAACTACGGTTCGTTTTGTGAGCAGTGCGACTCTATTAATGCAACTGAACACACGACTTTGTTCGGTAATAAGTAGTTCACTTAGAAGGGCATATGTAAAAAGCAAAAAAAAAACCTGTTAAGAGGGTACAATCAAATTAAAGTGAAAAGGAGTGAAATAAAAATATAATCAACAAAACAAATAAAAATTAAAATAAAGAAAGAAAAACGGTACAAAGTAATTAATAATAGAATTTTAAGACTGAATTAACCCATTTGCACCATCGCTCTAAATCCGCAATCTTACGCTTATGGGATATTTGCGTTTCTATGCTTGAATCCGAATCCAAACTGTAATTCATTATGGTAACCTAATTTTGTTAAATTTTATTATCTATTATTTTTTTATTATTTTATTATTTTTAACTTACAACCAGAAAAGTAAGAAAAATAATATTTTACACAAAATTCTTCATTGTTCGTTTATCGTACAGACTCTCTAACGATTGCTGATAAGCTGGAAACAAAAATTAATGTGTGCGGATTTATCCGCTCCCGGTAATAATGGTCAGTTTTTGTTTGCGGATTATTCCGTCAAATGATGCAAATGGGTTAGTAGAGGTGAAATGATAGCTTGTTTCAAGAGACGAAAAATGACATTATCGCACGGAACTATCCGGCAAACAGAATATTCTTAGATTCCGCAAAATCCCACTGTTTCAAAACCCTACAATTTGCCTGACAGTGAATCGGGTGCATCGCATGTAAACAAGCAATGAAGCGAGCGGCCTAAAGAGTCCCACGCATTATTCATCAGCTGTTCTCGTCCGAATACGCTCGAGCATTGATCATAATTCGAATATTCCCGTTCGCACGCCGGCCGGCTATGAATCGAAGGCACGATGATATTTCGTCAGGATTTTCATCCGACACGTCGGACGCGATGTCGATTACGAACGAACGACCGAAATTATCGTATGGAGACTCACGCGTCAGCGGTCGGGCGTGTTTTATCACACGCTGTACGTTCGCATGGCGAGTGGCTCAATGCAAACGCCGGGAATCATCTGACAGACCAGTGAAGTGACGCGGAATGATAGGATTGATTGAATCCCGGAATACTGCGGTGGAGCGTAGTGAACGTGGGAGAGCTATTTCCTGTGGAAATCGTATTTTTGCTTATGGAGTGTTGATTAATGCCCGCTTCGAGGAGGATATTTGATTTTGGTCTATGGTTTCAAATGAAAGACGGTGGATGTGCTGAACATAAATAGGTATCGTTAATAGTCCTAGAAGTTTGCGACAGCACACGCTATTCGATGGATCTGCTAAACATAAATATGTGTCGTATTCATGGCACGAGTCATTTTAATCTTAGTTGTCCGTTTAACTTCGGAAAAATGGTGTAACCCTTTGCAACGGGGTGAACGTTTAAATAATTTTGTCAAAGAGGGAGATGCCTTTTAAAAAACGCACCAATCGCTGGCTACGTGTAAAATTATATACAGTAAACTTTCTTTACTCCATTTTCATATCAGATGATTACTTCGCAATTAAAAATACAGTTTCCGCAGGAAATACATGTCACACACAATATCAGAATTCCGGAATTAAATTAATCCTATCATTCCGTATGAATCAGATCATTTCTAGCATTTGTAAATAACTGGCACTTAAACCATCTAATCGTCACAATTTCCGAAATTATCCACTTCCGCAAAGTGACATTGTCATAATTTAGACCCAACGCCAAAAAATGATTAAACTCATATTATTTTTTTTACGACGATATTACGATATTATTTTTTATTTAGGCTTTTTGTAGACGTTACAGTCTGCATCATCCGATACTGAAGTCCATCTTTCTCAGGGTGTCTTTATATATCCGTAACCATCGATATGGAACGTTGCATCAGTCCATTCACAACGTTTTAATTGATCACCTAGTCAACTGAAACGTTTCGATTGACCAGTTGACCAATTAAAAAAAGGGAGGATTGGGTACTAAATTGGGTTTACCTTATACCATCCATCTTTGTTGAGCTTTTAGAAAATCTACTAGAAAAATTAAAATCTACTTCTACTAGCTTCTAGAAAAATTAAAATCTACCGAATATTACATTGAAGCGTATCTGTAGGAGTTGGATCTGCTATATTCAGCGTTGCAAATGAGTTAAAATATTACTTCATACAATTTAATGCTGAAGAATATCAAAAATATGTTATGTAACGTACCACTAGTCAGTCAATTATATCTATTACCAGGCAATAATAATGGCTGAACAATCGGAAGATGAGCTTATAGCAAATTAAAGAATTCTTGGAAAAAGAAACCTTTTCTCTGGGACACCTTTTTGCAGCATCAGCGAAGTAAAATTGTCCCGATTATTAAATTAAAGCGCATCTGTCCCAGTTGGATCTTTTATTTTCAGCGTTGCGAATACGTCAAAACACTTCGTCCGATTTAATAGGGCGGAATATCAGAAATGTATTGAGTTATCAGGCAATTACATTTGCGTCATTATTTTCGTAGCTCTTTATCCAACTTTTTCGCTTTTTCCGAAGGTCGGGAAATATGCCAGAAAATGACGTCACGCCCTTACATAACTCACTCATTAGCCGCCTGTCAGCATAACGGAAGGTGGAAAGGTCCGTTCGCCAATCGATCCATCCTCATTCGACGCTCTCTAGGGTACTCTCTCCTCTTTCATCAACTTTTTACGAGAAAACAACGGCGCAGAACAGCAGATTCGTGCTGGGCAGTTATTAATCAGAAGGGCGTAGATTTTTATTTCACGCCCCGTTAAATTACGTTGCATCACCGACGCTGCCCTATATAACGTTTATTCAGCAGACGTGCGGCATATAAATAAATATGAACAACTTCAAATATTGCAGTATATAAGATGTACATGGTATGCCTTATATTGCGAAACGTATAATATTATATGAGCCGTTTATTTTATAACTCCGTTTTTCAATAACCATATGTACAAATTCATGTTATTTATCAGTAAATGTTATTTATTTCGATTTGAAGATAAATGGAGTTAGGCCGCTTTCAAAATAAACGGCTCATATAAAATATCATTACATTGTATTACGTGATATATACGTATAAAACACGTAATTTTACGAAATGCATTGTAAAGTAGAATATATTAAAATCGCCGGAGCGTTATCTTGAGAAGAAATTCATACGCATGCCTGATTTACAGTACGTCGGTTTAGAAAATTTTACCAGAGGAAAATTAATATTTTTGACGATGTTGGAAAATTATCTATGAAACGTCGGATATTATAAAGTAACTTTAATCATGAGCGGAGCACTAATCGTTAGTCGATAAAGTTAATATCCGGTTGTCAATATTACTTTTGAAGAATTTCGGAGCGTCTTATAAAAGCATCCACTGCTACAAAATTGCAACAACCATGTTTGGCAAGGGTTTCAATCAGTGCGTACGGATATTATTTATAAATATGGTGTATTGCATGCAGTGTCTTTGTTAGAATCGCATTCTGTGGCATACGAATGTATCTTCGTAATGTTTCATATTTATATTCGTCACTTTGCGTGCATCATTTATTTTGTCAATCCTTTTTGCTTGTTTATTCGTACTTATTCCTCCATCGCATGTATATTGGAAATATGAATGCTGTATAATGTTATTGTTGAGAACGAAAAACATCTAACAATACCATATTATTAAGTGATGTTTTTTAATTCATTGAAGTATTGCGTGAGGGTTTATTAGTTTATATTATTATTATTTTAGAGGATATGCGGTAACACACACATTCCATTATTGTAACATTTCAATCAATTAGAGGTTGAATATAAATTGCCATACATTTTTATCACTTAATATGTTACTTCTCATTTTAAAATCACTGATCACAAAGTCACGAATTTGTTTGTATGAAATTAACACGCGCCTAAACACAAATTTTCTTTCTGTTCTTGATTTTTCTATTTTTCGTACCAAAGAGGCTTTGTTCACGAATGTAATAAAAAAATAAGTATATAAATAATTAACGTGCGTATTGATTCTCAAGTTTGCAGGTGCGGTACTGAAATGAAATACGTTTACGATATAATGTTTATTGAGGCGGCAGGAGTTGAGGAACAAAGCAACTTGGATTTGCCTATTACTCCAACAGCAATCACACTAAAGCAAATCAGTGTAGTGAGCGGATGTTAATTAACGGCGAATTTATATTCCCGGAATATTGAATTTGTTGCGGGGGAGTATGATTTAACGGGTACAAAATGTAATCTGAATGTCGACCGGTGTTTTCATTGAGACGGCAGAATGCAAGGTTGAATAGCATTTGCAATTATCAAACCGCTAACTGCTTCACTTAACGAAACGAAAGAAATTGAGATTGGAACCGCATTAGTAAATTATTAACGTTGGTATAAGTATGTAAAACCATTGAATTAGGCACATTTGCTTTTACAATAGTTGCAGCACTCACAAACCAAGCTGGACTTTGTCACTGTTGTTCCCATTTCTCATTTTCATCACTTCACAAATTGATAAGAAGCGATTTCAGTTAACTTCATGCATTCACCATGAAACGGCGCTTATATTCACTTACAGTGCGGAAATGATGGGAAACAATTCAGGTGTCCAAATAGGTTGCGCATATGGCGATTCTCTTCTGTGCATGGCTCGTATAATGCCGGAGTTAATTACGTCACCCAATATTCATACATACCTCCTGTGATCATTCGCACGTGCTGATATTGCGTATGAAAATACTGTTTACAGCGCGAACACGGAATGCACCGCTTGCAAGGTGTACCTACGATCGCAGAACAGAGGCGCGAAAAGATGCTTTGCAAACGTAATCATAGTGCGATCCTCTCTACGGCATGTCGACGCATTAACAAGCCGTGTGCAACCCCTGAGGAGACCTTGCATAATTAATACGAGTCGTGACTCATCCACTCAAGCCTGCTACACCAGGCAAACTAGCGTCGGGGAGTGCCAATACTAATAAACAATGTTCACCCGACCCAGCTTACTTAGTCTATGCGTACGCGAGCATTGATTTCGCAACCGGAAATACGTACACATCTCATTCTTGCTTCATCTTCTAGGATGCTAAACTCTGGCATATACTCAGCTTTGTTGAATAGGTTCATGTTGTGGAAGTTATAAATCAGAAACTTACAAATTTTGTAGTTATCGCTACAGCCGAAGTAACTACAGAATCTTAAAAAAAAAAATTAAATAAAGTAACTAGTACTGATAAATAATGTTCATCCAATCCAGCTTACTTAGTCTATGCGTACGCGAGCATTGATTTCGCAACCGGAAATACGTACACATCTCATTCTTGCTTCATCTTCTAGGATCCTAAACTCTAGTAGACACTAAGCTTTGCTGAGTGGGTTCACGTTATGGAAGTTACAAATCAGAAATTTACTAATTTTGTAGTTACTGGTACAGCCGAAGTAATTATAGAATTTTAAATAAAAGAAATAAAAACAAATTTTAAATAACGCAGCCAGTACTGATAGAGAATGTTCACCTGAATAAGCTTATTTAGTCTATGCGTACGCGAGCATTGATTTCGCAACCGGAAATACGTACACATCTCATTCTTGCTTCATCTTTTAGGATTCTAAACTCTGATAGACACTAAGCTTTGTTGAGTGGATTCATGTTATGGAAGTTATAAATCAGAAATTGACAAATGTTGTATTTACCGCTACAGCCGAAGTAATTATGGAATTTTAAATAAACGAAATAAAATAAAATTTTAAATAAAACAGCTAGTATTGATAAATAATGTTCACCCGACCCAGCTTACTTAGTCTATGTGTCCACGAGTATTTATTTTGCAAGCAGTAATACGTGCGCATGGGATTTTTGTTTTGTCTTCTAGAATTCTAAACTTGTACTGGTACACGTTCATCAAATGGTTCCCTATTGTGGAGTTTACAAGTCAGAAGTTCACGAACTTCGCGGCTACTGCTACAGTCAAAGTAATTACAAAATGTAGAATAAAGTAATTCCGAGGTAATACTAATTAACAATGTTCATCTGGCTTAGCTTGCTTAGTCTGTGCGTTCACGAACTTTAATAGGTGAAGTAGGCACTTCTAGGGTGAAAAGCTTTCTGCTCTGGTCGTATTCAAGCGTTCTCGAGTGTTTCTCCTTCTGGAGGTCACAAATAAAAAATTTAAGCTTTTCGCAGTCATCGGTGGACGTAGAATTGCTTAATTCCAATTTCATTGCAATTACACCACTTGTAATAATGCATCAGTCCATGCATTAATCACAACCAAAAATTTGGAACCCTCAGTAATTATTACGACTAAATTACATTATTTAAAATTTACTATATTCATTCAATCTGCATGGTATCGTTTGTATATTTTTTGCGCAGCGTGTAGTTGTACCGACAAATAATTGTCAGTTCTTTAATTAATTTTAAAAAGTGTCATCAACCGCGTCCGATTTTCTAGAGCATTTATTGCGCACGGTTATCAAATATCTGTTACACCTATCACTAATGTAACCATAAATTTACCGCTAGACGCTTATACCATAAATTTATCGCTAGACGCTCATACCGTAAATTTCCCGCTGGGCGTCACATGTGTTCAGTGATAACTAAACCGTTGAAATAAGTGTTCGGTGACCGGGCAGCGTACGGTTATTTTCCGTGACACGTTTAACAAATGATTTGCACAGCAAACACTTATCTGTTTGTGCAAGCTTAATATTCAAACCCGATAGAATGTTTGCCTACCAAATTATCTTGATGTTCTAATTTACGGTAACCCACATTGTGTGGATACATAATAAACAGAAGCGTGCGGCAGAAAGTGAAATATTAACGGGAACGTATGACAAATAACTCCAATAAATCACCTCTCCATACTTGTCCGCCGCAATAATTAGGACTGACGTTGCTGCCCGATGAAACAATTTATTCGTAAATTATGAGAATTTCGATCAATCATATTCATAAAGGGTATGCTAATTTCCTGGTCATTTCGTGTCCAGTGCACAATCACATTTAATACGTAAAAAGAGATAAAATCTATGTAAACTAATTCTAACTGCCAAGTCATGCATGTCACGATATTACGTAATACTTCACGGTAGAAATTAATTAATAAAAAATATTGAAGATAACACCTGAGTTTAAAGATGAAATAAGCTGAATAAACATGTTTACTAAAGAGAAATGCTATTCTTATCGGGCCTTGAATGAAAGGATCAAATTTATCGGTCGCCTTTAGAAATTGCAACAATGCAACATTTGCATGTCTTTTGTAAAGATCGAGATATTCGGTAGGATAATCTCCCACCGCGGGATTCTGAAAAGGCAAGAGACTAGGCTATTTTGATCAGGCAACAGGACAATAAGATCCTATCAGGCCGGTGGAATGAAATATTCTGCACGGCACCTGCTTATACTATGATATCTAATTACCTATTTTATCGACGTGATCTTCCATTACATGCCTTGGTATATAGTTGAAAATACTCTGATCTATTTATGGGTCGTGAATTCATATATACAGTATTTGATAAAATCATTATGGAAAGACTAATTGTTTCATAAGGATGAATATCTAGTGTCAAAAACTTAGGTTCTTAAACGATATCATCGAAAGAGTTTAATTGACCATATAGCCCAATTAAATTTGCAACATCATGAAATTCAGTATTTCTTATTGTCGAATAAACGATTGCTTAATGCAACTGAAGTAATAAATTACTTAAAAGCATGCATAGAACATGCTGACAAAATATTCGTACAACATACCCGCATTTTTTTCTTATTTTCATGCCTAAAACGCGTCGTCAAAATCACGGTTTTTTCTTTATGTTCATGCCCAGAATACCCCGTCAAAATGACAAACCCCATTCAATTTGCATACCCGCATTTTTTTTCTTATTTTCATGCCTAAAATGCGTCGTCAAAATCGCGCACACCTTTACAAGCTCCATATCAAATTTTTTTCCTATTTTCATGACCTGAATACCCCGTCAAAATGACAAACCCCATTCAAATTGCATACTTGCATTTTTTCTTATTTTCATGCCCAAAATGCGCCGTCAAAATCGCGGATACCTTTACAAGCTCCATGTCTAATTTTTTTCCTATGTTCATGCCCAGAATACCTCGTCAAAATGGTAGACACCCCATACAAATCGCATACTTGCATTTTTTTTCATTATCATGCCTAAAATGCGTCGTCAAAATCGCGGATACTTTACAAGCTCCATATCTAATTGCTTTCCTATTTTCACGCCTAGAATAACCCGTCCCATTTTTTTTTTTCATTTTCATGCCTAAAATGCGCCGTCAACACCTTAACACGTTGCCTACCAAGCGTATTTTGCTGTATTAAAATCGTAACGTGATGAAGTACTATAGAATATAATTGAATTGTACAAAATGAAACTAATGCGAAGGTATTGCAGACGAAAAAATTTAATCACCATTTTTTATTTATTATATATTATTTTATTATATTTTTATAATTCACAAAATTATAAATGCTACCGACTGCGTATTTTTTTTAAATTTTTCATGAAATCTTTTGCTCCAGTCACTGATGACCACCACGGCAGTCAACGTGTTAAACAACCTATACGACCTCGAAATTCGTTGCTCCACCTCGACCCCCCCGTAACTCAAAAATGCCTATCCATCGTTTGCCCTCGCGCGAATCGCCCCAGCGACCTTTCCACCAATCGTCCTTCCATCATCGCGTAGCAATATGAAACGTTGATGCAGTTAGTCATCGTTACTCACGCAGGTCCGAGCGTGTGCACGCCGCTACCAGTTGTCGTTAGTGTCCTCGTCGCCCCCGGAACACGATCCCTCATATCTCGCAGTTTGAGAATCGGCATGCCGTCATGTTTCATCTTCACGCCCGCGCGGCATATTCATTCATTAATCACGGTAAGTAACGGCGTGCGTGGGTGTGCGACGATACTGTCGTCGAAGGCAAACGCGGTCGAAATATTCCTCGCTGTCCGTCGTAGAATTTATATCGGCCGGAGAGGGCTGAGTTATGATGGCGGTGGGTGGAAAAATGTCGAATAAACGGTGTTGCAACGCAAGCAAATAAAAAGCAGTGTCTATGGTGAAAGGACGCGAATACGTCTTTTGATACCAAACGTCTGATGAGTAAGGCGCAATATCTATGTAGACAGGATGTCCAATTTTTTATTTTAATGTACGTGAAATAAAAATACACGTTCGATGTTCCTTCATACGTGTACTTATCTTCTGCCCAATCTCTCCTATTTACACTTTTCGTCTACTCGTCACTCGTCGTCTAGGATTCTTAGGGTTGGGAAGGACTTATGCTATCTTCCTTTGGGGTTTGAAGATAACACTTATGTCATGCTTCCGTAATACCTTGCCAATGCGGTCGGCGACACCCTGGATATATGGGAGTGCGGTAATCAGTTTCCGTTCTTGTACTCATTCATCACCTTGGCTGTCTGCATTTCTAGTTTTCGACTTTTGGGTGGTACGGTTGATATTCTTGAAGGTATAGCCATTTACAGGGAGGACTGTCTTTTTATGTAAATTCTTTCTATTGATTTAGAATTCTACTTGCGTTGAGAAAGATTCGGATATTGTAAGGGGACAGACGATTTTTGTTTTGGTGACAGGGATTTTAGCCCTATCATTTCCCCCCTGCATATCGTGTACTTAAATGTGTTCATGTGTGTTATTGTATATCTACGTTTGCCTCTGTAAATCTTATGTTAACAGTGATCTTAAAGCAAATATCCATATAACAGCACAACCTCAAAATATACCGGTATTTGGTCTCTGCGCTGATTTATGGCTACGAGTGTCGCATGTATGGAAATATACAGCATGTCAAGCGTAATGGAACGTAATGATACGATTTTTCATACGAATTTAGTTTCTCGTAGGAATTCTGAATTTCTAAACCTGTATGTCGTAAACGTACATATTTTCCATAAATGTAGTATTACTAGTAATCTGAAAACAAATATCCATGTAATACCGGAAGCACAAAACATATATATATATATATACATAAAAATATGTTCAGTTTCTGCTTTATGAATACGCGTGTCGCACGTATGCAAATGTACCGCATGTGAAATGTAATAAAATGTAACGAAACGTGATGATACGAATTTTCATTCAAATATATCTTCTTCTCGGGATAATAATTTTCCAAATTCTGCATGTCGCAAACCTACATATTTCTCCAAGTAATAATTTCTCCGCTTGCATATTTCCCCGTAAATCTAATCTTAACACTGATCTAAAAAAAACACCCTTGTAATACCGCAATCTCAAAATATATTTGCACTCAGTTTCTGCGCTGATTTATGCCTATGCATGTCGCACACATGCAGATATATAGTACATCAAACATAGTGAAACCGATACGTCAAACATAATGAAACCCATCATACACTGAAATATTTCTCCATAAATCTAATGTCAACCGTAAACTCATAAAACACCCTTGTAATATCGAAACCTCAAAATGCATCAATCTTCAATTTCTCCGCTTGCATATTTTCCCGTAAATATAATCTTAACAGTGATCTAAAAAAAAACACCCTTGTAATACCGCAATTTCAAAATATATTTTTACTCAGTTTCTGCGCTGATTTATGACTATGCGTGTCGCACGCATGCAGAAATATAGTATATCAAACATAATGAAACCGATACGTCAAACATAATGAAACCCATCATACACTGAAATATTTCTCCATAAATCTAATGTCAACCGTGATCTCATAAAACACCCTTGTAATGTCTAAACCTCAAAATGCATCAATCTTCAATTTCTCCGCTTGCATATTTCCCCGTAAATCTAATCTTAACACTGATCTAAAGAAAAACACCCTTGTAATACCGCAATCTAAAAATATATTTGTACTGAGTTTCTGCGCTTATTTATGACTACGCGCGTCTATAATGAAACCGATATATCAAACATAATGAAACCCATCATACACTGAAATATTTCTCCATAAATCTAATGTCAATAGTGATCTCATAAAACACCCTTGTAATATCGAAACCTTAAAATGCATCAATCTTCAATTTCTGCGCTGATCCATGACTACGCGTGTCGCAAGCATGCAGAAACACATTACCCCAAATAATAATGTATTTTTTCGACCGAACATGTTTCTTTCGTTTCCGCTCATTCATGCCTCTCAACGTTTGATACTCGTGTCCGCCCCATCGTCGTCTTTCGGTGTAATGGGGAAAACAAGAGGGTCGGAAAAAGTAAAGAGCCGCCGGAACGAAAGGAGAAAAAGCGTAGAAATATAGAGACAGGCGAGACCGAGGCAGGGCAAACAAAACGGAGCGCAAAAACCCGAAGTGGGTAGAGACTGCGATCGTGAAAGGGTGGGAAACGCTTTAATGAATTATGCATACCAATCGAAGCACCGATCGCGCCGAACGCATCCGCTTGCAAACGAACGTGTATCAACAGAAGATCGGTGAAAAGTCCTCCGGCGCGCAAATAAAATCGCTCGCAGATGGCACTGCGCTGTTCGTAATTCAAGACAGAGCCGTAATGGTGATCGGCTGTGAAAAGTTACGGGAGTTTTCGTTTTACACGCCTCGATCTCGAATATTGGCGAATGACTAAATATGAGATGGCGGTACGTGAACACTTTGAATAACGATGTAATGGAGTTTCTAATAGAAGTTTATGATGCTTATCAATTTTTCATATTGTCTGAGATGTGTGTGAAAATAATACGGAAGTTTTTGTTTTATGCACGCCAATTCCGAAGTGTCATTGAATGATAAAATATGAGTTGGCTGTCTATAAAAAAAATTAAAATAACGATGTACTAGTCTTTTCCATTTTCCACATGGCTTCACAAAATAAAATCATCAAAGATAACATATTTCATGTGCAAATCATCGAAGGTATTAAAATGTTTTTTATAAATACCGATTTTTATCGTAGAAAGCGACGAATTTTGTATGGAAATTCGCGGTAAAATTGACGTCGAAATTCAAACTGAGCGTATGATATGTACGAACTTCGAAATATCCTGGGATAATTGAGTTGACGTTGATCCAGTGTTCACGTTTAAGCGTATTAACCGTCCTTTTCAATTGCTAATTGCAGAAAATTCGCCAATCCGGATAGAATGGGGCTTATATCGCACAATGCAATTATTGTGTACACAGAATTTGGGCGGAAAATTAAACATTCGAACATTAGGTGCTGCATCAAAGTTAATCGATTTGCATTATTGCTTATTAATATTTTAGACAGATTTGGTAGCTAGATATACGGGGAAGTGTAATTAATATGTTTATAAAACTCGACCCGAAAATTTAATATCCGAACATACGGTATTGAGTTTAAGTCAAATAATTTGTATTATCGTTAGTTCTTATCAATTCTGCCGACTTTTCTGTTAGCTGAGTGGATAAAACCTATATCACTCATTGTAATTAATACGTCTATAAAGCTTGGCTGAAAAATTGAACATTCAAACATTCGGTTTTGCGCTGAAATTAATCAATTTGTATTATTACTTATTAATATGCAAGAGAAACCGGGCAGAAACTCAAGTAATCGGAAGTTTGCTTTTTACGAAATGCCATCGGGAAGAACTTTTGTTGCGATAGTGCGTATTAAATGAACGACGTAAAATAAAGCTGATATTTATTAATGAAACTTATTAAAGCTTACGCAGACTGTCGTGGGTTTCCTGCTAGAGTCAGTTTTAAAATCCGAGTCAGCCCTGATTCCTAAAAGTAGCACCTTATATTACGGGATTATCTCACAAGAGGGGGTATATTTTACAATTTTACTCACTGGGTTCCAAGAGAAAACGCGAAGAAACTCAAGTAATCGGAAGTTTATTTTTCATATGATCCTATTGAGAAGGACAGGAGTGGCAAGGGTGTTCCCTTGAGTTTTAGGAGAAATCGGAAAGAAAACCAAGCGGCCGGAAGGCTGCATACGTTAGGAAGAACAGAATTTGAAGGGAAGGGTATACGGTTATGCAACGTATCTAACAATTGGACAGCTGGCAGACGCGGCCGGACGTTATTTCGTTGTAAATCCGGAAATTTGGAGGTCCGTGGCGATGGTCAGCAGTGTGCAGCACATATGTTACGACGCTCTCCGTCACGTGTAATTCGTTCCGAGCTTTTCATTGCATCGGGCAAAGCGATTAGTGCGTTAAATGTAGGAATTGCATTTTACGGCACGATACTGTGATGAATGTATTGATCGTTCGTGTCTGTCGCGCAATCAATGCTGCCAGGCGATTTACGATGCTACCATGTTACGGCGTTCATTTGCAGAGGAGAGATATTTCCGAGGTCGACGCTTAATGATGACTTCGCGCAACCTTTGCAAAGGTAACGTTTTAACGGTAATCGGAGTTTTACGAAATTTATGGCGAGTGACGAAGGTATCAAGGCAATATGTTGTTACGTGTACGTAAGCATTTATTAATCGAGTGTGAATGAATATGGGTGTTCATTAACGTCGGAGGGTTTTGGGCTGGACGTCAAGTTCCATGCTATGAGATGCTACGTCATATTATGTCATGCTACGCCATGCTTTGCTATACTATACTATATTATACTATACTATACTGTACTATTCTATACTAAACTGTACTGCCCCGTACCGCACTACCCTATACCATACTCAGGTACACCCCCATTATTAATACCGTACTAAAAAAACACTACCTTAAGCACTACGTGACCAGTTTCACATGACGCAGTCCGCACCAGAAACGAAACATTAACGTGACCGACGCTCAGACAGTCTCCGCACGTTTCGACGAGCACCGACTTCTTCCGCTCACTCGTCCATTTAATGCACCCCCACGTGCTTCCGCTTATTCCCAGATCACAGGGTTTGCGGTGCAAACCTCATTTGCGCCGCGGCACGTTAAGCCGGACCCTCCTTGGCACTTTGCGAGTCCTCGTCTATAATAACGCCGATTAACTCCGTGAATTTCCGCGCCTGCGAGACTCACCGACCCGGACGTCGTTGCTTCGGAACTTACCGCGTCTGTATGCAGCTGGTGCACAATATGACGAGCGTCATCGCGATGTCTGGGGATGGACGGAAAATGGAAGTAGTTGGGGAAGTCTCGGAAGTGGACGTTTCAGGTGTGCGAAGACGTGGGGGACTTAGTTGTGATTATCACGAAGAAGGGGTAGGATATTTTTAATAAGCGACGAAATGTTATGGGGGTAGAGAGGTTGGTGAAATTGATTGATCGAAAAATGTTTTTCGGTAATGTATAATTTATATGATGTAATGTTCTTTATATGATTTTATTGGGTGCTTTCCCGCCGTTCGAACGAATTTTTGGAAATGTTTGGCCCGCCATTCGGCGGTTTTGTTAATGCTCCCCAGCTGAAACGTTTCTTTGGAATGTTTGGCCATCACTAAATTCTTTCTGATTTCGTCAAACCGGTCATTCGAGTTTTTTATTTATGTTTTATCACCTATACAGCCTTTGTGTTAACATTTTCTAACTGAAAAATACTGAATATGTTGTTGAGAATCTGAATGGAATACTGAATGTGTTGTTGAGAATCCTTTGGTTTCAAAGCAGTGTAATTTTATTGTCATTTAGAATTGTCATAATATAATTTGATATTTATTTTACCTAATATAACCGTTGACTACTGAAAAGCCGATTAATCGGCTACCGGTCGTTAAAGTGTTAATATTGCCCCTTTATATTTAATTTATATTCATATACTCCCCTTATAATAATGAATTAATATTATATATTGCGTTAATGTTTCGCTTCGATGCACTGTTTTTTATTGACATTATGGCACTACTCAATCTTTTGCATTTTTGTTTTTTCTCCATCTATATTACTCAACCTTTTTTGCTAACTCGTACCCCTCATTCGCAGCGAGGAATCCCCATTGAGCAAGCCAAATAGCCACAAACTCAACATACGTACCCGTCGCTTTTCTGCCGGAAAGGAAAATATGAAAAACTTGGCAAAAAATTGCTCGTGTCGACGGAGGGGAATATTTTTGCGACGCCGATGTTTTTCATGGACGCCATTGTGCTGGGGAATTTCTAAATCACGTACGTTTGTTCGGCTCAGCTCGTGAGGCATGTTTATTCCGCATGTTCGGATTCTCTGCTGCGCGGGAGAGTACATTTTGGGAATTTCCACGTGGCGGAGCGAGATAATCTCCTCCTGCTACTGTGTACACCACTTCTAAGGTCCACCCCCGATTCGTCCAGCGCCACACTTTTATGTTTAACTGCGAAAGTCAACGGCCTGTGTTGTAAAAAACGATGAGACGTAATGTGATTCTTAATGGTGCGGTAGGATTTTAAACGCGCGAAGCCAAATAGTTTATTAGTCATGTGCTTTCATAACATGCAAATGATTTGTTCATAATTGTACTCACGCAATTTGGAATGGAATGCGTGTAGAAGCGTGGTGGAAAGTGCGACGCTTGTCTAAATGGAGGGGTCAGTAAAATGAAATAGACTAGCAATATACATGAAATTTAATGACAGTTTACTGATGATATTGGAATTTCATTGTGAAACGGATCAATTGTCGAAATTTGAAGCTTCCGTGTTCCGATAACAGAGAAATGTTAGTAGTTGAATAATAAGGCCATGTATGAAATTTGAATATGAGTCTATATTAGCCTCACTTTTTTGTTGTTTTATTGTTTAAGTATATTATTGCAGTGTTTGGATTTCATTACGAGTGAATATTCTTCTACCCTATTATTTTTATTATATTTATAATTTATTTATTATATTT
Source organism: Cryptocheilus praepositus (assembly GCA_033815515.1). NCBI lineage: Eukaryota > Metazoa > Arthropoda > Insecta > Hymenoptera > Pompilidae > Cryptocheilus > Cryptocheilus praepositus. Next base: position 125,619 of record JAWWQZ010000197.1, read on the forward strand.
AGTATATTTGCAGTTACTCTTGTTACTCCCATTCCTGCATCTTTCAAAAACTATTATAAATACGCCTAAATCGTGGTAAAGTCGAAACGGTGGTTTGTATCATAAAAACTGGTGTTCATTACAATTACAAAATACCAATCGCTTTCACTCCCATTCCTGCATCTTTGAAAAACTATTATATATACGCGCAAGTCGTGGTAAAGTCGAAACGATGGTTTGTATCATGAAAAACCAATGTTCATTACAATTACAAAATACCAGTTGCTTTCACTCCCATTCCTACATCTTTGAAAAACTATTACATATACGCGCAAGTCGTGGTAAAGTCGAAACGGTGGTTTTTATCATAAAAAACTGGTGTTCATTACAATTACAAAATACCAATCGCTTTCATTCCTGTTCTTGATCAAATGTACTGTATTTCATCCCTAGGATCCCGACTTATTCCTCTTTAGAGCCTCCTATACAAACAAGTTTACCCCAATTAACTCAGTTATACTTTTTCTAACATCCAGCAACAGATAGGCACAGGTCGCTACACCGCAAAGTTGCATTCGACACTGCCACCGACCATAAAATTCAAAATGATTAGAAACGGGCAAGAAATTACAGTACAAACAGTCGAGGCCCGCGCAACACACTGTCTGCTTCAGGATGGTCCGGCAAAGTGCAAATTGCAGGCACGACGCGCGCGATTCATCAAATTTGACGCGACTCCGGAAAAGGAATTCCGCGCGCTTTTTCTCTCGACTTTTTCTCCCAATAACGGCGGGTGATAACTCATCCGAGAATCGACGGATCGGACGTCAGAGTTTGCGCCAGTTCCTAACTAGAGGCGGTTGCCTGAGGCCCGGGGAATGTCTGATCAAAGAGCCTGCATCGAAAATTTGGGTCACGGCTGGGCGGCCGGCAAAAGCAGAGTTCGAGGAAGACAGGGATGGTATGGTTGGGCGTATTAATCGCGGACCTTTTGTAGACGGCGCTTCGGAACACGGAAGAATTAAATACATGAGCAATTTTTGCTTCCGTTAAAATTGCCGGGAAGTCGCTTTTGTCGTTATTATTGTAAATGCTCATTGCTTTGTGTGACGTGTGACGGATGAGAGAAAGGTGATACGGTTTTGCCAGTTAATATTGTACCTTTTATAGACGGCACTTCATAACACGAAAGAATTAAATACATGAGCAATTTTTGCTTCCGTCCGATTTCCGGGCAGTCGCTTTTGTCGTTATTATTGTAAATGTTCACTGCTTTGTGTGATGTGAGGCTTCAAGAAGATGCTTAAAAGCATAACAAAATAAAGAATTAAATGTGTACACCATAAATATGATAAAATTGTAATCATATCTCCGATGTATAATGGTCACGGGAAAAATAAAGAAACAAAAGTGGACCCATGCAAATTAAATGGCAATTTTCTGCATGTTCGGATAGGCCGAAAAAATACAACATCGTCAATAACTAATAATTAATTATAAATATTATTGATTTAATTTAAAAATGTATACAATGAAAAATTTTCATGGAAAAATGGCAATATCATTAATAATTACGGTTCAATCAAAAGTACATAGAACATACCCCATAGATATGTGTTCTCAGAAACTGTGACTTTGCCTTTTTAAAAGACTGCCTCTTTCGCCCACTTACGATAAAAACGTTTGCGAAAGAATATTCACCTCCGAATGACATATTCTGCCGCTTTCTAGGTTCCTTGCGATTAGCGCCCGACCTATTCAGTGAAAATCCCTTTTGTGCCCACTATGAAAGCTCCTTATCGTCTCCGTTCGTGTCGTTCTCATTTTACTTTGTCTTTCGGTTCTTCGGCGCATGAGTGGAAAATTGAATGAACACTGGGTGTAACGCTATACAGGCTATTTCCCAAAAGGTGGGCATAACTTTGGGAATAAATTCAGTACATTCAAATAAGAAAAAAAAATGTTCAGATGAACATATGTCAGAGGTATCTTTGTTTCCGAATTATAGATATTTTCACGTGAAACGTGTTATTTAAGTGTTTTTGTAGGAACTGTCTAATCTGGCGTGTTCTATGGAACTTATCAATAAAATTATTAATAATCAGCAAACGACGCTACAGAATAATCATAATAGCTCCTATAATTTTGCTTCTGTAATCCGAAACCGGCAAAATTGACGGATCCCGTAAAACTAACGTCAAATTTAAAAGAAAACTATATAGAATGTTTCCGAAAAATTGAGTATAACTTCGTGGAAAGATTCGGTACGCTAAAAAAAAAATTTTCATGTGGACATATGCCTATCTACGGAGATATGCCCACATTTTCGGAAACGCCCGGTATTTCCGGCCGTCATGACTATTTGCGGGCGGTTTACGATACGTCACTGATGAAGGCGTGCTATTTTATGTTCCCGTGTTTGTTTATAGCCCGACTGCGCGAGAGCGAATCATAGCGCTGCCATTTTTACTACCCCCATGACAAGTGGCGTCCTGTTCTTCCACAAAATTCCCAATTTCGTTCGCTAACAAGCTTCAGTAGTGCATAGAGTGTTAATCTATTGTATTCGACTGCCCGTCTAAAAGATTACGAAGAAATTGCATGTTTTTATTTAAAAAAAAATGTATATAATTAAAATAGTGTGAAAAATCAAGAAATGTATATAGTAAAAATAGTATAAAAATGCAAAAAATGTATATATCAAATAAGAGACATGATTTTTCTACTCGATGATTTCATTCACTGTCAAGAATATTATAACACTTCAATAATAAATGAAAAAATAAGGATGATTCCAATAAAGTCTTATCATATTCGAGTTTCATATAGTTGTACGAGTATATTCATCTGCCAAAATTTTCTCGTTATCGAAGAAATAAACTGTAGAATTTTGACATTTAATCTATTTCAGAAAAAAAACGCCCACAATATCAGCAGACCGCGAATAAATTCGATATATAGTACATGAAACTTTAATTTCTATTTGTCTCTATAATAACTCGTTTACTTTTTTTCCTCGGTTTCATCCAATTAAACAAGTGCAACGCCGATAAACTTTTCACTTCAACAATACGCAGTTGCTCCTGAATATTTACCGTTGCACTTTGCATTACGCTTATATAACTCAACACATCGACTCACTGCACCTCTGGAAAATAATTTTCCTTCGAAAATCAGTAACCCTTCCAACCCACCCTCAACGACTCGATTCGTTTGCACGCAGAAACGTCCCAAACCGGCTACATCCATCATCATTCCGATTTATACCTTCACACCATTTTCTCCGAGCCGTAACTCGCGGGCAAATTCGGGATCGACTCTGCCACGATGCATCAGAAAATTGATCGTGCCGGACGCCTCGAAACGCAGGAATATTCAGTCAAACGCGCGGATAAACAGTCTGTCGCTGCTTGCGGGAGAAACACGGCACAGGGCGTGTTGAATTTTCTATTGCGCAGCTAGCTGAGGAGTGCTGAGGTTATAGACAAAACCGCAAATCCGTCGTTTATGCACGCGCATAAAATATCGTCGTTACTTTCGCCCCACTGTGTCTTTATACCCGTTTCTTCGCGCGGTTTTGATATTTTTCTTCCATGCAGAGTTTCCTGTCAATCCAGCTGCTGCGTTCTGACAGATTTATATTGTGCGTCTTTCATTGGCATTTATTTATTATTACTCATTTCATTAATGTTTCATTAGAAATATGACGCGTTCGAATAAAAATGTGTCGAACGTCGAATCGTCACAGGGGAAAAAATGAAGGTGCGCCCCATAAATATGATATAACCATTTTTGGCATATCTGGATCCGTATCCAGATATGTTTACCGTTAAACCAATTGCAGCATGATTAATGATTAATAATTATTTTATAATTATCACGCGTTTGATTTAAAATGTCTCCAACATTAAATCGTCAAGGAAAAAATAAAGAAATTAAATCTTACTCCATAAATACGATATGGCAATTTTGGACGCATCCGGATAGGCCAACAAAAAATTACGACGCCATTAATAATCAAAATTTAATTGTAACTATTACGCCCCATAAATACGATACGGCAATTTTCGACGTATCCGGATAGGCTACCAAAAAATTACAACGCCATTAATATTTACTTGCAAATATTACACGTTTGATTTTAACATATCTCCGACGTCAAATCGTCAAGGGAAAAAATGAAAGAATAAAGGTGCACCCCATAAATACAATGCACCAAAAATTCCATTAACATATTTATGGCGTACACTTTTCTTTCTTTATTTTTTCCGTGGCAATTTGACACTGGAGACGTTTTAAAATCAAATTAATAACAACACGCGATATCTTTGTCTCCGCTCGTTCTCACGGCTTCTTCTCTGTCAATCCCGCTGCTGCGTTCTGTCAGATTTATATTGCGCGTCTTTCCACGAGGTGGGTGTCCGTCGGCGTGCAGTGAAAATGGTTTTGTGATGGATGACGCGAAACAGGAATTGCGACGACGAGAAAAGGTTCTTCCTCGAGTCTCCCCTGTGACGCGGAGATTTGCAACTTTCTTGTTTTCGTTATATTGCACCGGGGTGCTTGAGTTATGCTTTTTTGCATAGTGCAAATGCCGAAAATGTGTATGCTCAGCTTGAAGCGTTACGGTAGGGGGATTAAGAAGGATAGAGCTAAAAATGTTGCTCCCACGTGACATTACCAGTTTGAAAAATTCAGACATTTACTTTCTTCTTTAAGAATTATCCGAACGCACAAAACTGCTGGGGAAATTGGAAAAATAGCGGTACTATTGTATTTTTCTTTTACAGAAGAAACGTCAGAAATGCGTATGTTGATTTTGGAGTATTGCAATAATAGAATTAGTAAGGATATAGGTAAAAAATGTATTCTAAGAAAACGTTTTCCTACTGAGTAAGACATACAAGTACTACATTTTCTTTCGATTACGTAGCGCATACACGCGATTAAGTAAACTTTTTAAAAAACCAGTCTGAAAAATCGTTTAAAACGTTTTCTTCGCATTTCCAACGTCGAAGATATATCTCACTCTGAAACATTGTAATAACAGAATCAATTATGATACTGTGCGAACTGTTTCTTCCAAGTAACGTTTTCCCACCGAATAATGCATCTAACTACCCCGTTTCCTTTTGCTTAGGCAGCGCATACACACGATTCAAGTAAACTTTTTAAAATGACAATTCCTCGAGCACACAAATCCACTATAAAATCAGTCCGAAAAATAGCAGAATCGTTTATAACATTTTCTTCGCATTTCCAACGTCGAAAATATACCTCACTCTGAAGCATTGTAATAATAGAATCAATTAGGATACATCTACGAACTGTTTCATCCAAGTAATGTTTTCCCACCGAATAATGCATCTAACTACCCCGTCTCCGAAAAATATAAAAATCATTTATAATGTTTTCTTCGCATTTCCACTGTCGAAAATATACCTCACTTTGAAGCATTGTAATAGCAGAATTAATTATGATACAGTGTGAATTGTTTCTTCCAAGTAACGTTTTCTCCCCGAATAATGCATCTAACTACCCCGTTTCCTTTTGCTTACGCAGCGCATACACGCGATTCAAGTAAACTTTTTAAAATGACAATTCCTCGAGCGCAAAAATCCACTCCTAAACCAGTCCGAAAAATAGAAAAATCGTTTATACCGTTTTCTTCGCATTTCCACCGTCGAAAATATACCTTTATCTGAAGCATTGTAATAACAGAATCAATTAGTACAAATCTACCAACTGTTTCTTCCAAATAACGTTTTCCCCCGAATAATGCATCGAAAAATAACGTTTATAACGTTTTCTTCCGTTTTCGAAAATTTTGCTTCCGCATTGTAATAAAAAAATCAATTTAGATACATCTGCAAACTGTTTGAAATAAACCGAATAATGTAAACTTCTTTCAAACATTTCGTAAAGAACAAGCAACCAACCGCACAAAGCCGCCGCCGAATTAATCGGGAGCACATTGCTACTATTACTTGCGCCAGTCTCAGCGTCAATACGTAGTGGTGCAACTTCCAGGTAACTGCGTAGCCACATTACGCGGTATTTACTCGGGACCCGTGTGCGCTCGTACGAACAACACGTCGCACGTGTAATGCACGATTAATGGCGCACACGGGGAGCGGAGAATGAAGGAAACCGGCGGTGAATAAGAGGGAAAGAGAGATTTAGACGGGCGAGCACTTTGCGGCATGTGCCGCACTGCCTACCGCGTAAGGCAACGTATAAATTATGGCCTTAGCTACTTAGGTACTTCGGTGCTTTACTTGAAAGCGGAAATATCGAAAGCGCTCTGCTGCCTGGCCCTTTCAATACAATCTTTCGCGTATTGAGTGTTGAGCGGTGAAAATTATGCGCACTAATCGATGTACGCGGAGAATTAACAGTAGATTCACGGATCCGAGCCAATTTGACTCATTAAAAATTTGATTACTATATATATATAAAACTTTAACACTTTGAGTGCCATTATGGTCACCGGTGTACGACGCAAGGGATTTTCTGAAGATCCAAAATATTCGCAATGGGTAGCAATTATTATTTTATAAATGCATTTGTTATTAGAATAGTGATGCGATCCTTTGGTCTCCAATACCTGCACATTATTTACATTTTGCATAATTCAGTCGAACGCTGCAGTATTTTATAGCATCGCCGTTCTAATATAGTAAAATACGCTTGGCAGTCAAAGTGTTAATATTATTTTTTAAAAACTTACGTTGGTTTTTGGTTGAGTAATGAAATATATATAAATGTTGATTCTTTGACTTTAGCAACGTACCGATCAACATTGAAACGAGATATCTCGTGACCCGTACGCAATGTGTTACCACTATATTTATGGAGCCGAGCCAATTTAACTCATTAAGAATTTGATTACTATATATATATGAAACTTTAATATTATTTTTTAAAAACTTACGTTGGTTTTTAGTTTAAAATATATAAATTTAAAATGTAATTTTAAATTAAAAACCTATTTTTAATTTAATTTGACTCATAGAATGATTTAACACTTTGACTGCCATGCGTATTTTGCTGTATTGGAATGGCGATGCTATGAAACACTACAGCGTTTGATTGAATTGAGCAAAATGTAAATAATGTGCAGGTATTGACGACCAAATATTGAAGACCAAATTTTCAAGCAGATCTTCGTTATATAGCTCCTAGCAAAAAAAGAACCAGGGTGATTTCTAATTCTGACACTGAAAGTGAAGATGAAGTTTTTCGTTTTACAGCTTCTAGTAAAAAAAAGCTAGTTAGAAACGTTAGGTTTTTGAGCGAAAGATTACCTGAACGCCCGAAACTACCAAAAACATAAAAAATAATCAGTGCTTATATTATGGTGTTTCTCCATATTTCGGATGTCGAAAATGTATATGATCATTTTGTGGCAAAATATAATATGAATGTAGGTGAAAACTGTGTCTTCTAACTAACGTTTTCCCATTGAATAATACATCTAACTACCCGCTTTTATTCGGATTACGTATTGCATATACTAAATCCAGGTAAAACTTTGAAACAATTACTCGACACAGGAATCCACTGCTGAATTAATTAGAAACGTAACGCTATTATAATGTTTTTTCCCATTTTAAAAGTCGAAAATGTACATGCTCACGTTAAAGCATTGTAATAATAGAATTTGAAAGGATATAGGTGAAAAATGTTTTTTCCGAGTAACATTTTTACATTGAACTATCCGCTTTTGTTTCGATTTTTAAGAGGACAATTAATTGAATGTACCAATGCACTGCTGGATTAATTGGGAAAATCGGTTATGATATTTTTCGGTTTTAATTGGCGCGTACGCAAATTTAATTGGCGTTTAAATCTCTTTATTTAACTGATTTCACCGATAATGATGACTAATAATAATAATTTATAATCGATAATACCTGATTCAATAACTAAATGAATCTGTTTAAACGCTGTTGTTCAAAGATCTAACTTTTCGAATCTGTCTGCCATCATTAAGGGGTTAAACGTTTCGTACTGATTTATCAATGATTATTACGAAAAGCTTGATGCTTTAATAAAAACAAACGTGTAATGTAAAAACGTAATGTTTTTGAGTAATGCAATTTAAACAGATCAATTGACTGTACACGCCAATTAAATTTGCAACGTCATCAGTAACAACGGCCGAAGTAAGATATTTTGTCAGATTTCACCTTAAGTTATCTATTTTCACCGAAAAACTGTTTGAACTCTAATTGTCTGAACCTGTTGGATGCAGTTTGTAAACGCATTACGTCGTCGTCTAGCAACGAGTTTTATCTCAATTAATTTGGCTGTTTTAACACTGCCTTTCATGGGTGTATAATAAATATCGGACGTTGAAATATTACAGATTTCAAGCTACTTATCCTCTCCAGAAAACTGCCTGAATTATTAAACCTGTTGGATACAGCCTGCAAATATACTACATTGTCTGCTATTTATATTGAGTTTCGTCTTAATTAAATTGGTTCGTTCAATAGCGCCGTTTGCGGCTGCAGAAAATATATAGAACGTTGAAATATGAAGGATTTTAATTTGAAGGGAAATAAAGTTATAAATTGACTTCGGTGCTTAGCGATTGTACCAAGTTACTTTTGTTAGGAGATTGTTTGAATAATTAACTACGCTACACCGTTAAATACCATTTGCGGGACTTTCCATCTTAGTTAAACTGACCCTGTGAGCAAACCCTTTTATGGTTATGTCCAAGGTACCAGCTGGCGGTACATTCTAAATTTTAGATGAAAGTTGAAAGATACAAAATATCCTCGCGCGTTTTTATCCAGGCATCCCTGCCTTTTCATGTTCTACATTCTTCATTCCTTCCGCTTCACGGAAACTTTATTAAGTTATCTGCTTCAGCGTACTATTTTAAACTCCTCTAAAGCAGCCGCGTACAATGAATTATCACGTATTTGAATTAAAAAGAAAATCCCAAGCCATTCCTCCTCGCCTCATGCCTGACGTTTATTTGGTTCGTTTCTGGCCAGAAATTCCGGGAATTGATTCTGTCACGCCCCAATAAGCCCGCTCCATTTTTCGCCCAGTTTATTCCTGATTCAGTCTCAGCACGTGGAACTGAATTTTATGATGCTTCATCGCCCGTAATATTGCCGGTGGAGTATCATACTGGAGCGAACGAATAAGCTAACATCGCATCAAAAACAATGACCCGCGCGTGGAACGTGTTCAAAGCTGCATCGCTGCGTAACGTAACTGGCTCCCCAAATTTTGATTCGAAAATGCACAAACCGAAAAGCGCCCGCACGGTTGAATTATGCTCATCGTTTCTCTTACCGTTACAGCGTACCGAATTTCAAACCAACCATTCCTTTCCTGAACATGGGTCCGGTAAATAACAACTCTTGTTTGAATACGACCGTGTACCCGTTCTTTGTTAATTCTTGCCATAAAAGCGCAAATTTTAAATCCCATTAGACTCGAAAATTTAATTATCACCATCTTCCCCAATGGTTATACGGAAATGTTTAAATAACAGGTTTCACAGAAGAACGTCTATAATTCCCAAACAAAGTCATATTAGGCATATATCTTTTACGATCATTTTTGCTTATTACAAAATTACGCCTAGATTTTTAGATACATCCTGTATTTTCGGCTGCCACGACTATTTGCGGGCGGTTTACAATTCGTCAGTGTTGGAGGCATGCTATTTTATGTTCTGCCTGATTCTGACTGATCGCACTGCCCTTTTTACTACCCCCATGACAAGTGGCTATGTCCTGTTCTTCCACAAAAATCCGAATTTTGTTCGCTAACAAGCTTCAGTAGCGTACTGAGGGTTAATACTTTCCACTCGACTGTCCGTCTAACAGGCAAGAAGGAATTGCATGTTTTTACTGAGAAAAATGTAAACACAAAGTTCAAAGCAACTCACAAACATGAAAAATGCGTGTCCAATTCACGATTCATAAGCTTTTTGGTCCAATCAACTAACGAACGAATTCCAACAGTCCTCCTCTGAGGCGATACGAAAACATTGCATTTGACTACTGAAAAAAAAATACCCTGTTGCTCCATTTACAATTAGTAAAGTTTTTGGCCAAACAACTGACAGGTGAACTCCTCTAATCTCGATTCGAAATTGCACAAACCAGAAAGCAGTTACCCACTTAAATTCTGCTCATCGCTTTTCTTACTTCAATGACAACATTTGTTCATGTACCTTAAAAAATAACCGGTGAAAAAATAATGCACTGAACATGTAATTCCATCTGCACCTACATTCTACCAAGTTTGTTCTCCATCTTAAATTTGCCGACATGCTTCTCCGCGTACTTTCAAAAATAGCTGTAAGACGTATTTGCTCCGACTCCAAATTATTTGATTACTTTAGCTCAGTTTGGGTATTTGCATCCGCAGATAAGCTGATGGCCTGATAATTTTAGTTTTGAGCAAGACTACACAATCTCTGTGTTGGCAGTTTGGTTTTAGGCGTTGAGTCCTTTAGTTCATTACTTCAATTTACTGGTACTTGCAACCATTCGGTACTCTATCCTACTGTAAAACAATCTATTGTAAATAATATAATGGGCCAGGCGTTAATGTCGAGTCAGATTCGCAATCGTCATAACACGTCAAATATTAATATAACGAGTCCGACTCGTGATCAAAATTTATATATTGCATCAGAAATACATACATAAAAAAAATCGAAATAAATTATTTTTTAAAAAATTTTCGTCCAAGTTCATTTGAATTCAATTGTGAAAGCTCATTTGAATATAATTTGCTCCAGACAATATGTCTCCGCCGCTTCGGCTCCTTTCGCGAACATTTCTGCATGGTCCGAAGTCTTCCGAGTTAAATGGTACGGCAAGACATTAATTATCATCGCCAGTTTGCCCATTATTCATTTATTCACACCTACTTCCCGCTATAAATCAATCTATTTCTATTCGCTTCCAACCTCATCAGTATTTCTTTTATCTGCGTCTTCAGTCCCTTACGTTAACACGTTGACTGCCAAGTGTATTTTACTATATTAGAACGGCGATGATATGAAATACTACAGCGTTCGACGAAATTACGCAAAATGTAAATAATAAAGTGCAGGTATTGAAAACCAAAGGATCGCATCACTATTCTAACAACAACTGCATTTATAAAATAATAATTGCTGTCCATTGTGAATATTTTGGATCTTCACTAAAATCGACCGACTCTGTTTTGGATATTGCGCAGGAATTGTATATGTGCCTATTTGTAAAGCTTTATAACTGAAAAATACTGAATGTGTCGTTGAGAATCCTTTGCTTTCAAAGCAGTGTAATTTTATTGTCATTTAGAATTATCATAATATCATCTGATATTTATTTTATCTAATATAACCGTTGACTATTGAAAAGCCGATTAATCGGCTACTGGTAAATAGCAGTTGGAACCGAAAACTCGATTAATCGGCTAGTGGTCGTTAAAGTGTTAATTTGAGGTTCGGTATCTTTTTAAACTCCTACACACCGTTCAACACATCGAGCACTAGATCCCACCCTCACCTGCATTCTGCCAAAAAGTTTGTTCCCCACCTGAAATTTGCCGACGCACGGGTATCAACTTCAATCTCCTCAGTCAGTCTTGGCTCGTCATCCCGAAAATTGGCGCAAGTCGCTAGACGGATGGGATCCTCTCTCTCCGACAAACGTACACCGTCGAAAGTAGATTTCAGCTTAATACAGGGACAGACTACGAGAACTGAGTGCAAGCAGTTTGCCGCTTCTGCTGCTCGAAACTTCCGCGAGCAAATTAAACGTATAGTCGGGCCGTGCGAGAGTAGACCCGGAAGCCGCCATTTTCACTCTGCGCCTCAAGACGTCCACTTCACCCAACGACCTTAACAACTCTGCAATTGGACGTGTAAGAGACGTTTGTCCTGGGTCTGTTGTATTTTATTACCTTGGGCCTGCTTTGGTATTAGAAGTGAAAATAAGTAGTCTGTTCATTTCCAATCGGTTTGTTGGGGGTCTGTTGTATTTCATTATTTTGGGCCTGTTTTGGTGTTAGAACTGTATTATAATAGTTGTATTTTATTACTTTGGGTCTGCTTTGATATTAGAAGTGAAGATAAGTAGCCTGCTCATTGCCAATCGGTTTGTCCCGGGTCTATTGTATTTCATTACTTTGGGCCTGCTTTGGTATTAGAAGTGAAGATAAGTAGTCTGCCCATTTCCAATCAGTGTGTCCCGGGTCTGTTGTATTTTATTATTTTGGGCCTGCTTTGGTATTAGAAGTGAAGATAAGTAGCCTGCTCATTTCCAATCGGTTTGTCCCGGGTCTGTTGTATTTTATTATTTTGGGCCTGCTTGGGTATTAGAAGTGAAGATACACGTAAGTAGCCTGCTTATTACCAATTTACCGGAAGAGCCCTTCTAATTTTCGAGGCATGTGAAGTACACGGTTTGTAGGAAGTGTAGGGCTTGGGGGCTTGGGGGCTTGGATAGGATGCCTTCCGTAATACGAAGTGCAGGATTAGGATTTTGGTTTTGAGCGAAGCTTCGTGAGTTAGGCATTTTGCATTGCTATTGCAACGCAAACGATTGAAAACGATTTATATGAAAACTGCAAACTATAGTAAATACTACAGTAATTGATACAATAATTAATATAGTAATTGACACAAACTGGCATTGCGTTAATCGCTGATTTTCGCGAAAAGAATTTTCCACCGTCACAAACCATTACTAAAGTAATATTTTACATCTGACAATTCGACACAATGAAAATGATTTGTTTGGAAACTGGAAACTATAGTAAATCAAGAAATATCAATTGAAAATCTGTGTACTATAGAAATGTCTTTGTATAATATTTCGATGTATTCCTTTATGGTGGTGAATAAGGAGACTGGAAAAGAGATGGTCGCGATGTTTTTAGGTGTACTTAGCAGCGAGTTTTCGACAGAACTCGACATGGCTTAGGACGTTTAGGTTTGCATAGAAGTCTATTTGAGAGAGAAGTTTATTATAGTGGCAATGTTAATTTTCAGCTTGGTACCGTACGGTGCTATAGACCTAGTTACGGAGTTCTAAAGTAAAGCGGATTCATTCGAAGGATAATTTTCTTTAGGGGAAGAAAATATTGTATCAAGACGTTTGAGTTGGCTCAAAAGTTCATTTGAGAACAAAGGTTTATTGTAACTGCAGTGGTAATTTCCGGCTTGTTGCTGTACGGAATTATGATTCTGCTAATAGAGTTCTAAATGAAAATGCATTCGTCCGAAAGATATTTTTCTTTTATGAAAGAAAATAGTGGTAGGAGAGAGACAAGAGAAATACTATGGCAATAATAGAAATAAATATGGATAGTAAGAGAAGTTGTCGCAACACTAAAGGTAGCAACAAGTACAGAAATATTTTAAAGTAAAAAGGAATTGATTTTAATTTAAAATATGCTCAATTTATGCTAAATACGTTTTTCCAATAGTAATAAACCCAAAAATATCTGTCCCAGATGGGAAAAATATGTTTGCGGACACCATGCCCTACTAAACCTCTGTACAAACTGCCGTAATCAAGATAATACAATAATTTGTACTAATATTATTACGTTACAGTATTATGCGTACAAATAATGTTATCTGAAATTTATTTTATTTATTATTATTTTCATTAACCCAGATAAAGTACATTTTTCCCGATTAATCATCAAGCCAATCATTCCGACGGCTCTCTTGATAGAAATGGATTATTTCAGTTGTCGTCAGTTTTAATATTAATCGAAAACTCGTTCAACCGTATTCGCATTCGTGATCGAGGTAAATTACGTGACGAGATCCTGCGACACACGAGAAAGTTCTGGTCTGCGATAGTTCGGAATTTCGCAATTGCGTCGATAATTGCTTGTTCAGGAGTTGGAGCTCCTGTGTAATGATATTTACCCTCGGAAAACTCTAGTTTGCATTGTGCAATATATACTTTCTCCTATATTACTTCTACTTTTCCATCTACTTATATATCCACCGCCCAGTAATTATTTTTTCCGTTTCTTGAAAGATCAAGCTCTGCAAATTTTTATTTTAAAAGGGAAATGTTAATCTTCCACAAAAAATACGAAGCTAGCAACGTTCTCCGCGATGCCTATATGGGGCCGAATTTTAAAATGCGTTCTTCTCGAAATATAATTTCGGAAAGGTAAAGTAGGAAAGTAAAGTACAATTGGACCAAGTGACAATGGACTTGCCAAACGATGTAAACAGTGGCAGAAAACTTCGTGTCTGCAGCTTATCTTACCACCAGCGTGTTCTCAAATGTTCCTTCCAATCTCAGCCAGGAATCCGATTGAGCGAGCCAAACATCCACACGCTGAATATGCATACCCGTCGTTTTCCCCCTGGGGAGCAAAAATATGAGAAAACCATCTGCGGCAAAAAATTGCTCGCGTCCTGGAGGAAAATACTTTATCACGTCATTTATACTGAATTTCACATTTTTAGTGAGTTCAGACGGTTGCCTGAGGATCCACAGAACGCCGGACGCTGCTTCATTTTTCGATCCTAGATATAGACTGACATATCCATCTCTGGTCAAATAATGGACCCCAGAATATGCAAGAGGACACTGATATGCGACACATAGGATGTGAATACAGACTGCACACTGCAGTATACAGTCCAAAATGACCCTCGCAGTTGGCTAAGTGTCAGCATTACCAAAAACCCCTGTTTCCACAAAATACTACCTTGATCAAACATTTTTAGGACCGGCCGCCGTATGGCGTTCTCAGTCACTCGATTGAAATTTTTTTTTTTTTGTTAGGTTGCCACATCTGTCATTAACGTTCCCACCAAATTTCAGCGTCATAGCTTGACATTTGTAAAAGTTATACCGTGTTGAGTACATCTACCTTTGTGCGTGTTTTCGATTTTTTACATATTTAAAAATGGCATCAACTTGGGATCAACAAGTTTTAAAATTTTGCGTGAAAAACGATTTAACGGTTATAATGGATAAACGTTGGAGTATTTTCGCAATTTTATGAATCAAACGTTTTTTGGTGGCACGAACGCTTCCGAAGAAACCACATTGTTTTCATCGAAAAAGAAGGTGATGATACGCATTACAACGGTGTTATGCATCATGAATTCTTGCCAGAGCAACAGACAGTCAACAAAATGTATTATTTCGGCGTTATGAGACGCTTGCCTGAAGCAATTCGCCAAAAATGACCGATTTGTGGGCAAACAATTCGTGGATTTTACACCACGATAACGCACCGTCGCACAATGCGATCCTTATTCGCGAGATTTCGACCAAAAATAATACGAATTTTTACGAAAAAAAACCGCTTCGCGGAACGCTTTACAACACTCGGAAGGATCTTATGGAAAAATCGAAGACGGTTCTGATGGACATACCAAAAATTGAATACCAGCGATGTTTCGATGATTGGATCAAATGCTGGTATAATCGCGCCGCTGGGAATACTTTGAAGGGGACGATATCAATTATAATGGACAAACTTGTATTTTCGATTTTATGAATAAAGTCCTAAAACTTTTTGATCAAGGTAGTATAATACGAACACAGACTCCATACTGCAGTATACAGCCCGAAATGACCCTCGCGGTTGGCTAAGTGTCAGCATTACCAAAAACCCCTGTTTCCGCAAAATAACGCCTTGAACTGAACCACACGTCGTTCGACGCCAGCAGACGGAATCCGCGTGGAAAACCGCGAGTTTCGAAGCCCCGCACTTCCGGCCTTGCCTCCAGCGCCCTTCGTAAACTTTCCGTCGTTCTCCACCGTGCAAATATTACGTCGGACCGTGTCCCACCGAAACATCGCTTCCCATAATCGCGCCGTGGCAATGGGCTCCACGCGCACGCTAACTTTTTTCCAGAAACTTCGCTCATTCTGTATATATATATACATATATAATATATATATAAGCGTCAAATTGCGCCGGCCAGCGTTTCGCCAACGATCCGTGAAATGAACTTGTGAAGGAGAGCGAGAGAACGATTCGCGCCTCGAGGAACGAATACTCGTTCGAAACGACGCACGCGCGATTTGAATTTCGTGGGTGGTCTTAAATGGAACGCGGCAGAATGATGTGTAACATATATGTGTAGTTTAAATATATGTATATATATTATATATATATATACATATATATAATATATATAATGATAATGTATATGTGTATATACATATATGCATTAGAAATTGAAGGGAATTCGTTTGCGAATGCACCGGACGAACGGCCCAATTCGGGTAAAACTTATAATTGTATATAATATTATATTCAATATAATTATATATATAATAAAATTCTGGGAATCGATGCTGTGTGCGTCGTAAGAAAATGATAGGAATTTTATAAAGTGGGAAAACCGAAAAAATATATATATATATATATATATATATATATATATATATATATATATATAATTATATTAAATATAATATTATATACAATTATAAGTTTTATCCGAATATGGCCGTTCGTCCGGTGCATTCGCAAATGAATTCCCTTCAATTTCTAATACATATATATACATATATATCTCTATGTATACCGTCTTGTAGACCGTCTCGGTTTTCCCACTTTATAAAATTCCTATCATTTTCTTACGACGCACACAGCATCGATTCCCAGAATTTTACTTTCAATAGGCTATACCACATAAACCGACGCTACGCATAATCCCTACGGACGACCCATTGTCTCATGTAGCGAACCTGATTACATCAGCTAAAGTGCGTTAATAACCATGTCCTTTCATCACTCTTTTTTGCCCCAACTTTTTTGCGGCTGTGCTAATTATCCGTCGTAAACGATTAGCGCGATATCGTCGACCGCAAAGCATCGGGGTGTATCTACATGTTATTTCATGAATTTTACCGCAGCGAAAAAATATTGCGTGGCGTAATTCTTGTTCCTGTGTTGGACGCCTTTGCGAGATCCTGCGCGTCGATGTGTTAGTACTTGCCTGACTCCTTGCGGATATCCTTTGAGGACGTAACGTCGTTTCAAGGGTCTCGTTTGCTGGCGGTGCATTTCGTTACGCCTCTTTGGGGTGGGTAGTTGCTCGTCGACAGGTTGGCTGGGCTTCTTGGTGGTTACGTTTATCATTCTTCTCTCCCCTGGACTGCACTGTGTCCCTTACTTAATTTGGCGTGTCAATGTTTTATTGTCCTTTTTCGAGATACATGAGCTACTGTGCACTTTGCGCGTTCCGGTATTGCGATTTGTTGATTGCACTGGGTGAGGTGTTTATGGCTTAGTTTTTTACGACTATCATTTTTATTTTATTTTGCTCTTGTTAGGTATATTTATAATTATTCGTGTTTCTAAGTGGTACCTTGAACACGAGGGAATTTTACTGGAATATTAATTAGGAGTGCAATATGATTTTGAATGACTGGTGGTTAACACATTGACTGACACGGTGGTTACCAAAAATGCAAAATTAAACTTATGCAATTTTGTAAAAGCAAAAAATTCAATACTTTGGCTTCTAATATCTTCACTTAACTTTGCACGGTTTAATCATACTCTGCAGTATTTCATTGCATCGCGGTTTTAACAGAGCAAAATACGCGGTGACCGGTGGAAAAGATTTTATTAAAAATGCGAAAAATTCGCAATGAAGATTATTTGCAATCTTGTAAAAGCAATTGATATAGGAACGGCGCTTCAGTACGAATGAACTAACATATGCAAATTGCTATAATTTAACGCCGATATTTATTAACACATTGACTGCCACGGTGATCACCAGTGATCAGCGCAAAGGATTTGACTCAAAGTGCAAAAAATTCGCAATGAAGCCTATTTGCAATCTTGTAAAAGCAGGTGATATAGGAACGGCGCTTCAATACTTTTTTATCAATGCTTCAATACTTATTTAATCATACTCTGCAGTATTTCATTGCATCGCGGTTCTAACATAGCAAAATACGCTGGACAGTGAACATCTTAATGATGCATCAGCGGGATTAAGATTTGGACCTAGAATTGCGGATTAAGACCTCGGCAAAAGATGTAACCATAGAACTTGGACTCTGGTGCGATTCTTTGATCCGTTAGATCGGAACACACTCCACAGTATCCGTATCCTATTTTACGCTTTAAACATAGCTTCGATTTTTTACATATTATATATATGTGCGACGGAAGCACTCCCAGGAGTCTGATAAATAGAAGAGCGCGCGAACGAGGTCAAGAGATACGCTTTGCCTTTGTGTTGTACCTGCAGCTACTCCCTTGACGATGACGTGGTGCGATTCCGATCGATGCGATTCGAGCCGTGTGCGTCCACGGCTCTCCAAAAGGATTATCGATTTCGTTAGCACGACTATATTTAGCCCGGACCTGAAGCTCCTTGCGACGGAATCCACGAAAACGTCGGCTGCGAAGTGCGTAGCGACCGTTATGAAAACAAAGCGCTCTAGAAAAGAACCTAACCCGAGACCAACAATTATTCGAATCTAATGTTTTATGTACTATTATGTCCTAAACGAGAAACCTCAGTTATTTCCCATCAACGATCTAAGTCCTAGTCCACTGGCTTTGGACTAAGTTGAGTTTAATTAAAGATAGGTGCGGGGAAGCTTGTTATTGTAATACTTGAAAGCTCCAAACATACTGACACACGCAATTTCAAAGTTATGACTAAATTAAAACGATGTTTCGTCCCTTAATGTACTGTTAGGGACGGAACGAGAGTGGGGTGGAAAAGAATGGTGAAGACAGGCGAAAAATTAACGGTATAGAAATGGTCAAACAAATTAACAGTTAATTAAAGATAGGTGCGAACAAGCTTTTTATTCTAGTACTTGGAAGATCGAAACGTACTGATACACGCGATTTCAAAGTTATGACTAAGTTAACACGATGTTTCGTCCCTTAATATACTGTCAGAGATGGAAAAAAAGTTAACGGTACACAAATAGTCAAACAAATGAACAGTTAATATAAGAAAACGGAACAGACCAAAGCATTAGACACGAAACATCATTTACAACACATCACAACCACATAGTTCATTGTATATAAAATGTTCTATTATAAGAATATATCTCCTTCTTACTCAAAACTGTTCAAGAGTTCGTTCCTCCCATAATAAATCTCGAATCTCCCGAAGTCTCGAAATTCCGGTCGCAAACACGCGGCAAGAATTTACAGCTCTTGTTTAGAATCGTAAAAAGGAAAATGTTTCTTCACCAAACTTACGCGCGTTACATGTTGAGGAGGAATGACCGATTTGTGGTCGTATACATTGTAACAGAACCTATTTCCCATGCTTCCCCCTTAGTATATATGTTCGTAATTGAAATTTTCTTCAGCTTATTACGCGGGGATAACGCTAACTTCGCGCAGAACTTTTACGTCACTATTCGCATCGTCGAAAAGGTCGACTCGCGAAGAAGCTGCATTCATTTCCGGAAAACATCCTGACTCTTAGCCCGCCGGTTTTCGACCGAATTAAATGCAACAGGAGTCGGACGGAAGAAGGTTACGTGTTGCAAGTTTTGACATAACGAACTTGCGAGCAACTTGTGTCTGACTAACAAACGCTATCTGTACGCTGTTGCAAACAACGGTAAAAAGTTCGCGGAATTAAATGAAAATTCGCAGGGCCCGGCGAACGTTTCTTTTTAAGCGGTGCGATTCTACCTTTTATGACGAAGTGTTTAACGTTGATAAAGCGGAATTAACTTTCCCTTGGTTCCTCGCAACTGAATCTACACCGGTTCAGAAGATCGACGTGTTGGTAGATGATTTTGGGAAGAATAATAAAGCAGCGAAATGCACGGCACGCGAAAATAAATAAATAAAAGAACGCGGAAACAACGTCGGCGGATTCGGTCAAACGAAACAAGGATCCACGTGAAATATTGTTTGCTGGCAACGCATGATTGCTGAACTCCATGGCGAAAGGCTCGTAAACCAAACTGTCTGGTCTGTCGAACGAAAGAAGAATTTACGGGAAACCGGAATATCGGAATGCGCGACGCACAATAATTAACAATTAACATTCGTTAACATTTGTTTTGCGGTACCGTGCAATAAAAACGTTTGTGATTAAAATGCTGTTTTACCAGCGACGCTAGCTATTTGTTCCTTTACTCATAAAGTGCTGCTCCTGTCATTTTGAGGGTGAATTATTTTTTAACGTTTTTTGTGTTGGTGAAAGCATAGAGAAAGCATTTTTATGGGAATTTGGGGTGAGATGGAAGTGGAGACGTATGCGATGTTGAAATTTTCAAAGGTAATTCAAGTTGAAAGATTCGTACGGCAAGGAAAGAAGAAAAAGGATTGCATGGTATGTTCTGAAAGACGAGAAAAAGGTGGAAGGCAAATATTGCGGTACCTGTTCAAATAAACCGAAAACTGTGAGTTACAGAGTGTACAATTTAAACCTTATTCACTCTTAAATGAAGCAAATTGATATACTATGTGGAAAAAGAAAATATTTATAAGCAATTACGTACTTTCGAAGTAAAAGTTTATCGGCCTCGTCCTTGTTTAATTAAACAAGACATATAAAATGAAGTAAACAGTAATTATAGCATCAAACAAGAATGTATACTTTAAAATATGTACATCAAATTCGACTCTTTATAGTCTACCAATTTATGAGAATTTTTCCTGAAATAAACTACATGTAAAAATTCTAATCTACACTTTTCCGATAATAAAGAAATTTGAATTAAGAAACAATGTATGAAACTCGAACAAAATAAGACTTTATTGGACTCACGTTTATTGAAGTGATAAACTGATTCTATTCCGTGTTACTTATTTCTGCATTTATATTTTAATAAAATCAGTTAAATGGTAAAAATGAAATGAATTAATGTATAACGCATAGAAATGCAAATTCTTGCAACGCGGTAAAAATGAAGATGACCAACGAGATAATATTGAAACTGGAGATTTCTTATGGGAAAAACGAAATAGCCAACATTACATGATTTTACATAATGTGTAACCATCAACGTTGGAACCGCGATGTTTGCAATTATTTTTACCGTATATAATGAATTACAATATTTTTCTGATGAATAAACCTAAAAGTTTTTCTTGCTTTTCAATCTCAAATAAAACCAGCATATCGTGATGCAAATGGGTTAACGTCCAATGAGCAACAAAACTCGCTTTATTGGACTCACGTTTATCGAAAAAAGATTCTATTCCGTTCTTGCATTCATGTCTTAATAAAATCAGTTAAATACAGTCCTGAGCGTCAAAACTCGCGGGCAAACGAAAGAAGTGGCGTCTTCCACGAAATACTCACCGCAATCGCGTCTATCGAATCTAGTCGAATAGTTTATCAGCCAATATCGCGCAGAAACTGTTGACTACGTCGTTAATAACGGCCTATTAAAAGCCGGCGCGCAATTTGCTTTAAATCGGAGCGTCGATCTATTTGCAGTGTCCCCTGACGCTCTTTCCGAGCTGTCATAATATTAATGCGCGACCCGGAAACGGTATAATACAGACCGTTTGACGATTTGCCGGACGATCCGGGCGATGCGGTGCGTTGAAATTGGATGAAAAAGGAGGGTGCGCCAATGAGACGGGAGTGGGAAGAATGTTACGAGCATGCGCGATGGTGCGTTGATAATCTATGTTTGGTCGTCAGAATCCGTGTCTTCAAGGGAATTCGAAAATTAAGTAATCACTTTACGACAGCTGAAATGTGATATGTGAATTCGGGATTGGAGTTTATGTAAATATCAATGGATAACCGCGTCGATGTTTTTCCATTCGATTATTTTGGTCACCGTCAATAAAATTGTAACGTTTCAATAATACGCTTAGCAATTCGTGTAAAGTCTTGTTATATTCAAGTTGCATATATTGTATTACGCTTAACTGCCAAAGTGTCTGTTTAATCGCCATTTTAAATCGGAGTCGTTTGCGTGATGTGCCGTGTACGAAGTTATACTGTGTTTATCACGAATCTGAGTTATTCGCCGCGGGGACCGATTATGCGTACGAATAATTGTTTCAATGCGAGAAGTTATATGGGCAAAAATTGTTACGGGTAATTGTAACCCATATTATGGACTGCGTGGTTGGGCAGGTGGAAGGACAGGACGCAAGGAGAAAACGAAAGAAGATAAAATAATAGAAAAATCGGATTAGTTTGAAGGCAGGACGCATCTCTTAAGAAAAAGAAAAATCTTAGTAGTGCTTGCGTTGAAATTGGATGAAAAAGGAGGGTGCGCCAATGAGACGGGAGTGGGAAGAATGTTACGAGCATGCGTGATGGTGCGTTGATAATCTATGTTTGGTCGTCAGAATCTGTGTCTTCGAGCGAATTCGAAAATTAAGTAATCACTTTACGACAGCTGAAATGTGATATGTGAATTCGGGATTGGAGTTTTGTAAATATCGATGGAATACCTCGTCGATGTTTTTCCATTCGATTATTTTGATCACCGTCAATAAAATTGTAACGTTTCAATAATACGCTTAACAATAAAAAAATGAGCCGTGTAAAGTCTTGTTATATTCAAGTTGCATATATTGTATTACGCTTAACTGCCAAAGTGTCTGTTTAATCGCCATTTTAAATCGGAGTCGTTTGCGTGATGTGCCGTGTACGAAGTTATACTGTGTTTATCACGAATCTGAGTTATTCGCCGCGGGGACCGATTATGCGTACGAGTAATTGTTTCAATGCGAGAAGTTATATGGGCAAAAATTGTTACGGGTAATTGTAACCCATATTATGGACTGCGTGGTTGGGCGGTTGGAAGGACAGGACGCAAGGAGAAAACGAAAGAAGATAAAATAATAGAAAAATCGGATTAGTTTGAAGGCAGGACGCATCTCTTAAGAAAAAGAAAAATCTTAGTAGTGCTTGCAACCCGCGATATTTCTTGTAACCGCATTTCTTTGCACGGTAATGTAAACTTCGTTTTAGTCAATAATAAAACTTGTCTTAAAGATACTTCAAGAAAAATTGTTGTTATGTTAGTTTGTATCTAGTTTATTTATTTAACACGTTGACTGCGAACTACGAGATAGCTCGTAGTTTGCATTATTACATAGGACGCCAACTATGAGTTATCTCACAGTTTGTTTACTTTCCATATTTATGCAGTTGCGATGAAATTGGTAGTATGACAGTGTAAATATGAATAGATAGCCTCAGGGACGAGAACAAAAAATCAAAGTTGGCTTACATGAGCAGAAAATTGATTAATAAATTAACAGAAAATACAATCATACAAAGTTTATTCTAAATCAACAGCAAAAAATATTTTTAATTAAAAAACACATTCTATATTCTCTTTGATGATTACTATATACTACAATTCGATTTTTTAACAGTATAATATTAAATTAAATTGGCTTTTTACTCCGGAATCCTGGAAAATACCGTGGCAGTCAGCGCATTAATAAACACTTTAGTTAGAGTACATACTTTAACATACATGAAATTTTATCACAACCTACTAATGTCACGTATAATTCCCACAGGCGACTGTCAATTAACCCGATTTACCGTCGAAACGAATTTCTCGCGTTCAATTCATTTTTATCGCTGCTCGTTAGTCATCGCCCGCACGAACGACTAATCGGTCGGTACCGAGTACTCTGATACGCAGCAATGGACTCTTGATGGTATTGTAAACCGATACGCGATCGGATTAACTCACGGGGCCTCAGATTGTTAACTGCGCGCGGATTAGAGAAATGGGCTAATTGGCCAGCGCCATATTTATACCTCGCTGATCGAAGTGAATTTTCGAGCGAGCGCTAATCGATGACCCCGACACAATGCCAGTTCCGTGCATCGCGTAGATCTGCGAATTTGGGTCATTCGCCGCAGGGACCGATTAAGCGTACGAGTAATTGTTTCAATGCGAGAAGTTATACGGGCAAAAATTGTCACGGGTAATTGTAACCCATATTATCGACTGCGCGGTTGCGCGGTTAGAAGGACAGGACTCAGGGGGGAAAAGGGAAGAAGATAAAATAATGGAAAAATCGGATTAGTTTGAAGAACTCTGACAGGGCGCAACTCTTAAGAAAAAGAGACCTCTTAGTAGTGCTTGCAAACCCGCGATGTTTCGTGTAACCGCAATCATTTGTACGGTAACGTAAACTGCGTTTTAGTCAATAATAAAACTTGTCATAAAGGAAGTTCAAGAAAAATTGTTTACCTGCTTAATCGACAAAATAAGGTTTGCCATTTTGACATTTAATTTGTTCCAGAAAAAATTCGTCTAACATTAGTAACTTATGCTATCACGTACTATAACATTCCATGGGGAAAAATATGGAGGCTCTACGTGTATCTTTCGCGACATCCATCAGCTTCGACGCAGAAATTGTAACAATTTCAAAGCGATCGTTAAAAATAGAAGACGCAATATTTATGCCGATGCCGGGCAATTCTCGTGTTGCGGCACTTCATCCGTCGAAAGTTTATAGTAAAGAGTTGCCAAAATTCCGTTTCGCATTTTTTCGATGGAATCTGGATTTCGGTTGGTATTATGTCCCTTCAGAACCTTTAGAATCGATACCATGTACTTTGAACCGCTCCGAGGCATCACGACTTGCTTTATAAAATAAGCTGTAAAACCACTATAAAAAATATTTTTGCCTATAAGACAAATTGCACGTTATTTTTAAGGCTCTAAAGTATCATACAAGACAAAAAAATGTTTTCGATTTTTTGAAAATCTAAGGTAGATGTTACCCCTAAAGGCATCAACTCATTAGCTGAAACGTCGGACATTGGCATTCACCCAAGAGGTCCCGCAGATTTCCGTATTTCTTTCCGGTCGCTGCGCGTCGCGGATAAATTTGCTTAACCGCGGTGATTCCGCGATTGAATTACGTTCGGTAAATTTCGCGCGACGCATGTTACATGCAAACCTCCACGTCGCGCCGTCCGGTAAGCGAAGAAACACGAGAAATTGCGTTCTGAAGCAATCAGGAGCGTGACTCGCATAGCTTTTTGCCGCGATCTTCATTTAGCGCGATTTTTCATCGGCGTCGCGACGTCGCGCGCACAAGTTATTTCTTGATATCCGAGCAGCGCGTAAAAACTCCGCTTTCTGTTCTTTTCGCTCTTTTTATAAGGGAATATCTATGTAATGAGGATGTCCCGTTGTTGATCTTAATGTACGCGACCAAAGGATGAAGTAAACGTGTGCAAATTACTATAGTTTGACGTTGATGGGTATTAAGTCGGTTGAATTTTACATAAACGGTAATATGTATATCGCAAAGCCGAAGTCTCCGTAATTTTGCGCTGCAACATAAGTTACAGCCGCAATCGCAAATAATTCCTATTTAAATATTCAGTTGCTGCTATTAAAATTGCTACTATTACTATTAAATATTCACTTGCAACTATAAAACTTGCTACTATTACTTTAAATATTCACTTGCTACTATTATTATGGGACAGGCATAGTATATTTTATCAAAATGCATAAAAAAATGAAATTATTTCTTAAAAGCTTTTGGTCCAAGTTCATTGGAATTCTACAAGAGTATCATCACATAAAGTTAAAAAGCGTGCAGCTGCAATCACCAATAATTCCTATTTAAATATTCACTTGCTACTATTAAAATTGCTACTATTACTATTAAATATTCACTTGCAACTATAAAACTTGCTACTATTGCTATTAAATATTCACTTGCTACTATTATGATGGGACAGATGTAGTACATTTTATCAGAAATAATTTAAAAAAAAAATGAAATGATTTCTTAAAAGTTTTTGATCTAATTTCATTGGAATTGCACAAGGGCATTATCGCATGAAGTTAAAAACTGTGCGGCTATTTTACGGACAGTTGCAGGATATAATTTGCTCTAACTTCCGACAATATGTCTCCGCCGCTACGGTTCCTTTCGCGAACATTTCTGCGCATCGCTCGGGCCCGAATTCTTTCGAGTTAAATGGTACGGCAAGGGGTTAACGAGTTGCACCGCCGTGATATTAATTCTGCCAGTAGTTCTAATCGGTTTAACCAATTCTTTGTTTATTTTATGACTTTACTATTTCCGCGCAATCACGGTTGCGATGTTTGCGACGTAATAAAACGCAATTATCTGGTGCGGTTGCACGCTTCGACGCAAAAGTCTCCTGTACCTCGTCGACGTCGATACTCGCGTAATTGCGAATATGCACGGGTTTCCACGCAATTGTGGACGATCACTGCGGACTTCCCGAAGGAACGTTTTATTGTCATCTCGACGAACGTAAAGTTCAGTTCTGGATTACAGTCTGCGTACGGAGGAAAGACGCGGAAAACGACGTGGAACGTAATAAGCGTATTAATTGGAAAAAGGAAGCTTTTGTTTTGTTACGAAGAATTGAAACAATTTGAAGGAAAAGGGGAGCAAAGGGAAAGTTGTATTGCTAATTATGAGGTTATTGAAGTAAAGCTTAAGAAATGCTGTATCTGATAAGGAACTTTCCAAAATCTCAGAAAATAGCGGAATAAATGTAAATTATAGGAATAAATGTGCTTGGGTCGCTGATAAGTCGTGTAAAAATATTCGCGTGCAATGATGCAAATGTAAGAGCAATTTTATCGAACGCCATGTACATCCAGTGAAAAACCGACTCAAATTGGCACCATAAAATAATCAAATCGACCCAGTCTGGCTGCAGTATAGATTCCATTTTTCTATGACACAGTTAACACGTTAAGTAATATAAGCAAATCGTGTTGTAAGATATAAAGTTATAAAAGGGCAGACCTGTCGTTTTACAACAAATTTATGTGCATAAAAAAGAGAACAAATGTATTCCAAGTGTTTTTAATCATTTTAAGGATTCATACGTTAAGATCTAAATAGGGGTAATTGTAATTCCGTCAGTAGTTTTAATCGTTTTAATCAATTCTTTCTTTGTTTTATGTCTTTACTATTTACTCCGCGCAATCACGACATCGCGACAAGTTCGTAGATTTTGCGCTGGTGGCACGCAATCTCGGTGCCGACAAACGCTGGGTTTGCCTTCGAACGTTAAAGCTTCGACTATTTGATTCCGAAGATGGAAGCGACAGTTGAAGAAACAGAGAGGCGCGTTGAGAGGGAAACTTTGAAGGTGCGGGCATGCGAAATTTGAAGAGGACAAGAACATTTAACTGCTCCGGAGAATACTTTTTTGGTGTCGAAGAAAGTAATAAAAGAGATAAAGAAGTATTGTGGCAATAATGGGAATAAATGTACATAGATAAGGAAAACTGAAAGAGATTGTATCGTGCTGGTCGCAATATTTTTAGGTGTACCTAACACAATGAACGTCTTTCGTAGGGGACGATATGGTTTCGGACAAAATTGGTGTATGCAAATTAAGTTTGGCATACAATTTGAAACTTAAAGTGAAAGATCCATGGTACTAGAAGGGTTTATGGAAGGAATACGATACGGTTTTGAACAAGATTACTGTATTCAAATTATGTTCAGCAAAAAACTTAAAATTTAACGTGAAAGAAGGGTCATGGAAGGGAAATGTCCACTGGTTAACTCACTAACGACCGACTCTGTTTTGGATATCGCGCAGGAATTGTGTATGTGCCCATTTGTAAAGTTTTATAACTGAAAAATACTGAATGTGTCGTTGTGAATCCTTTGGTTTCAAAGCAGTGTAATTTTATTGTCATTTAGAATTGTCACAATATCATCTGATATTTATTTTATCTAATATAACCGTTGACCACTGATAAGCCGGTATATAATCGGCTACCGGTAAATAGCAATTGGAACCGAAAAGTCGATTAATCGGCTAGCGGTCGTTAAAGTATCAATGTATTATGGGAATACTTCAAAATTGAAAGTACGTTAGTTGCAGCACACGCGAACGATATTTGAGGTAAAGAGTTGCGAGATCAATCCCATAAGTGATTCAGTAGAAAATTTATGAGAATTTGCCAGAAATGTCTTAACTATTATAGTAGAAAATGCGTAAGAGGAGTAGAACCGAAAAGTCGATTAATCGGCTAGCGGTCGTTAAAGTGTTAATTCTTGTTCGAGATGGCCATGTCCGCATACATTTGCTTTCAAACTTTCATAAGAACGCAAGAATTTAACTGACGCAGTTGGTGCTCAACATTAATATGGATTTGCGAATTCCTCACGCGGTCGAATCGTCCGCCCGCTTTTCCGCGTGATCGGCGGGCGAATAAAATTCACGAGCGCTTTATCTGGCCGAGGCCGGCGGTTAGTTCGTGATCGAAGAGCTTAATTGCCGTAGCTACCCCGCTGGGACTCGTCATCGGCCGCTGCGGGCAATTACGCCGAGTTACACTCGTTCCGACCGTCTCCATTGACTGACCGTGACTGTCTGGGTTAAATTTAGCCGCAAAACTAACTGCCCTCTTTTGTCATCTGACGAGCGCCCTTGACGGAACGTCGAATAAATTATGCTCTCGTTCTGTTTCAGGGAACCAGAGTGGCGTGCCGGAGACTGCTTCGAGTCAAAGCGCGGTAAGTAGACGATCAAAGGTGTCAATCATTTCGCTTCAATTTCGGATCCTGCTTCGAGTCAAAGCGCGGTGAGTAAGCGATCAAAGGTGTCAATCGTTTCGTTTGAATTTCGGATCCGAGACTTCCGCGTTGCAGCAGTTTTCGCTGACGTTTCAGTCCAGGGACCCTGGGTCCACTGGTTCGAAGATGGAAAGATTAATTTGGTTACAGAGCGAACGTCAAACGTCGCGAACGTTTATGGATCAAAGTCCTGGAAACCCGTCGAAGAGTCGGGATTTCTATTTGATTTTTCGGTCGAACCCTTAGTCGTCCAGGGACTGCGGGTCGTTTTGGACCCCAGTGCGGGGTTCTGCCATTCGAGGTGAGCGGAGGATGTGGAATTACGAGTGAAAATACTAGTCGGCGATGACAGGCAGATTCGGGTATTCCTACGAATAACTCCTAGATTCAACGACTAAATTCAGGCTTAGAAATCAATCATTTTTCTAATTTTGATGTGGTCCGATTACAATATAGTCAATAACAGTTACTTCGGTATATGAATAAATGCGCAGACATGGTAATTTTATGCTTTAAAATTTTAGTATCAAAATCTGCATGCTCTTTTATCTTGGTTTTATAGTCCAGCGTATATATATTTCTAATTTTGATGCGGTCCGATTACAATACAGTCAATATCAGTTACTTCGGCATTCGAATAAATGCACAGATATGGTAACTTCATGTTTTCAAATTTTAGTACCAAAATCTGCATGCTCTCTTATCTTGCTTTTATACTACAGTGTAAATATGTTTCTAAGTTTGATGCGGTCCGATTACAATATAGTCAATATCAGTTACTTCGACATATGAATAAGTGCGCAGATATGGTAATTTCACGGTTTAATATTGCAGTATCTGAATTTGCATACTCCATTATCATGCTTTTATACTGCAGTATGAATATTTTACTGAAGTATCGTCTTTCCACATTCCGTTAAAATTCTCTGTGTAGTTGCTCCAAATCCAATCATATTTGAACTCATCTTTACGTCAAAACGTTTTCCAACCTACTGAAAAATATTAGTCCTCAGCAACCCTTACATAAGAACTTCTTGCTCTCCAAAGCTTTCCATCAACCGCGCACCGTTAAATAATCAATAATCCAATTCAAACCTCATTCCATGCATGACGGCAATTTGTAAAGTCACCACTTCACTACCCACGTTTGCTTCAAACCCCATAGCAGCCAATTGCGTTATTGACCAAACATTAAGCCACAGAAAATTAAAAAAGGCGATACAACCCAATGAGCGATCCAATCGTATTTTCATTCATCGTTACATTAACACTTTGACTGCCATAATAGTCACCGCTGTCCAGCATAAAAGATTTTACTGTAGATCCAAAATATTCGCAATGGGTAGCAATAACTATTTTATTAATGCAGTTGTTGTTAGAATAGTGATGCGATCCTTTAGTCTTCAATACCTACACATCATTTACATTTTGCATAATTCAGTCAAACGCTGTAGTATTTCATAGCATCGCCGTTCTAATTCAACAAAATACGCCACGGTGGTCACTGGTAACCGGCGCAAAAGATTTTACTATAAATGCAAAAAATTCGCCATAAAGCCTATTTGCAATCTTGTAAAAGCAATTGATATTGAAACGATGCTTCAATACTTTGGATTCTAACAACTCTGCGTTACCTTAATTTGCGCGATTTAATTATACTCTGCAGTATTTCATCGCGTCGCGGTTCTAACACAGCAAAATACGCTTGCCAATCAACGTGTTAAATCCTGCACCCAATCACAATAATTTAAATTTCACTATTTATAATGAGAATAAACACTAAAACGCATGCTGGTATCGGCAACGTTTAGCTGCGGGTTAAAATTGCCCGATGATGCAAATGGGTTAATTTTTAGTATTTCATCGCGTCACGGTTCTAACACAGCAAAATACGCTTGCCAATCAACATGTGAAATCCTAATTCCAAAGTACGTCAAAGGGTTAAAACCCCATACCACCCAATCGCGCTCTTCAATCCCCAATTCCCAGAATCCCAAAATATCTCCCCACTCCCACTCCTCCCCTGCAGCCACAGACTCTCTTTCGAAGACCACCTTCTTCTTTCAGGAGTCCCAGAGTACGACTACGACACTTGCCCAGGACGCTTCTCTACTAGAGGCCTGGTCCGAGCATGTTCCCGTAGACCAAACAGGTCGTCGTCCACTGAGGGACGACAACGTCGACGCATCTGGGCAGAATGACGACGACGACGACGAAGAGTACGAAGGAGAAGCAGACGGTGGCGGTGAGGAAGAAGAGGATGAAGACGAATATGTCGACGAGTTGAAGGCTGTTGCCGAATCGCATGAAGCCATGTCGAAGGGCGACGTGAGGAATAACAATGGCAGTTCGATGGACGGCTTAATACCGCTGAATGCTGCAGGAGAACGACCACAACAGGGCAGCCAGACGTTCGAATCTGACGAGACGTCATTGGCTGAGTCCTCGGACGAGGACGTCGCGTCGAACGAGGCTATCATCGATGAGGTGTTCGATAAAAATCAGGACGAGGAGGTTGGTAGTGAATTGTAAAGTAGAGTGTGGAGATTAGAGGGTAGAGTGTCGGTGGTAGGTGCTGTGTAGTTGTCATGCGAAGGAATTGGGTTGTTGGTGGTTTGGGGGTTTTGGGGGGTGTATTTGAGTTGAAGGAAAACGTAGTTAACCCTTTCGCTACGGCGGTATTTTCCACAATTTAACTTTTCTCACTCTTAAAAATGTCACGATCATAAATTTGTTAGGAAAAGAACATTTCTGACGAAAGCTATGGCTGATTAATAATAGACACATGCAAGAATGCTATGCTCTCTAACAAAAAAAGCAACATACGGAACAAGAGATCCATGATAAATGTGCCAAGATGGACTGTGGTAGTAGCGAAAGGATTAAGCTGGGTGTTGGAAATATGTTCTAAGTGTTTTGTAGCTATTTTGTTCATAACGATTCAAATACCATAAACGGTTGTTGTGTCGTACTCAAGAAGCTTCCATTGGCACTGCGATAAGAACCGAAACCACCAAAATCGCCGATACTGAGAACCGCGTGTTTTATGACAGTGGTCTAGGGTGACACCACGTCCCCAACCCATGAGAAGGGAGGCCGTGTATATATATGTATATACTCTTCAAGACTAAATTAAGTGTACATTAAATAAATTAAATAGATACAAAATAGTAAACAGGATAAAATGAATAGAAGTAGATAAATTCCTATATTCGTACCTAATTGATAATTAATAATCGTCGTAATTCTTTTTTTTAACCCTGTTCTCACTTGTTCTCAAGCTAAGCCAATCTAAGCTCCCGGTATTTTTCTCGGTCCTCCTTATATACTACGCTCTCTCCCTCTCCTTCTGATAAACGGGACAAATATGTCTTACAACATTTTTCAAACCCACTATGTTACTTTTCGGCTGTTTCACTCTGTGGCAAGACTATTTCCCCGTTTCCGCCACTAACGATTTCCTGACATCACCGCCGATGTCCGCTTTCGATGGGTATATCAACATTTTCGTCGGAAAGCTCCCCTTCCGCGGAAAATTCTCAGCAATATTCGGGTCGTGGAAATCGGATATTGACCCATAACGTTCTGGCGACGTTTTATCGTCGGGTTATTCGGACGGCGCCGGTTCGTGGCCCGCTCCAGCATTTTCCTTTATCGGAATAAATCGTCGGATAATATAAACTCCGTTCGTTAGCGCGCTGTTTCGCGTTGCGCCCGAAGTTACGGGTGCGAAACGCGGCCCTTTCGCAAAAACGGCGAGATTAACGGTGAATTCGTAATATCCTGGCGGCAAGAGGCTTCATCGATCGGGCCACTTTCGGCGCATTAACATGCAGAGTGTCACTGGAGAACGGCAATTTCGCAGGACAGTGGATTGCGTAACACTAATGTGCACTTTTCTGTTTACAACTCAATTTCTTTAAAATTGTCAATTTGTTACTTATCTATCCAAACGAAAAGACATGTAAAGTAATCTTTGGAAAAATTAACTGCAGTTAGGTATATGGTGCTCTCCTGTCTATAACTTAAATTCGTTAAAATGTTCAATTTACGCCACTTATTCATCCAAACAAAAATGCACGTAAAGTAACATTTAAAGCAGTTAGCTATAGCCAGGTATATGGCACGTTTTTGCTTATTATTCAATTCGTTTAAAAAGTTGAATTTCTATTACTTATTTATATAAGACATGTAAAGTAATCTTTGAAAAAGTTAGCTGTAGCTAAGTATATGGCGCTTTCCTGTCTATAACTCCAATTCTTTAAAATGTTCAATTTATGTTATTTATCTATCCAAACAAAAAGACATGTAAACTCATCTTTGGAAAAATTAGCTGTAGTTAAATATATGGCGCTTTCCTGTCTATAATTCAAATTCTTTAAAATGTTCAATTTATGTTACTTATCTATCCAAACGAAAAGACATATAAAGTCATATTGGGAAAAGTTAACTATAATTAGGTATATGGCGCTCTCCTGTCTATAACTCAAATTTTTTAAAATGTTCAATTTACGTTATTTATTCAACCAAACGAAAATGCACGTAAAGTAAAGTTTAAAACAATTAGCTATAGCCAGGTATATGGTACATTTCTGTTTATTATTCAATGAATTTAAAAAGTTGAATTTGTATTACCTGTTTGTATAAACAAAAACGTGTATAAAGCAATGTTTGAAAATATTAGCCGTAGTTAGGTATATGTCGTTTTTCCATTTGTAACTGAACGCATGCAAATTTGTATGCAACGCGTGTCGAAACATTTCGGATTACACGACGATGGAAATAACATCGTCCTATTTCCGTTTTTAACGGAGATTTTCAATGTAACGCGTGGTATTTAATATCGCGCAAATTTCTTCGCATTTCAATAAATTCGAGGGATAAATACACGATGTACTTTATGTACGCATGTGCGATCGTTATTCGGTGAAAAATTGCCCTTAATTAAAGCGGTGGTCCATTAAATGGCGAACATAAATTTAATAACGTCTAATGGACGATGCGTAATTAATGATGAGCGACGTGATGGGTTGAGTGCGCGTCATCGATAAATTAGATTCCAAAGAAAGATAATTGCTGGGACAACGTGTTGCCAGGCTACGCTCAAGTATAAACGAAAACATTTTTTCCTGCTTCACCAGCGCCATAAATCTTTGCGTGCAACTTTATTTTCGAAAATGTAAATATTTCAGTTCTGCAAACGAATTAAGCACTTTCGCCGTGAGAACTTTTAGTTCGAATTTATCGTAAAACGTCAAACCTGCATATTTTTCCATATTTTCTCGCGTCACGTATGTATTCACGGAATTTTGCCCTTAAAAATACGATTGGCAGATCACATTCCGTTTCTCGAGAATTTAAGTGTCGATGGAAGCTTTTACCGCGTTGCCGATTAAAAAAATTAACCACGTTTGAGCAGGTATGAATTTAGTTATGACAATTCTTTATCTTGCAAAGAACGAAACGCGCGATTGAAGTTAGTTTAAACTTTCAGAATGGGAGATTGTACAGGATATGGTGCAGTATTGGTGTGCGTGGAATTTAGTATGACAAAGTATGTTTAATGATCAAACGAATTTGCCTTAAGTGAAGTTCGATCACAATTATGTGAACAGCTTCATTCTTTACAATTTACAATATGTAAATATAAATACAAATCACAAAGAACGAAGCTGTGAAACATAATTAATGATTAAACGAACTTACCTTAAGTGACACTCACAATTATGTGAACAGCTTCATTCTTTACAATTTACAATATGTAAATATAAATACAAATCACAAAGAACGAAGCTGTGAAACATAATTAATGATTAAACGAACTTACCTTAAGTGAAGTTCGATCAGAATTATGTGAACAGCTTCATTCTTTGCGATTTGTATTTATATTTACATATTGTAAATCGCAAAGAATGAAGCTGTGAAACATAATGTAAGTTGCGGTTGTGTATCACGTGTGTGACACGTGTTATCACATATGTGGCGTATCGTCCACAGGAGAGGGACTAATTACTAAATTTTAACAATTTCAGAACATTAATCGAATTGTTAATTAGGTGATTATTTAATGTGAAGTAAATAAATGCTATATTGTTTGCGATTTACCAGAATTGAATGTCCACGAAAGCTTTTACAATATTGCTTGCGAAATTTAAATCGGTAATGGCCTGCGACAAAGATCGTAATTTATCAATATGTTGCCGCTAAATTATCAGCCGTCTTTTCTGACATAAAATCAAAAATTGTTCATATGGCTCGATTATTCGTTACAAGACTCAAATGTTAGGAACACATCCTAACAAGTTTTTAACTTTGCTCGAAAAATGTGTGCGCGTGACTTTATTTTTAAAGATTGCGATTCGCAGGAAGGAGAATATTATATTAAATCTCTTGACAACAAATTGTATCTCGGACTAGTTTTCGAACACAGGCGTAATAGCGCAAATAAGAATTCGTCAGCTTTATAATTTTATACATTTCCAGGAACATTGGAAAAACACAGTAATTCTTATTTGTGTTTCTTAACGAACGGAATCCTGGGCTAAAATGACATCGAATGGCACACGAAACGGATTTATGGAATTTTTATGATAATCAGTTTTAATTACAGTATGTCTCCACAAAACTAGTTATCGCACGAATCGTACTTATAAGATAATATTTTCCATCGGAGACAGGAAAAACAGTTAATCCTATTTAAATAAACTTGTAAACCTTCTTATTATTGTTTCAATCATTTTTGTTCATAAATCAATTATTCAATTATTAATCACAAATATAATAGTTAGCTTATTAATCGAACGTAATTATATATACTTTTTATTTGAAAAAAAAAAATTGTGACGTTTGAGATTTAATCACTTCTTTCAAAAATATTTGAGACATTAATTTTTTTATACGTAATAATAGTAATAAAACAAAATCCATGATATAGTGAGGGCTTTCTTGATTACTTCATAAAGTAGAAGTGATTGTTCTTGCCGGCGATATCTCGTTCGCAGAAGGTATATTGGCAACGTTTGAGATTTAAACGCCTTCTTTGGAGCGAGCATTAAAAGTTTTCTGATCGGGATCGCCAGAATTGACGGTGAGCGTTTTCCAATAGAATGCCGTCGGCGAAGTGTTTTCCTATAATTTACGTGACGGGATAAATGTTGTGCGTCGGTCATAATGCGGGACGGGAGAGTATAATCGATTGATGCTTTTACTTCCACCCACAATGCACCGTACAGCAAGTTACTGATTTCCATAAACTTCCCTTTGCGCATGCCTATTCTTTAACAACGTACTCTTGGTAAAAATTTCATTCAATCTGTTTAAAAATTTTGATTACCTTTACTTCTATGTACAAAAATTATTTATGTGAAGCAAAAATTAATTAAAAGCTAGCTATAGTTAATACTGCGTTCCTGTTTATAATTCAAATTCTTTAAAATGTTCAATTTATGTTGCTTATTTATCTGAACAAAAACGCATATAAAGGAAAGTTTATGGAAGTTAGCTGTAGTTAAGTACATGCTGCTTTCCCATTTGTAATAGAACGCGTGCAAAATTTGTATGTAACGCGTGGCAGAACATTGCAGATTACACGACGATGGAAATAACATCGTCCTATTTCCAATTTTAACAGAGATTTTCCATGTAACTCGCGGCACTTATATATACTACATATATACTATAATATCGCGCAAATTTCTAAACGTTTCAATGAATTTGAGGGATAAACATACGATGTGCTTTCTATGCGTGCGTGCAATCGTTATTCATTCAAAAATTCGCCTTGATTACAGCGGTGGTCCATTAAATGGCGAACATATATTTAATAACGTCTAATGGACGATGTATAATTAAGGATGAGTGACGTTATGCGTTGGGTGCGCATCATCGATAAATTAGATTCTAAAGAAAGATAATGGCTGGGCTACCCTGAACTATAGATCAAAAACATTTTTTTCTGTTTCCGCAACACTATAAATCTTTCTATGCAACTTTATTTTCGAAAACGTAAATATTCAAATTCTTTAAACGAATTAAGCACTTTTGCCAGGAGTATTTTTTAGTCCCAATTTACGGTGAAACGTCAAACGTGCATATTTTTCCATATTCTCTCGCGTCATACAAGTATTCACGGAATTTTGATTTTAAAAACACGGTTGGCACATTCCTGGCAGAACTTATTTAAATCAGTCCCTGACAATATCATATTACAGAAAGACTAGACACATGAAAACTATTTTATGCGATTTCTCGGAAAAAGGAATGTTGGTTCGAACAAAATTTCTTATGGTTTCACGTATATTCGGTGGTGGGATAACTAATTTGCTTTACAGCTAGAAACTCGTTTACATAATGGTATACTATCATTGTTAATAATAAGTCAACTGTATTAGTATAGATACGACCATGTGCTATTAAAAACAATAGAAACAGTTTTCCCGAAAATCTGAACAATGAATAATTACACAAAAATCCTATTAAGCTACTAAACTCAGTATTATATTTGGTAAGAATGGCATAAAAAGCAGTAATGATAATCATAAAGTCGGTGCCGGTAAAAGTAAAATATAGTTATATGTATATTTTAATTTCGAAGTAAAAGTAAAATATAGTTATATGTATATTTTAATTTCAAAGTAAAAGTAAAATATAGTTATGTGTATACTTTAATTTCAAAAGCAAAATTCGTAATATTCCGAGCTTTTCCATTAAATTCTCCTTTATCATTTGGCTGTCACGTTTATTTAGTGTATACCTTATTATTTGCCTAAAGTGCATAGATAGAAACGTCAACTGACAGGACTTCTCGCTTGTGATGCGTGTAACCAGATGTTTTGACCGATCGGTACGTCCCGGTATTGACCAGCATTTAATCGGTTGAATGATCAATAGTTGCACTCAAAATGTTTGATTTACGATTGAACGTTGGCATATTTGATCGATCCAATTTCAGCCATAACACCCGAATAAATGTGTCATTTTATGGTTATTCTGTTTAGACTAATTAACGATTAATAACTAGGCCCTTTTCTGCCAGTTTTCGTGACAGAAGATGTTACTTTCTATAATTCACTCCTTTACAATTTAGTCCTATACAATTTGTGCAAACATGAAGCACTGTTCCGTATTCCCTAGTGGTTTCCAGACCGTCGTACACTAATTTAATCTTGCACAATTATTGCAGGTTCGGTGTTTGTGGACGAGTATTTGAGATTTGCACATATCTCTCTATACATATTTACAGAATATTTACAATTTAAAAGTACAAGATATACGAAAATCGAATTGACATCAAATGATATGTCGGATTATTATCGAATGAATATATTTTGTGTTTGACCTGAGTTTGATTCCTGTCAGTCTATCGTTTTGTGTGTTTCGTATGTCTAAAATATCGTTCTGTCCAAATGAGTTTGTGATTGTCACTGTGACTGTGTGTCTTTCAGTAATTTGCGTTTTATAAGGTGGTTGAAGTCGCCTTGCAGGAGGGACCTTGTTAAAGGAGAGGTACTCTGATTGGTTATTGTTAGAAATGTGTATAAACTATGCTGCAAACGGTAATGATTGAAAAAGTATTCTGTGATTGGCTATTGGGATCTTCGGGAAAAACGTGAGTTGAAGGAACTTGGTGGAGACAGTGGTCGAAGTGGACCGTTGGGACTAATGGGAATTTTATGGCAGTAGAAGAAAGTGACGATGATTGAAATTTTAAGTCGAATCGAATCTAAAGTGCAGGGTTTTGTAACAAGGATTAGCAAGGAAAAGGAAAGTAATTACATATTTAAGAAAGAATGGCCGATTTGTGATTCTATATATTGCAAAAAACAGTACCGAAACAAAAGTCTAACGATTCTTCTTTAACTGCAAAGTTTAGAATCGATGACCCAAGATACTACGTTCGTCTAAACAAAACTTGGAAAAAGTTTGCTATCTACAATCTGGTCGTCTGTCCAACCAATTTTAGCGATACTGAACTCTGAACTCGCGATTTTTCGGCATGCTTTCGGCACTTTTCACATTTTATACAATTGCACACAGTCTATACGTGTTCATTTGTTCATCGCCGATTTGTGATTGTATACATTGTAACCAGCAATACCAAAACAAAAGTCTAACAATTCTTCTTCAACTGCAAAGTTTAGAATCGACGTCCTAAGATACTACGTTCGTCTAAACAAAACTTGGAAAAAGTTTGCTATCTACAATCTGGTCGTCTGTCCAACCAATTTTAGCTACCCTGAACTCTGAACTCGCGATTTTTCGGCATGCTTTCGGCACTTTTCACATTTTATACAATTGCACACAGCCCATACGTGTTCATTTGTTCATCCAGAATCCGATAATCGGGCGACGGCTTATTGTTGATACGGCCGATAAGATAATCGCGTGCACACGATATACGCGACGATGCGTGGCAGACTGCAATATTTATTTACACGTCAATGGAACCCTTTAGTTCTCAATATTGTGTTGCATAGTACACAGTCCGCACGGAATAAGCTGCCAGCGGTGCAACATGTTTTTCGCGTTGGGTTATGAAAGTATGGAAATGCGTTTGAGGGAAAAAATACACGTGCCGCGGAAGCGAATACTTTTGTCCGTATAACGATGCGAGCGTATTCTACGAATAAAAATAGCAGACAAAAAGTCGAAGTAACGAGAAACTGCAAATATACAGGAACAGGAAATTTATCCGGTGAAGAAATATTTAGAACGTATGTAAATATGCGTTGAAAATATATCTTTGTTTACTAGTGCCCACGTCTACGTCGGAATTCAAATAAGCAAGACTCCAAAAAGTCATTATGTTTAGGTTTCATACATAGCTTTTTACTTAACTACTAAAATTTCCTCACTATCAAGAAAATAAAGTATAGAATTCCGACATTTAATCTATTTCAGAGAAAAATCCCATAACATCAGCAAACTGTGATTAAATTTGATACATGTCAGAGTAAATTTTGTTATACTTGCTATATTTGCATATTTGTTATATGCATTACTGATATATTGCATTACTTGCAATTTTGTCATACTTGCTATACTTACTTGCTAAATTGCTATACTTGTTTAATTTATTTTATTAGCCCCGTCCAATAAAATGAGCGGAGAATTATTTTAATAAAAACTGAACAACCGAAGTAATTAAATCAAGTAGGGACAATATGAGAAAGTTTAGTGTACGGACGATTCTGATCATGCTTTACTGTTTGACCCGAGCAGGTGGCGGAGCTGTTAAAATACAAGAAAGAGAAGAATTCGAACGTTCTGGCGGACGAACGGAAGTCAAAACGTGTGCCGACGGTGAAGAAGGAGCTGAGCACGCAAAAGGAAATACTGATAGCAAGTAACGAAACGCAAGTGCCGAAGAGCTTGGTGCCGTCGGAGGAGACTTTAAATCGTTTGAACGAAGAAATTTCGAGCCCGCCACAGAGACGGGACCTGCAAACGAAAAAGGTACCCTTTCAACAGTACATTTAAATTAGTTACGTGGAAAATAGAATATTTGCAATAGATATACAAGCTTCTAGGTCAAATTTGCGGCAAATACTCGTCCTTGCATAAAAATACTCATCCTCTATATAAAATGAGATATATAGAAGATA
Organism: Cryptocheilus praepositus; assembly: GCA_033815515.1. Lineage (NCBI taxonomy): Eukaryota > Metazoa > Arthropoda > Insecta > Hymenoptera > Pompilidae > Cryptocheilus > Cryptocheilus praepositus. The sequence continues at coordinate 165,722 of JAWWQZ010000197.1, forward strand.
GAGTACGTGCAATAGATATTTAACGTTTTAGATTCTATATACGTATAAAATTAAACATATGGAAGACAATATATATTCAATCTTCTAGATCTTCTGTATATGTCAAATTAAATATATGGAAGATAGAATGTTTACAATAGATATTCAACATTTAGTTTACCGAGCTATGAAATAAAAAATAAAAAAGAAGTACGCATACCAAGTTTCAGAGTTTTTGAAAGTTTAATCTCAAATAATTGACATTAGCGTGTGTCATTCTGAGGTGATGAACGTTTATTTAAGAAACGTCTGTTTAAGTCAATTTTAATGGATTTGTAGTAGCAATAAATGTCTTCTGTGATGGCAATATCGTCAGATTTTCTGTTCGGTGTGCCGTTCCGTAATTCCTAATAAAATATGATTAGTCGCAACACATAATCATCTGTTTGACGTTTCCACGCTGTTTATTTCTGCAGTTTTTATCAAACGATTCCCTGTCGCGGCAGCAAAATGCAGGAATATGGTGCGAACTGCGCTTTTATCTGTTTTCATCTCCTCCAAAGCGGAGGCAATCGTTTTGAACAAACAGACCCGACACAGGGAAGACGTACTTTCTGCCTTTGCCATCGTTTTACGTCGTGATCTCTCTTTACGTTCCTCCGATTTTCTTTGACGGTTACTGACTGATAATCGACTTTGACATTTCTAAAATACAGACTTTAAGGTAAAAAATGGCGAAAAATGTCAAATTTTTTTTTTGTTTCGGACCGATACCATTTGATAGAGGGTAATTTGCCCTGAAGATAGACCACTTTCCGCGCGCCGAACTCTTCATAGTTTCCGAGATATGACGATTTTAAGAAAGCAAAAAAAAATTTTTTTCAAAATTGCTGATCGCGATTAGTCCCAAGTGAAAGTACGTCCAAAGAGCTTTAAGAAAACCTATATTACTTATAGGTTTTGTGCACTAGTTTAGACGGGACAGGGCCTTGAAGAAATCGAGAAAATCTCAAGGTATACCCTTGCCATTTTTGCGAAAAAATGATGGGTCACCGATTTGATCGTCCTCTTAATATATCAAAGGGGGTCCAAAATAACTCGGAAAAATGCAAGGCGCACCCCGAAATTCGCAATAGTTCCGGAGATATAGCTAAAAATGTGGACAAATCTCGAATAATAGGCCTAAAAATGGGTTCAAAAATGAAAACACTTTCGATCTACCTATCATTGTGCCAGATGAAAAAAGGTACAAAGTGCCTCCGAAGAATTGCAACCGTCCTAAAAACTTCAAACTACTTCCCTAGATATGACTAACCGTTTAGCACCGAATAACTCTGCAAAGTGTCAGAAGCAAAACTTCTCATCCATCAGCATTCACCCCGCTGAAATAAGCACCACCGTACGCCTCTTCGTATTTCTTCCTTTCTCTCCCTTCTACATTCACCACGCGCAGGACGCATCGCCATTAATGAAACACGTAACTTTTCAGCCGTCACACAAGAATACCAAAAACTCGCTCAGAAAGACATGACTTACGCCGGGGCAAAAACTTTTACGTTGCCGGCAATTTTCCGAAAGCCATTAGCCTACCAGTTTTCAACGTCAACAACGTTTGCTCATTTCGCACCGTATAAGCGTTCGGCTCCATTATTCTACTTCTTCTCTTCAGGACTCGTCCAATACCCTCTAATACTGTGTACTATGAAGCACATACTAAATAGTCGGATCGCCATTAATGAAACACGTAACTCTTCGGCTGTCATACAAGAGTACCGAAAAAGCCAGAAAAAGTTCTTCCGAAACGTGAAAACGTTGCCGGTAAAAAACTATTGCATCAGTACTTGTCAATCATACTGTAATACGTAACCGCGTACTATGAAGTACATAATAACAAATGGCCACACACGTGAACCGATTTTAACGTTGCACACCGTGTGTAATTTTCCGAGGCTATAAGACGGCCTGCACACCGTGTGTTGCATCAGTACTTGTCGATTATACTATAATATATAACCGCGTACTATGAAGAACATAATAACAAATAGCCACACAGGTCGCCGCGTCATTAACGAAACACATAAATTTTCGGCCGTCATACAAGAATACGTGAAACCCTCCCCGTAAAAAAATGACTTACATCGAGACGTGACATCTCGCCACTCTAACACGGAACCGCGTGCTATGAAGCACATAATAAATATCCGCCCACGCCACTATGTCATCCGTCAAAAATATTCGGTGCCGCCGACATCACCGTTACGTGTTTTGCAGGCAGAAGCACCCCCGAAGACACGACAAGTGAGCGCCCAGCAGGAAAGACCAGCCGTCGCCAGGAAACTCGACGCTGACAATCGGAATGCGAGCGTCGACATTGCGTCGTTCATGAAAAACCTGCGTTCCTACGTCCTCGCCGTGCATGCGGCTGAAAATGCAGCCGTAGACGAGGAGGAGCAGAAGTTCGAAGAGCTCAAGGTGGGTGCTTCGTAACAAATCTGCATGCAGGCGTTTTGCCGATGTGGCTTAACACGTTGACAACCACTGTGGTTGATCGGCGCAAAAGATTTTACTAAAAATGCAAAAAATTCGCAATGAAGCCTATTTGCAATCTTGTAAAAGCAATTGATATTGCAACGGTGCTTCAATACTTTGGCTTCTAACTCTGCGTTACCTTTATTTTGCATGATTTAATTATACTCTGCAATATTTCACCGCATCGCGATTCTAACATAGTAAAATACGCTTGAGCAAAATACGCGAAAGATTTTACTAAAAATGCAAAAAATTTGCAATGAAGCCTACTTGCAACCTTGTAAAAGCAATTGATATTGGAACCGTGCTTCAATACTTTGACTTCTAACAACTCTGCGTTACCTTTATTTTGCGGATTTAATTCTACTCTGCGGCATTCCATTGCATCGCCATTCTAATATAGCAAAATATGCTTGAGCAAAATACGCGAAAGGTTTTACTAAAAATGCAAAAAATTTACAATGAAACCTACTTGCAACCTTGTAAAAGCAATTGATACTGGAACTGTGCTTCAATATTTTAGCTTCTAACAACTCTGCATTACCTTTATTTTGCGGATTTCATTATACTCTGCAGTATTTCATCGCATCCCGGTTCTAACATAGCAAAATACGCTTGGCAGTCAACGAGTTAACAAAAAAATAATCGATTTTCAATGAACTTTGCTTTGGGCCGTGTGACAAAATGTAACTGTACGAAAGGCTTGTGATTACACGTGTTACAGCATACAAAATTACAAACTGCCGGTTCCTTTCATTAACGAAATTGCAAATTTTTTAAATAAAAATTGTTATTAAAAACCTAACGTTCCGATACTAGATATGCACCCTTATCAAACATTTACACTTTTCGTGTTGATTTACAGATATGAAAACGGTTGGGTTATACATATACATATACCGCCAGGAATATATATCGGCAATAAATATCGTTTCTAACCGATAAAATTGGAACGCATTAATTAACCATAATCGCCCATTAACATACCATTATTTCTGCCGGTTAAATAATAATACACAGCTAACTTTGCTTTTAAAGTTTCCGCAGCGAGCGTTGCTTTAATTTCTACCTGCTGGATTAATGTGACGTCTAGACAGTTTAGTGCTATATCTAGGCCAGCATATTGTCGACATTTTGAAGATGTTTCAGTCTGCGTCATTAAGACAGGGAAACTTCGATACTAGTATCGTAGTGGAATTTATCGACTTTACTGGTCTGTCGAGGTGCGATAAACTCGACGTTTTACGGACAAATATATATATAAAAGTCTTTAGTTAAAGTGATATTTTAAAACTCATCTAACAGTACAAGATTTGCATATTAATTGCAATATAGAACTGACCAATCAGAAACTAAAGCAACATCGACCGTGAAAACCTTGGGGAGTCTTGTTTTCAGGACATAAAAATAGAACTCTGCAGGAATTACTAAAAGAAATACTTAATAAATCAACTTGACGTAGTTGAGACATTCTTATTGGCCGGTGAAGATGATTCGTAAATTTCTCTAGGTTCGTATGTGCGGTGAAGAAAGATGATATCGGTTGGCAAGTTTCCTCGTCTCATGGAAGCTTCAAGCGAAATATGAGGCCATGATCGTATTCCTTATAAATACGAGCAAAAGAATACCGATCCGTAGGAAATGCTCCACCTTTCACCGAAAATTTACCGCTTTTTCGTGCAATGAAAATAAAGTACAGAACGTGGGGATTACCGGCAAACCTGTGCTTTGCATGCACTTTTTACGCATCGAACAGTGGAAAGCGTCAAAAATGCATGTTTGACTTCACCCTGTTTTTATTCGTAGAGACAGATATGCATGTGTACAAGTATGCGCGACCTGTAATTGTCACAGGATAATTGGATCACGTAAATGTAATGTGACTGGAGTGTCGTTTGGCGAGTGCCGGTAATGCATAAATGCTACATCCATATTTAGACCCCACTTTCCATTTGTAATGCTGAGTTGTAATAATGCAAACCTGCATTAATATACAGTGTGTCAGATATTATCTGGAAACCGCGTTATGTGCGGTTTCAGCAAGCAGCAACGATAGAATAATTTCGTAGGTACCGAATAGACCTATATTTGAACGGAACTGATAAAATTGGTACGGTAACCTAACGTGTCAACTCGAAATGGAAGATTATTAACGCATTTTTGTCCAATTTTGTTGCATTCGAAGAACCCATACTTAATATTGGAAAAGTGTTAATATAATAGTCAACAAAAATAGACAGAAGACTGTATCACGTAAACGAAACTGAAAATGAGCAGATTCTATAGATAAAAAATGCTAAAATCGCTAAGTTTTACAGTAATAAATAATGAGTCTTATTAACATTCATTATGATTGATACATCTATATTAAATACGTGATTAATATTAAATATTATTATCTGCTACTGATAATCAGTCAAGTGTTAATCAAATCTTAAGAACATCGTAGAAATAAATACGCGAAACAACGTGACATATGAGCCGTTTATTTTGAAAGTGGCCTAACTCCGTTTTTCAATATTTTCCGGTTACCATGGTTACATGTACAAATTCATGTTATTTATCAGTAAATGTTATTTATCTCGATTTGAAGATAAATGGAGTTAGGCCACTTTCAAAATAAACGGCTCATATCTATAACCATTATAAACGTTTCCCCTGCTTTCCGATAAACCCATACCTAAACTTATGTAAAAATAGATTTACATGTCCATACCCCTGCCCGGTTCCTGCCAATTAAATTGCTAAAATTGTGAATGTTGGGAGTAGTTCCGAGGAGTTGAAAATTCATTCACAAAACATCGCAGACACATCGTTCATTGTACACAAAATTTTGTATTATAAGAATATATCCCTTTAGTTAAAAGAGTTTAAGAGTACGTTCCTCCTACAATAAATTTCGGATCTCCCGAAGCGTCGTAATTCCGGTGGCAATCGTGCGGCAAGGATTTACAACTCTTGTGAGAATCGTCACATGAGAAACGTTTCTTCACCGAAGTTGCGCGTATAACAGCGCATACATAACTTTTCGCGATGCATAGACATGAACGAACGATACGTTAGCACTTTCGTACTTCGCGTCCCATTGCGCTGATTACCCAACTCATTATTCGTATAACTGCTGTTTCGCGATAATTGTTGTACCCTACGGTTAAATAGTCGGAGTGCCGCAGTGCGCGCGGCGATTAATCTGAAATGCAAAACTTGGATGCGGGACTAACGGCGGTAAACTATCTCGGAACGAAATTTTCGCGGAAAGCGCAATATTCGTTTGTTTTAAGATACAATTGTCAGAAACTAAGAGAACAGCATGTGCGTGAACCGACGCGATTGTGTTAATCGTCAAATTTTATTTTTGTTCTCGTCTTTGAGACTCGAAAAAATTCAAACCGCGCCCCAAAATTTGCAATAGATCTGGAGTTATAAGTAAAAATAAGGAGAAAAAATAAGGAAAATAAGCCGGATAGCTGTTTCAAATGGCCGCTGTTAACACTTTGACCGCCACGGTGGTCACCGATGACCGGCGCAAGAGATTTTACTGAAATCCAAAATATCCGCAATGGGTAGCAATAATTATCTTATAAATGCAGTTATTGTTAGAATAGTGATGTTTCAAACGCTGTAGTATTTCACAGCATCGCCGTTCTAATACAACAAAATACGCTTGGCAGTCAAAGTGTTAATCTCTGTGTTGTGCATTTCTCACAGGTGAAACTGGACGCTGTGACGAAGAGTATGATAGAATTACTGGTGGACTTGACGAAGAAAGCCGGCCGGGAACGCGTTCATCGACTATTACGTAAGTGAAGAAACAAAAAACCCATCCAACTTTTAGACGGCAGACATTCTGCATTCGAAACGCAACAATTTTACACGGCAAATGCAATACTTCGCAAACGTTTGATTGTTTGTTCAATTCCATACGAAGTACGGCGAAGTTTAAGTCACTTTGACGTCAATCAGTGATGTGCCAGAAAATAAATTTGGTAGGCGGACGCGTCGCATCGCGAAATAGAATTTAAACTCCGGGTCGCTTTGGAGGGTAAGTGATGACACTTTTCCACGTGAAAACTTCATCGACTCTTCGGCGACGAAGTTTCGAAGTTCTGCGATTCGAGGCAACTAGTATTAGGTGGCGTCGATTTAATCTGGTGTGTTATCGCGAACATTTACTCCGGCACTTCTCTACTAACCGTTTCCGCGAATATCTGTGGTCAGTTTCTGAGCATTCCTCCCTTCCACTTCGCTTAATTGTGTTACGTTAAAAAAAATTGTGTAACTACTCAAGAAATTAATATTTTTCGACGAAATGTTGAGAAAAGTGCCAATTTATGGGTTTGCATAATAAAATATGCCGTATAACGGAATGTTATGGGCTTAACTTCTTTATACGGAAAGTTAGGAATATAGCATTTCCGTTATCGTATCGTATTATCGAAGTTACAGTATATTTTGTATGGTGTGCTTGAGAACAATTGCGGAGACGCGGTCGAAGTTTACAGTGTTTACATGTAGGAAGTTTCCTGACAAATTTTGAAGCTTGGCGTAAACGTCGAACTCGTGTCGTATTGTGCCAATATCGATACTCCCGAAATAAGACAAGAGCTAGCAAAGATATTAAATTATTCTACCTCGCAAAATATTTGATACGATCCGCCTGAAGAGAGATTGAACCACTTGTAGCGCTTAATCCGTTTATTTTAAGACTGGAGCGAGAAAAAACAAAAGCGTATAAGCGTCAATTGACGCTAATGTGTTGGTCTGTATCCATTTCCCAATGAGCTTATTAGCCAGTTTTAATTAATACAAAATTTGCTAATGTTAAATTAATGCCAATGGCAATTTTAAACTAATACAAAAAAATATTTTAAACTACAACTGCTAGAAATCAAAAGAATCACATATGCAAGAATATGCACATATGCACCTACTACCCAGTTTCCATAACATACAAGTATTTTAACATATCATTGTCACAAATGAAAATTATCACATATGCCTCAACAGAAGCCAATGTGCTACTCCACATAGAGGCCTTCTGCGTTTACTACCTAGTTTCCATAACACAAAAAATATTTTAACCCCTTGCCATACTTTGACGGGTCTGACTCGTAATGAAAATTTCGGGCTAAATGTGAATATCACGAGTAGTCGTAATTTTATGTTAAACATGAATATCGCGAATTTGGTTCGTAATCAAAACTTATATAGCGTACTATACATATATATACAAATAAATAACTACACGGGCTCGGCTACTTTCGTGAATATTCTGCATATCACTTAGGCCCAAAATCTTCCGAATTAAATAATACGGCAAGAGGTTAATACACAATTGCCATATATCAAAAGAATCATATATAAATTAACCGACCCCAATGTGCTACTCTACATACACTTCCGACTGCACTTTCTACCCAATTTCCGAAACACAAAAAAATATTTAAACATACACCTGCCATACACACACTCTCAGTACTACTATATACATACTCCCCTCTGCACTTACTACCTAGTTCCCATACTCTCCTCTACAGTTTCGCATCAGCATCCAATTATATTGCAGCCGAAATCGAGAACACGAAATTCGACATTTCGGAGATTACTTGCGAGCCGGAGAAACGTGCTTACGATGCGTCGTTGCACTCTCCCATCCCGACGTCCGTGTCGACCGACGACCCGGAGAAGGGCAAGAAGAAGTCTAGGAAGAAGAAGAAGAAGAAGAAGCCCAGGCACACGACATCCACCGTGACGCCGAGAACCTTCACAGCCACGACGACGCCAACTCTGCCTGCGACGACAGAAACCCCATGGTTGACGACGCAATGGCGTCACGTGGCCGAAAGACTCCTCGGCTACAAACCCGACGACTCGTCGAAGCTGCATTACGCGCTTCCGTCGCAGTCCAGAAACGGACAGAAATCCTTCGGAGTCGAGAAAATTCACGCTCCTGCGGACAGCGTAAAAGAACCGATCGAGACGAGGCCCGTGCACTTTGGCAAAGTAAACACGCATCTACCGGCACACGAAGCAGACGCGCGACCAAGAACTTCGGCCTTCGATCAGCACGATGGTACGTGAGAATTTGGTTTTTTGATTATCTTGATCGCTTTCATGTAATTTGAAATAATGCGAGTTTTAACACGTTGACTGCCACGGTGATCACCGGTGAGCAGTGCAAAAGATTTTACTAAAAATGCAAAGAATTTGTTGCAATCTTGTAAAAGCAATTATATTCGGAACGGTGCTTCAATCTTTTGGCTTCTAACAACTCTGCTTTACGTTTATTTTGCACGATTTAATTATATTCCGTAGTGTTTCATCACATCACGGTTCTAACATAGCAAAATACGCAAAAGATTTTACTAAAAATGCAAAAAATTCGCAATGAAGCCTATTTGCAATCTTGTAAAAGCAATGATATTGGAACGGTGCTTCAATCCTTTGACTTCTAACAACTCTACGTTACCTTTATTTTGCACAATTTAATCATACTCTGTAGTATTGCATTACATCGCGGTTCTAGCATAGCAGAATACGCTTGAGCAAAATACGCAAAAGATTTTACTAAAAATGCAAAAAATTCGCAATGAAGCCTATTTGCAATCTTGTAAAAGCAATTGACATTGGAACAGTGCTTCAATACTACGGCTTCTAACAACTCTGCGTTACCTTTATTTTGCACGATTTAATTATTCTCTGCAGTACTTGATCGTATCGCGGTTCTAGCATAGCAAAATACGCCTGGCAGTCAACATGGTAACTGTCTGCAATGGGTTTAGCTGGGGGTGCGTGGAATAGGGTGTCCTGGGGTGAAGGTTTGTGATAGAAAGAGAAAGAGGGAACCGGCGCGGTGCCGAAATGGGGTGGTCGAATGGAGTGAGATTATTTGAAAGGTTGAAAATAGATCAAAAAGTGAGAAAAGGTAATATTGTGAGAAGTTTGCAGCTGCGTATTAAAGACGTAATACTACTTATTTCAAGAAATTTGTTTTTGATATGGAAGCAAAGATTTATTGCCTGCAACGATCGGTCATTGATGTTCAAACGAAGTAAAGTTATTTAAAAGGTTGCCAGTAGAGTAAAAAGGAAGAAAAACGTAATGTGTGAGAAATTTGCAGCTGCGTACTAAAGACGTAATGCTTTCTGGTGGATTTGGGCCAATGAAGTGTGGTTCCCTGAATTTCGGCGTTTCAATCTTTAGTTTTAGATCCTCTTCGGGAGATAAAGTAGTAATTAAATTCTGGTGAAACGTTATAGAAATTAATAAAATTACAATTTAAAAAATAAGTCGATCTGATATTTCATGAATGCCGTCTTCAAGAAAAAACTATTCGAATAATGAATAAATAAATAAAATAATTTCTTGAAAGTAATTCTTTTTTCAACAAATGAATAAAACGACCCCTTAAAAATACTGAATTGAAAAATAAATAAATAATAGTGTCGACAACTTGGATCACAATTCACCTCACTTTTTCCCTACCCTCAACCTTTCAAATCATGTAATTCTGCTCATTGGCCATTAACAAAGCTTTGCCCCCGTCGCAAATATACGTATGCACCTCACGAAATTAACGGACGCGTCGACGCTAACGTCTTACACGTGCTTCGTACGTTTTTTATGTGTATAATAAGATCCCAACATTCCCGGGCCAGTGGCAGAAAACGACGTTCGCATCTGAGCACAGATGGCCCGTGACGGTAACTTTGTGTTGCGCGGCTTTGAGTTCGGCGCAGCAACTGGGTTACACGACGAACTTTGGCATTTTACTTTTATGGAATTGAGAAATTGCGACCGTGTCGTCACGACATGAAGACGAAACTGTTTCCGCGAGTATTGCGTCGTGTGTTTGCGCTTGCCATCGTCTCTCTCCGTTGATTACATTGTATTCGAATCTGGCGAACCACTCGCGCGTACTGCGCAGATAACCGACAAGATTAAGCAAGTGGTGTCCATCAGTACCGAACGAAGGTAAATAAACGCCGCTAATGGATAGCAGAGAGTGTTAAGACCATCGTATAAAGAGAAACGCTGAACGATGTGACAGACACTCCTGTATTTTTAAAAAGAACCTGAAGCCTGCCATTGTCCTGAGGCCATAACTCATATCCACAACCGCCATAAACGTTTCTCTCCTTTCCGATAAACCCACATCTAAGCTAATGCAAAAATGGATTTACATTTCTGTACCCTGCCCGACAAATTATGCAGAAATAGATATACTCGCTCTGGATACTTTGAAATTGAATTGCCATACAAATTCTCAACCATCTTACGTCGTAGACGTTTGTTGAAAATTCTATCTCCGTATTGCCATTTTCCGTATTTTCAATCTTGCATCAATGGATCCGATAATTGTATGTCTAATAAGTTGCACCGTACATCTTACGTAACAATGTAGTATTGCATATGTAACCACTCTATTGATCGATCTGATCTTTGGCGCAAAGCCTGAACCAGCGGAGCTAATTAATCCCCCTTTGGACCGTTGCTCGAAATAATCCAGCAGTACCCAGCGCAGAATCGATTTTATGTCATTTCTGCGGTTGATAAAGGAATAATTCGGTGTAATGTAATTGGGTAAAATGGTAGGTTATGAGTGTATATAAGAGGTGCACGATACTGTATCGCCAAGGTTCGTCATGTACTGCGGCAAAATGTTATTTAATTTCTACCGGAATATTACCTTCCTTTTTTGGTAATTACGTAACCTTATGACATTCAATTTTCTGTATAGGTGGATAGAGGTAAAGGTGCCTGTGAATTCCCATTTTGACACGTACAAACCCGAAACTTTTTGACCATATTGCGTACCTACATTGCATTATAATTTTTGAATATTTAATTTTAAACAGTAATTTAATATCCGTTATTATCCGTATATAATGTTAATACGTTAGATGTGAAAATGTTGATTTGCCAAACATATTTTTCTTTGGCTTGAAAATACTCATGTTTCTAAAAAAATACTGCGGCACTATTTGGCGTAATCAAAACCAATCATCGTATTACACGCAACCACCTATAACTTCTATTCCCATGTCGCTCATTACCTCCTATATTCGTTCAACAGATCCCGGCTCAGATCGATCACAACCCCACGACTCGACCGGCCAAGGAAATCAACGACCAAGATACGAAAGCATGCCTGAAGTGTCTCAAGAAATCGGACACTCTGACGTTCAAGACGACTATCAAGACGACTTTCCGCCCAACGTCGATTACGGGCAGCCGGAGTACACCAACAAATATCGTTTCGGCGTATCCTACGATCACGACCGCCCATGGACAACCAAAGACCACAATTTCCCAGCGTCCGCGCCTTCCAACCGCTGGAACTGGCGTCAGTCCGCGAAGGACAATAGAAAATTCTGGCCTCAACAGAGTCAGCCGTGGAGATCTGACGACGACCTATGGCCAAGAGCAAACACCGACGTCACCGACGGCAACTTCAACGGCCCCGCCGACAGATCCTGGCAACGCCGGGAGTCGCTACGAAACGCTTGGAACGTGGACCGCCCCAAATTACCACCATGGATACACGACGACGTCATGAAAGCACGCGAGCGCCCAAACGTCAATTGGGGCAAGAGCAAGAACCTCTCCGCAGACCAGGACTCAGCCCCGATCATGAAGGACAAGAACCAAGATAATGCTAAACTACCGAAACTCACCATGAAGGCCTGGAACAGTCTCACATCCGACCCCGCCACCTGGCCTTACAAGCTTCCAGGCGCTAAACCTTGGCCCAAGGACGCCAACGGCAAGTCCTACAACCCTAACGCCGACCTGGTCAAGAAGCTCGGTCTAGATGAAGCTGACGGTCCCTGGTCCAACGACAACGACAAACCATACCACTACCAGCCCGATTCGGCCCCCAAATTACACCTGAACACCCCTGGCACCATGTCTCACCAAAAACCCAACGCCCGCAAGCCCTGGTCACCACCCAACGAACCTAAGCAATGGTCCGGCCGCAGGACAGTAGCTGACGACTTCACCAAAGACGATTGGCGCCGGAAATTCGAGGATTGGCCCGGAAACGCGGCCCGCCAGGATCCGCCGAAGATCCAATCCGTCGGGGCCTGGGCCATGCCACCCGACCGCACTAGCTGGCACCCCTACGACGTCAACCCCGTTGATGATACCGACGATCTCGCCTCCAGACGCCAGTGGTCGCCACTCGACGTCGGCGACCGCTCCTGGCCCATCAGCCGAAACCGAGAATGGCAAGGCAGGGAAGACGACTCCTGGAAGGGAAAATTCAGCGAGTCCTGGATCCCAGACGCGCCTTGGGCCACCCGCAACGCGATGCCCGCGTCGTGGCCAGGCAAGTCGACCTGGTTATCGAAAAGTCGGGAGCCCTGGCTGCCCACTAGCTCTAACTCCTGGCCCTCCAAATCCGACGTCGATAATTTGCGCGCGTCAAGATCAAAGGCGCCGTGGCTGACAAGCACGAAACTCGACCACTGGCGTCCACAAGCAACCGATACTGATGTCCGTCGTCCTCCGAAATCTAACGACCCCAGCTGGGGTACCCGGCCACGCGACGAGGTCCTCCGGTCGACGAAGGCGAAGGATCGCTGGCTGGGTCTGGACAGCGACGCATGGAGGACGAAGCCCGACGACCCGCACCCTGCCAAGACCGACGCCCACGCCTGGGCGTCGAGAATGAACGATGAGCCATCGTGGTCCAGTAATAGTGAAACGGCGCCTTGGATGGGCAAGTCTCGAGACTCTAGCGCGTGGGCGTCGAAAAGCAACGAACGTCCCTGGAGTCCGCAGAAACCCATCGACGGGGGTTCCTATCTTGGGCACCGCAGGGTGAGTGAAGACTGGAACGCGTATGGGAAAGAGTCGGCGGGGAATAACTGGCCGGCGTCGAGGTGGTTTGCTTATCATCGGGTGACTGCGCTGCCCATTGCGAAACCGGGGACGAACGCGGACGCAGCTGCGAAGGCGAAAAACGCGTATGTGGCTGTTTCGGCACTGGCTGCGCCGAAATACGCGGGCAGCGAGTGGAGGAAGAACGAGATTGAGGAAGTGCCTTTCGTGGTGTGGAGCGATCATGCCGTGCGACCGCGGTCGGAAGACTCGGGCAGCAAAGCTGATGTGAGGAAGAGGACGGTGACGGGGGCTGCTATGGGGAACGAGACCGACGCGTTGGAAAGTCAACTGGAGGCACTCGGGAGGCGAGGCGATGGGGTGGAGAAGATGGCTGACGGTGGCGGGGCAAGTATCAGGGATGGAAGGGGGGTACGATGAAAGAGGGGTTTATAGAAATGTAATGGAAGATTGATGGAAGTAAAATTTTCAATGGAACTGACGCTTTAGAGGGAACGTAGTGGGTGCTGTGAAAGAAGGGCAAGGGTTTATGAGAAGTATGATGGGGGTTGGGTGAAGTGGGATTTTTAATACAATTGACGCTATAGAAGTAAGTAGCACGTAATACTACATAACATATCGAATGATATACCATGTGAGAGTAACGAATATTAATTGAACCACTAATGGATTATACATTTTACAACTACGAAACGTGTGTCTTCTATGGAGGGAATATGAAAGAGAAACAAGATTTCTATTTTTATGTGAATAAAATAAATAATATTAGGGGCTCAGGCATGCCACATTTGCGGCAAACTTTTAAGTATTAAACTAGCTTACACTATTTTTAATAAATGCAGCCTTACTTAGTGTTAGTTATTATCAGCAATCGTCATAATTTCAAAGTTACGCCATACAATAATGTTAGAGTTCGTACGCCGTCAACAAACTAAAAGAAAAAAAAAAACACGGTATCTACCACTCCATACAATGGCATATCTACACAATATCCTTCACAGCAAAATGGTTCAAATTACAATCATTCGACGCGCATTCACGGCATACGGAAAATTAATTTAAATTAATATATTCACACGATCCTATATCATAAATTCTGCTCCCGCATTCCACACGTCTCTTAACACTTAGCCAACCGAATGGGGAGATCTCCCACTTTTTCAATCGAACCTTTTATGGTTTTATATAACATCAGTTGTAATGTAACTTGTTACATAAATTCAATTAAAATTAATGGGGAACGTGATAGCACCCGATAAAAAATTATCTTTTCCAACAAATGCTAAAGTACGTTACATATCTTCAATTTCATGTTTAAATGATGTAATTTATCGTTAATTTTAGATTCGGCATAAACAACCAAAAATACTTTATCGCGTCACTTATATTGAATTTCACGTTTTTTTCACCAACTGCACGCAATACAGGATTATTACCAAATATAATTTAACTAAAAATGATAATCCCACCTTCTTCCCGTCTTTCAACTATTTAAGATCAGTCTCACTTACGAATAATGCACAGTGATAAGCATACACATCGAAGTGACGTACGCGGTTGGCTAAGTGTTAACATATTCAAGATTTTTTATCTTCTACAAACCACAACAATTCGCCCACCAGTCCACCAGCTTCGCCACGAATTGGTGCTGCCACTGTGGTTAACGATACTTCTGGAACGTATGCCGAAGTTTCGACGAGTCGACTAGTGCCGGAGGATAATGTAAATAAAAGTTCGTCGAAACAATAGGGGAATCGGCGCGCGACGAGTTTCGAGGCAGCGTCGGCGAAACTTTGCGAGTCTCTTCTTTTCCGAGAGCTCACCACTGGGAGCCTACCCTTAATTAAATCTCGCGTAACAGGAGCGAATGGGACGACGAACTACAATTGCGCGTGAATAAAACCAGGAAGGACAAACATAAGAAGTAGTAAGAGAAAGAAAAGGGGAACGGCAACAATATAAAGCAATAACGCTGGAAGTATGAATTGGTTGTAGAAAAAAGTCCTTGGAAACATAACACTTGGACGAAACGTAACGAAAGTCTCGCAAGTATGTCAAGTAGATGAACGAAGATTATAAGCATGTATCAGGACATAAAATATTCAACTTCTTCAAGTACACTGTCGCGTACGTGTACAGGTTTCTTTAAATTATAATTGCTTTCATTGAGAGAGAAAACGGAAACTCGCTATAGAGTTGTTCGAGAGCGAAAACAGAAACCCTGCCATGCGGCTGCAGTGTTAATCTTTGCTTCTGTTACACAGTTGAAGATACGAAAACAGCTACTAAAGACTCGTGCCTCAGGAGGCTAAAACCGGGAGTAATGTAAGTAAGTACATATCGGTGCCCCGTATCTGAGAACGCAAAGTAATCAAAGTTTCGCGAGTATTTTGTTAATCTACCGATACTGAGCTTCTTCGGCACCTGATGAACGCCGGCATTATTTTACTACTTACAAAATTGACCTACCATTCCAACTATCGACCGGGCCGCGAACATGTACAATAGAGACGCATTAACCCTGAACGTACCGGTACTTTACACCTGCTTATTCTTACCATGAGGGGTCATTTGACCTCTTATGAAATAAATGTTGATTTTTGGACAGAAATTCCTGATTTATTAAAGCGAGAAATTGAATAATCAAACGATATAGGAATTTAAAGAAAGTCAAATGAGCGAAAAAAATAACAACGAATTTACAATCTTAAAGTAAATTTTGAAAGGGGTCATTTGACCCTGCTTGGTACGTATAGTGTTAATAAATTACTCGCGCAAATTTGGTTTCTCTCCGCTTAACTACCAACGGACGCACGAAGCTTTGATCATGTTTCGTTCAGTGATATGCCTGCAAAGACGTCTTCGGCTGACTAATCCATATACCCGCGAGGATATCGTTTGTCAACAAGCGCGAAGAACAAAGAGATGATTCCTCAAAGAAGGTGTAGCCAAAAAAAACCGAGACAGGCGTATCGTGAGAACCCCAGGAAACTCTCAGTCAGGCTGTTTGACAGTGGAAGAAGTTTCATCTCGGCAGGAAGCCACTCATTCCCCGGAAAGCTTTTTACTTGCGGAAGTTCTTACCTCGTTGCTCTCGACACATTCGCGGTTTCTCATTCGACAAGAGGGATGCGTCGATTGGGTCAGTTCAAATGCGATGACGTAGAAAACTGCCATTATACGCAGTTCTGAAGATGCAAATGCGAAATTGGGCGGGAGTAGCGAAAAAAGTTATTTTTTGAGGCTAATGGAGATAATAGCTTGTACTCCTGACGTTAAGTGCGTGAACAATGAATATGAAAAATGAACGAAAGCACAAGTGAAAGAGGTAGACTGGAATGAGGAAAGTGAATAAATTGACAAGAAATCAAAACTCACGGTATGCACGCTAAGGGAGAGTATTAGAGAAGAATGCAGGAGGACGTTGGAAAATGTATAATGCATAGATAATATCAGGTCAGGCTGGTAAAGGCAATAATATATGCAATAGAAAAAATGGTAATAAAGAGAAGAAGTGGGTGAAAGAACGGATAATAAAAAGCGGCGGCGATGTAGGTGGTGAATAAATCGACACAAAATGAAAGACTCGTGGAGCATATTCAAAAAATATATACCGGACAAGAGCATCGTTCATTTACATGCGCCACGAAAATGTATGTATAATATTTGCCTACACTGGTGATGACAATAGTATATGCAACACTAAAAATGGCAATAAAAAGAAAACGTCAATGAGATACTAGAGAATCAAAAAATATATAGAGTTCATTTACATGCACCACGATGTAGGTGGTGATAAGAATAAATATGACACAAAGTAAGAAAAAAAACTCAATGTGTATATATTAAATTGAAAAATATGTATATATTAAAAAAATATATACCACGCAAGAATATCGTTCATTCACACTGACTACGAAACTTATGTATAATATGCAAGTTTTGAATATATACTCGCACTGGGACGACAGTAATATATGCAAGACCAGACATCACAATAAAATGGAAACGTTAATGGATAATTAATGGATACCAAGTAATAAAAATAAACTGTGATGTACATGGAGAACAATATACACAAAATCAGAGACTCGTGGTTCACATTAAAAAAATATGTGCCAGACAAGAATACCGCTTATTTACGCCGACTGTGAAATTTATGTATAATAAATGAGTTTATAATATCTGTCCGTAGTGGTGACGACAGTAATATACATAATAAAAAAATGGCAATAAAGATAAAATGTAAATGGGAGTACGGATACTGAAAGTAGGCCGCGATGAAGCTGATATAGAAACCGAACGAGAAACAGAGTTGAGCGGAATATCCAGTACGATAATATGCAATGTTAAAACTAGCCGTGTTGGCCTCCGGCGCAATGCACGTGTACTACAAAGTTGAAGCGGTCTAACGATATGATCGATCGTCTTGTTCGACGGTTAGGTAACCCGACTGCCAATTGCAACACGAAAACCAGGAAGAACTACAAGAGATGATACGATAAAAAAACAGTGGTTATTAAAGTCAACGCAGTGGAACGATGCCAAACAGACCAAAAGTAAAAAATAAAACAACAATAAAGTGTGTAGTATTACAGAAAAACGAAGAAATAACAATTAAATCTGATCATAAGGGAGAACGAAATAAGTACGAACCGTGGTAAATGGGACAGGGTCAGTCAAGTGCGAACGTTGAGAAACTTGGACTGAAGAAAACAGATAAAGTCAGTGGTGGAAAATAAAGATGACAGCTACGAGACGAACTGTATACTAAAGATAAAAAAAACTGCAGGTGTTCACACAAGAACAAAAGAAGGTCTACTGAAAACAGAGGAAATGCTGCAACAAAGGCGGAAGAATTAAAACGTAAACGCTTTATAAAATAATAGGGGTTGAGATAAAACGGGCGAACGAGGTCAAGAGTTAAAGCCGTAGACGGCGGGCTCAAAGTCGAGAAGCCGGAGATAATGCCGATGATAAAAAGGTATGATAGCAGAAATGAGACGGACTGTTGAACAGGGTACACTAAAATGATTGACAGGGAGAATAATAATCACGGGAAAGTAGTATGAAATACGCGAAGAGAACAGGAAAACACGTTAATGGAAACAAAACAATTGAAGCGCGCAGACCGTTATAAAATAATGGGAGTTGAAATAAAAAAATTGGGTCAAGACTTTAAGCGGAAAACGTCGAGTCGCGAGCCTAGGAGATTGAACTGTGAGTTGACAACCACGGCAAAAGATTACAGGAGCAGAATAGATTCCTGGATAGAGATAAACAAGGATGCAGAAGTATTTTACTAAAAATAGTCGCACAAATAAAAGCAAATGAAAGAGAGAACTGAAAATGCTGTAGTAGAGACTAAATTAAAACATAAACATCGTTAGAAAATAATAGGAGTCGAATAAAAAGGAACGAGGTCAAAAGCGATGCTGTGAACCTCGAACGAGATGAGAAGGTTGATATACGGTCTTGACGCAAAAAGAAAGATGACCGGAATGCCATAGACTGCTGAACATGGGTAGACCAAATTTATTGACCGGGAGACATAAATGCTACTCTAAAAAGAGTCGCGCGAAATTAACAAGAAAACACGTTAACGAAAACAAAACAGTTAAACCACGAATACCGTTGTCAGAAAAATAGGGATTGAACTAAAAAAACACATGAATATTGTACTGAAAATAATCAAATAAATAAAAGCAAATAAACGAGAGAACGGAAAATGCTGTAGTACAGACTAAATAAAAACGTATACATCGTTAGACAATAATAGGAGTCGAATAAAAAGAAACGAGGTCAAAAGCTTCAGCTTTGAACGTCGCAGAAAATGAGAAGACCGGAATATGGTGGCAAAAAGAAAGATAGCAGAAACGAGACAGTCTGTTGAACATACATAGACCAAATTATCGACAAGGAGACACATAAATGCTACTCTGAAAATAGTCACGCGAAGAAAGAAAAAGGACAAGAAAACACGTTACGGAAACAAAATAATTATAGCGCGAACGCCTTTATCAAGGTCTAGGGGTTGAATTAAACAAAAAAGGACCCAGGGACATTATACGGCAAATAATCAAATAAATAAAAAGAAACGGGAGGTCACAAAATACCGTAGCAGAGACTATACTAAAGCGTAAACATCGTTAGAAAATAATACGAGTCGAATAAAAAGGCACCTGGGTCAAAAGCTGAAGCTGTAAACGTCGGAGAAGATGAGAAGACCGAAATATGCTGGCAGCGCAAAAAGAAAGATAGCAGAAACGAGACAGTCTGTTGAACTTACATAGACCAAAATTATCGATAAGGAGACACATAAATGCTACTTTAAAAATAGTCACGGGAATAAAGAAAAAGTACAAAATACGCCAAAAGGACAAGAAAACACGTTACGGAAACCAAATAATTATAGTGCAAACGCCTTTATCATGAAGCAGGGGTTGAATTAAACAAAAAAAAAGCAGAGGAATATTACTGGAAATATTCAAATAAATAAAAAGAAACGGGAGGACGCAAAATACCGTATCAGAGACTACACTAAAGCGTAAACATCGTTAGAAAGTAATACGAGGCGAATAAAAAGGCACCTGGGTCAAAAGCTGAAGCTGTAAACGTCGGAGAAGATGTCAAGCTGTAATACGGTCTCAGCGCAAAAAGAAGGATGGCCAGAATGAGACAGACTGTTGAACGGAGATGAAGTGCGATCAACTCGCTGAGAAAAGGCAGCTTCCGACCGCGTCATAATCCTCGAAGATCGCGACGAACTACGTGCCGCAATTTCTGAGATACTTCAGACGTGACGTGCTCGGTTTTTGCCGTGCGATACGAGGGACGCCTTCCTCCGGACGATATTGAACATGAACGATGCCGGGGCATCAATGACAGCCGGTCGCCTTCTACGTGATCCTCTTTTGCGGTTCATGAAAGTCGGCGATTCGCAGTTCACTGCTTCCCGGAGTAGAACGTACGCGATCTAATAAGAAGCTGTGCGGCTCTGATAAAACTGTTCGCGCTGACAGAAACGGCTGGTTTCCTGGGAAATTAAGGAACGTTGATACGGGGTTTATTTCGAGATTGCTGGAAATACGACGCATGTTTACGGGGCGACGGAGGCAGAGGTTGCTCGGGAATTACGTGGCTGCGAGACGGCACTTTTTTCGCAGGAATAAACGTTTCAGGCTGACATCGACAATTTTCATATTTCATACATAGAAAAGCTCAGTCGTTCAATCATCAAGTCGGCACACCGTTTTCATGAAATTAGATACATGCGTTGCATCAAATTCAAATTACAATTTCGTTACTTTCGCGCAAAATTATTATTTTATTACATATTAATATAAACTATATATATATGTATATATCACGTGTTTATACATCTAATATTCCTAAATGCATTGAAATAAATTCCAGATTAATTAATATATATATAATTAAATCATAATACTTTAAATTTCATATATATTATTATGATTTAATGATATTATGATTTAAAATATTATGATTTGATTATATATATATTAATTAATCTGGAATTTATTTCAATGCATTTAGGAATATTAAATTTATAAATACGTGATAGAAATACTGTCTTTGCAAAAGTCTGAATTTTGCGCGGACACCTCGTGGATGTCAGTTTCTATACATACCGACGTAATATTATTTTTACTTTTATTTAAATAAACGTTACATTTTATCGACATTCTCTAAATACTTCGGCTGGTCGTAGTCCGGCGGGATGGAAATATCATTGTTTGAGGCTTTCCATAAAATCGAGAAATTTAATAAATGGAGTGCTACTGTTTATTAAAAAGCGTCGGCAAAGTGAATGTAAAGTAATCGGTTAAGTAATTCATTACATATGATATACCAGAACGCGAAGACGATATTTTTGCCCCCATTTTAATTCACTGCGGTATTGCAAGCCTGATTCAATCGAGATCGCGTTTATCTAGTTGATAACTCTCTTAAAATATTTACCGATATTGTGCAGCTATTATATCGAAATACGGCTCTATCGGTATTACGCCACTTTGACACCGGTGTTCTGCGAATACGGTTTCTTTTGAGGAAATAGAATAACTACCTAAAAGTACCGGCATTGATAACAACGATTTAATCACTGATATGCATATTATACTAAAATAGGATTATAACCGATATAACGTCACTTTAATGATTCTATACCAGTATTCTCCGAAATCGATTTCTTTTGTGCTACAAAATACTTTCCTAAACACACCCGTAGTAGACCACTGCCGTCAATACCGATTCTTTCACCATTCCGCATATGATCCCAAAACCCATCTCTGCCAAACTACCATCACTCCAACATCTCCATACCGCCATTCCCGCATTCGCATTCTTCCGACCCACAAAATATCTACCCAAATATCTAATCGTACCGGTATTGGTAGCAACGATTTAATCGCTGATATACATATTATACTGAAATATGATTGTACCGATATAACATCACTTTAATGATTCTATACCATTATTCTCCGAAATCGATATTTTGTACTACAAAATGCCTACCTAAAAATACCCGTACTTGACCACTGCCGACAATACCGATTCTTTCCCCATTCCGCATATGACCCCAAAACCCATCTCTGCCAATCTACCATCACTCCAACATCTCCATACCGCCATTCGCATTCTTCCGACCCACAAAATATCTAGCCAACCACGGCAATATTTAACCGCCACCCTCACATCGCCTCGATCACTGTCCCGACGCCTACGCTTATCGCCAACTCCTGCATTCTGACCCGTGCCGTTATCCGTAGGGCACGTCAAAGCAGCCAACGGACCATTTGACCCCGATCACGCCAGCGAACTCGACGATCTCGGGCAATGGTCACGAATCGCCGGCATCGACGAAGGCCGAGCAGCGGGAGAAAACAGCGCAGTCGACGCTCGAGCAAGAGGCCAGTCCGCAGGTGAAGCACGAAGAGGTCATACCGTAACGAAGAAATGAGGGAAGCTTGGAAGTATGCGCGCGTGTGTGTGTGAGAGAGAGCGAGAGCAGGAGCGAAAGAGTGAGAGCGTCGTAGTTTAGGAGAGAATCTTTCGACGATATCCAAACGTCACCCTGGCTCACAGCCAACACCTAGTCCTGTGCGTGTGCATGCGGGGTGTTCTCTAAAGGTGACACGATCGAAACATAATCGAGACATGATCGAGACACGAGTGGCGTGTTTACATGAAGAAATACGTCGGGAATATGACATTTTTTTTCGCCCCTAATTGCGCGTGTCGCGATTTTGACGATTCCTGTCGGTATCCTTGGTTGCAGTTGCATTCGATGCACTTTGCGAACGGAAGTTGATATCTACGTACGGAAAGGTACGTGAAAATACATGAAGGTACGCGAAGGTACACAAAGATACGGAACGATGTCCTGCGAATCGTTGAACGTTTTGCGCGTGTCGCGATTTAGACGATCCCTGTCGGTATCCTTGGTTGCAGTTGCATTCAATACACTTGGCGAACGGAAGTTGATATCCACGTACGGAGAGGTACATGAAAATACGTAAAATACGCGAAGGTACACAAAGATACGGAACGGTGTCTTGCGAATCGTTCAACGTTTGCGCGTGTCGCGATTTAGACGATCCCTGTCGGTATCCTTGGTTGCAGTTGCATTCGATGCACTTGGTAAGCGGAAATTAATGTCCACGTGCGAAGAGGTACGTAAAAATACGTAAAAATACGTAAAAATACGCGAAGGTACACAAAGATACGGAACGGTATCTTACGAATTGTTGAACGTTTTGGGCGTGGGGCCGAAATGCTTGGATTTTCGTCCGAAGAAAATGGCAACAAATGCGGATTGGAGACGATAAACAAAGAGCGTGCTTTGGCGTTTCGTCGAATGACCCTCTTGTTTTGGGCGGATAAATGTATTTGAAGTCGTATGAAAATAGGACCGGTCGGTGATGTGACTGAACACGACATGCCTATGTTTCGTTTTTTGTGTCTTAGTTGTTTGGGGTTTCAATAGAGAGCAAAGGAATAACGTCCAAAGAAGGAGAGTGTCGGAATGCGGACCTACGAATATTGCATTATTGTTGGTGTTCGTGCGATATAAAAACTGATTTTCATCTAAACGGGGACGTATGAGAAAACATAAAAATGCGCGGCACTTTCTTTTGCCCCAGGGGGACCTTGACAAACTCGAGTCTAATCGGCAACTTCGTAACTTCTTACCATAAAGTTGCAATCGGAAGTTGCAATATCTTCCATGATTCGAAAAACAACATTATTCATAAGTAAACGTCTGGTCTTATAACCGGTCCTCAATTTTAATCCTCATTAAATGCAGTAAACATAAATGCACACAGAAATAATACGAGTGCACGCAAATATTTGTAACGTCGAAACGTAATTAAGAGGCGGAGGGCGGCTTGTTTGTCAGTCCAACGAATAAACAATATTTACGCGTTTCTTACAACACCGTGACATCCAGATTATTACTCCAACGATAAATGTTAATATCCGCAAAAAACGACCAAGTCGGAAGTTTATTTCCGCTGCTTTAATCTTAAAAATAGCATGAACATTTAAAACACCGTTAACTTCGTCAAATCGTCTTCTCATTACAGACACCCAGAAAGTCCCGCCGTCATGCGCAAAAAACATTTTCTAGATCGTTAACTGAAGCGACTTACGCTAAAAACGAATCCCCTGACGAAAACGCAGTATTTGACATATTCCACTTATTTGCTTGCGTAGGTACGTTAACCCTTTGACTGCGGCGCACTCTTGGACGAATTCATCAATATGGACGGCGCGTTTTTTGCATGGTTGTCCACTGACTAGTAACCGAAACAGTACCCGGAAATTTGATAACACTCTCATATTTTAAAAAATAATAATAGCAAAAAAATTAAAAATATCAATTTTCTTATTTATCTTTAGAAACTTTTTGAACTATTTTAATTTACTTGACTTAATTTGTGCGTTCCTTCAATAATAATCGGTAATTAAAAAAATAATGAATGGATAAATTCAAACACTAATCACAAAATGAAATAAATAAATGCTTACATATACAATAAAGAAACAGGTTTGCAGAAGGCAATTAACTGAATGATATTGAAACAATTGCCAATATTTAGTTGCTATGTTACATAGGACGATAAAATGAATGTTGAATCAATCAGTAAAACAGTAATAAAGGTGTTATAGTACAAAAATACAGAGCGCGTATATTTACGCTTTCCGTATATATTGATGGAATTCTGAGGGCGTATATATACGGCTTTCGCAGTCAAAGGGTTAAAGGTCCAGCTGATCTACTAATTTCAGCACACTTCGTATAAGATATACGTATTCATGTAAGAGTTTGCTATGCCTACATCGATTTAACCCCAAAATTTGCGAACCCTCGCGACGCGCAATAATAACAGTGACAAAATCGAAAGTTGCCCGATTTAATTAACGCATACAATTAAAGCTCTCGCAGTTTCGCACCGGAAACGAGTTAAATTGGACGCGGTAAGTTCAGCCATATCGATTACGTGAGTACGGCCGGTCGAGTGTGCGCGAAGAATGAGAAAGGGAAAGGGTGCTTGCAAATTGGATGGACTATTCTTGTAATGGTATCACAGGTGTTTTCGAGGAAATGCAAAAGCACTGAACGAAGCTTCGTACGTCTGCACTCTGCTACGACGGAGTTTACTGAGATCATTCCCCCGCTACTGAAAAATCCGGAGTTAAACGTGTCGTTATCGGTTTGCAGAAGTTTCGCGTACCCGATTCCGCATGACTAATTTGGACTCTGAAAGTAACTGCTAAATCTCGGGATATAAAGAAAAGTTTTCGGGCAGTTCCATTTGCGAAGTCATATTCATTAGACATATCCGTATCATTTAAATTGCGTATTACAGAACTATTCTTGTAACGGTATCACAGGTATTTTCGAGGAAACACGAAAGCGCTGAACAAAGCTTTGTGGGTCTGTTTGCATCGAACTGCAACGAAGTTTACTGAAATCATTCCTACCCTATTGAAAAATTCGGAATTGAACATGTGTCGGTTTCCGAAAGTTACGTGTACTGGATTCTGGGTGACAAATTTGGACTCTGAAAGTAACTACAAAATCTCGGGATATAAGAAAAAGTTTTGGGACAGTTTCATTTGCGAAGTCGATATCGGCTGAGGTCGAGTTCATTAGACATATCCGTATGATTTAAGTTGCGTATTGCAGAGTTATGCGAAACTGTTGCCTGTTATAATGCGCGAAGTATATCCTCGAAGCAGTCGAGAATAAGCTAGTCGTTTAAAAGGTTAAATGATATCGCCGAATGCGGATCGTCTCGAGAGATTAGAAAACAGATACCGAAACCGGCTGCGTTTGGAAGACCTAAAAATGAACCGCCGAATACGAGCGAGTGAGAGAATGAGAGGATGCGTGAGATTTAATTATATTTATATTATACCAATTATGATATATTCACATTCGAACGTAGATACTGTCACCGAATGATAAATAACGAGGGAAGCAGCCTGCCTAAGCCCGAAGTAACTTATATTATATTAATTACTGTATTAGTTAGTACATTGTATTGAGCCGATCATTTACTTATGCTTATCGGGCATTCAATGTGAACGTGAAACCTCGAGTATAGCACCGTGGTAAATAAAACGACAAACATAAGGTGATGGCACAAGTAGTTGATATGAAAAAAAATTTCAATGTGACTTTTCGAACGGTCTTACTTTCATTATGGATATAAATATGGAATTACTAAACGACGCAGAGTATTTTACTGAGAACTATAAGTTTTTGAATATTATTACCGCGTTAGATGCATTATTATTTTTATGTGCACTTTGCCAAGAAGCGCGAACTTGACTAAAAAAAGAAAAAGAAGAAAAGATCACGGGTATTAAAACGATATATCCACATATAGAATACTTGTCGCATACTTAAAATTATCTTACATTTACGTTCCTTTAAGTGGCTAATTTTGCTCACTTATCAAATTTCTAATGTATATTTTTAGAAGTTGCCCGACTCGGGTAATTGACAGTGACCATTATTATTTGCTTTATTCAAATATCTAGACCTACTTATTTTTCTTGCGATAATATTAGCGTCACATGACTTATTTCTAAAATCTGTAGTTTATGGAATCAATTACTAAAATGCAGGTCAACTATGGAAAGCTGTATTAATTTCTATTTTCTCTATACTCGAGACATCTGCGTCGTTACTTACGAAGAAAATCTACACAATCTTTAAATTAAATTTTGCCCTGCAAACCCCCCAAGTACTGTTTCTCGCGATTTGTAGTTATTCGGTGGAAAATAGAGAGCGCGTAACAGTTTATATGGAGAATCGTTCTTCAACAGTGAACTACTGTGCCATTGCCTTTATACGAGGCTGTCTCATATCATACGGAAGGATAATAGTTTCCATTAATCGCGACGAACATCCCACAACAGGCGTCGATTGTATATAGAGCAGCTTCGACAGCATTTATCCGCACTTGTATATGCGTTGTTCGAGATATTATGGTTTGCTCTGCAGTTCTTAACGCGTTCAGCCCCGTATTATGCGTACCGTAAGTCATGTTTTGATTTGGAACCATACAAAAAAACTGACGGCATTGACAGGGGTCTCAATTATAAGAGTTACGTATCATTTTTGATTTATAAAACTGGGTTCAACTAATCGGCTGCGGCGAATTAGATCAAAACTTTTCGACTACTTCGTACGTCTAGTAGAATCGGCAGTTTTGTTATTTAATGTCGTTATTTAAATTCATCCCTATTGTTAATGTAATTACTACGGCCACGTTAAACGGTCCTACATAAAGATCAAAGTCATACCTTCGTTATCATATCTTCAATTCTAAACAAATTCTACATTTTGCGCTAACTTTTCAACAAAACAATTTACTTTCTCTATTTATTTAATGTTTCTTACTTATTTCTGTTTGTATGGAACTTAACGAATCCTCGCTTTCGCCACCTTGTTCAATAAGTTTGGCGCAATATTACGCAATATCATGTAACGAGCGTTCGATGTTGCAGAATGAGCAAACAACTATTTATCTCCCACAATATCATTAGGCAAAGTAATTTACACATAATATCAATGAACTAACTCTAGCCCCTGCAATTCAACAATTACAATAGAACATCTGATCCTCAAAGTATCGAAACCAATTAAAAATACGCATATCACTGAAAGTCAACCTTAAAAAAGACACGAAACATTTATTACAATACTTTCTTAAGTTTCTCAGATACGAAACTACTGACAGAACTAATAATACAATTAATATTCATTATTTGTTTAGAATTGATATTATTTTTATAACAAATTAAAAATAATATAACATACAATAGACACGATGTTGATGTGAATTGCAACTTCAATGAAAATAAATAAATAAAGTGAGCAATTAAATCCTACTACGGGGCTGAACGCGTTGAGTGTCTTTTCAATAGTCGACCGTGCAGACGGTAGAAGCGCAAAACTGGCAAATGTTTATTTGGCCGCGATAGACAAGGGATGGTGTAGACATACGCACACTCGCATACACACTCGTACGCACATATGTATAAGACGTAATAGAATCGATCCCAATGCGTCCGCCGCGATCCTTCGCGATTAAACGGACCAGACACAAATCCGAATTTTATGCTCTTGACGGAATTCATGTATATTTGTAATATCCTTCGCCGATGCATTGTGAACGTAGAGCATGCTGTTCTGAGAGAAGCGAGGGAATAAATGTCATTCGTTCTACATACGTTATCGCACCTTCCATACGTTGCATTATTTCACCCCAGCGACGCTTTATCTTATAGTTGGCTAACGTAATGTCCTGTCATTAATAAATGTCCGATATTAATGCCACCTGTTTCATCATCCTTGAACAGCTCCACGAGCAGTGTGTGATTTTTGTGTGTATACCATGAGGAATATTTTTTAATGTTCAGGCTAGTACGATTAGACGTTCTGCTGCTGATGCATGCCTTGCAATTTTTGTAATACCACAAACAGTGTAGTTATCGAGGGAATAGACGGATGTTAATTTTTAAGAAATTATTTGACAAATATGATTGAAATTTACTCTTCTGGGCACGTTGCGTGCTTACAAATTTTCATCGTGCAATGGTATGTCTGATCGCAAGGAGTGAAAATGACTTAATTTTTTTGTGGCAGAGGTTTAAGAAACTGAACGGGCGAAAATTCGGAAGAAATTTTTAGAGGTAAAATATGCAAATATATTGAACTCGAATAAGTATATACTTTGATTTTACTTTTGAAACATGCTGAACTAAATAAACATCAGCTTTCATCGTGGCCTCGAAGACAGCCGAATGACTGGCCGAAACCAGATATGTGCAGTTTGAACAAATATGATCAGTGCGGTACGGAACGTGTTAAGAATTAAGCAAGCAACAGCAGCAGAGACAGGTGTTGAGAAACGTTGCTAGACCTTCGATGATGAAATGCGTCAGAATTGCAAGCAAATTTAAAGCATTACTGATACAGCCGAAGTGAGAAGAGATCATTTGCGTGTCATATGCGACCCGTTTCAGGGATCTTCAGCTCGCGGGATGGGAAATGACGACAAGAAAATCATGGTTACCATCGGATCAGGATATCAGGTCTGTGGATTCTATTTTTGTTACTACCTTTGTATTTTTAGTACACTAGCATAACATCACAACAGAACGACAAAATAATCAATGGCTCTACAAAGGTAGCGTGGAACATGTACATGAACACAATGTGTTGAAGGGAAGGTGGAAATATAAGTCAAAAATGTCAAAAGCTTGTTTTGCTTCGGGCCCATACTAATTGATACAGCTGATTTGCGCTGCATCATAGTTTGAAATGGAAGAGGGCCGAAAGGAAAAAAACATAAATCGCACCACAAAATTCGTAATATTTAATGAAATATGTCCAAAAATACACAGGAAACGAAGAAAAATAAGCTGAAAAATCGTTAAAATAGGCGAAAAATGTCAAATTTTTTTTTTGTTTCGGACCGATACCATTTGATAGAGGGTATTTTGCCCTGAAGATAGACCACTTTCCGCGCGCTGAACTCTTCATAGTTTCCGAGATATGACGATTTTAAGAAAGTGCAAAAAAATTTTTTTCAAAATTCCTGATCGCGACTTATCCCACGTGAAAGTACGTCCGAAGGGCTTTAAGAAAACCTGTATTACTTATAGGTTTCGTTCACTAGTTTAGACGGGACAGGGCCTTGAAGAAATCGAGAAAATCTTAAGGTATACCCCTTGCCATTTTTGCGAAAAAATGATGGGTCACCGATTTTATTGCCCTTTTAACATATCAAAGGGGGTGGAAAATAACTCGGAAAAATGCAAGGCGCAGCCCGAAATTCGCAATAGTTCCGGAGATATAGCTAAAAATGTGTGAAAAAGTCGTGAAAAACGGGCCTAAAAATGGGGTCAAAAATTAAAACTCTACCGATCGATTAGTAATTGTGCCAGATGAAAGGGGGTACAAAGAGACTTGGAAAAATTGCAACCGCACTGAAAAATTCGAAATAGTTTCCGAGATATGATAAAAAATAGGTTGAAAAATCGAGAAAAACGTAAGAAAAACATGGGTTTTTTAACAGCCCCCAACTGAAAGTAAATAATTTGACTTGCTCGCCTATATGAAATGAAAGAGGATCGACTGAGACTCGAGAAAATCCAAACCGCGTCCCAAAATTCGCAATAGTTCACGAGTTACAAGTAAAAATGAAGAGAATAAATAAGAAAAATAAGCGGAAAATACGCGAAAATATACGAAAAATGTCAAATTTTGCGGATTGCAAATATACATTGCAGGATCTAGGATGCGGATGAACCTGAAACAAAAAGAAAACATGTGTTAGCAAATCCACCATATACCTGACAATTGAATAACTAGCCACAATTAACTTTTTTTTACCATCTGCACTTAATATGCGCTTGTCAAATCAGAAGTGAATAAGCGTAAGACTATTTGTTCATTACTTCCCAACATATTCCACTTCACGGCAATTTAAAAAGGAAAATTTGTTAATTGTGGCAGTTAATCATACTTTCATTTTTTCAAGTTGCAAAAGTAACTATTACACGTTACGCTTGCAAAACAAATAATAATGAGCATAGTAGCTATCGTGGATGACTAATCCAGCGATGAAGCCATTTTCTATAGGCCGCTTCGGCTATGTAAAAATAGCCTCTTCTTTCTTCGGACATGCTTTTCCACGTCCCCACTGATTGGGAATAGTTTAACAAATATCGTAACGTGTACACAGATTTGAGCACCAGTTCGAAGGCAAATGGAAAATTAAATTGGAAATGCATATAAATACATAATCATGTGCATGATTATATACGTATACCACTTTTCAACATTAATTTTGCCTTTGCTTTGAAAGTGTTCAAATCAATGTCAATTTCAAAACCTGCTTTTCGAAAGTTACATTATTCACTCCAAATACAAGTTATTAATTTGCGAACAAAGACAAATACACAAGCGCTGCAAAAAATACTGGCACCGCGTGTGTGCGCAATTAAACCGAAATTCCCAATCAGTTCAAAATAGGTACATCATATGCATAATGAGCTCAGTGTACCTATTCCTGCTAAAAATTACAAAATGGCCTTAAATTTAGTGCTTGACAATTGCAATGAATCATTACTGCCAGCATTGGCAATAGCAGTTACATGACATAATTACATAAACTTTGTACAGTAACCGTTGGAAAACAATGTGTATTATTCAGCAAAATTTAGTTATTGCAGTAGCCAAGCGAATCCCAGGTGAAGAACTATCACTTGAACGCCTAACACCTATCCGCGAGAGAATAAGTGATAGTTCCACTCTGGCCCTACCTACTTAAAATCTAGCATTCACACAGAAGCATGCTACCTGCCTGCCTGATTCCTATAATTAAAAATGCAAAGCAATCACACCAACACACTCACTCCATTCTCACACATTCCGCCCGGGTGCAAAAAGCCTATTCCTAGAGAGTACGTCCCGGGACGTCTCCGACACCCGAACTCAGCGCACTTCATCATTCATTCACTACTGTACGTACCAATTCCTGAAATCGTCTGTCAAAGGCTGGTGACCATTCAAATTATTCGCGACCGCGGTCTCTACTGCTTCATTCTCTACTATGCAACCAATTATTGCATAGAGTTTGAACTTTACTGTGGTTAATCACTGTCGTTTAGTATTAAAAAGGGGTGGTGAGCACAGTGATTCCTTAGGAAGTCATTAAACATTGAAAGGCAACGAGAAATCAATTTACATGATTGTTCATCCAACGTGCAGTCCATAACACTACCATTCATACCACACACAATGAACAGCACGCTGGTGGACACCAAACGCAATGACAGTCGCTTATTATGTATTAGAGATCTTATAATTAAACCGTATTCATCGGCCTGATCCATAGATGCAACACCTGGGTGCATGGATGGTTTCAGACCTTAAATAATGAACACGGGCACCAAAATGTATACCAACCATATTGCTGAAAACATCCTGAGCTAAGATTAGTGAAATAATTGTGTCTAAACGGGCTAATACATTTCTGGATTTGTCTCAACTATAATGTATAAGTTACTCATAAAAATGAACTTCAAGTATTTACCAAACAAATAGAAACTATTAGGCATGCATGAACATTTTCTTTATATGCACTTTAGAGAAAATTTTAATTCGTTAATGATGAAAAAATATAAAATGAACCTGAAAGTAAAAGATTTATTAGCCTCAAGCGATCTGTTCTCGAAGAGATTACTTTAAAGACCAAATTAAACATCTTCATATCTCTCCGAATGCAGATACTACTCGTCGCGAAGTGCCTCCTTGCTCTTTAATACTAAATCGGATGACTAAACTCAAACGTTCCTGGTTATACCAGTAGTATAACCACAAACATAGGTATTATTACAACATGGCTTTAATATGAGAACTTATCCATGATTATGTTCACGTATCCATAACATGTGAACTCATACATTGTGAACTATAATTAATAACACATCTTATTGTACATTTCTTCTCTTGAACTGTAATATTTATCCTAATTGTATATCGCGAACAAGTGAGATATTTTGAATGAGCAAGGATGCCTATCCTACTCTGAACATGGATAACATTCAATACAAGTATGACACATTTCCACTCATAGATAGACCCCGGAGAGTCTACCTACGGCTACTATGCTCTTTATGTGTCATTGACAATGTAGAATTACAACCAATCACCCGTGTCGGTTCAGACCATTCGTCCTACGACATGTTTGGATGATCGGAGGGACTTTAGAATTGGACTCATCGGTGTTGGCTTGTCCGGATACCACTGCAACACGCCGCATCGACGGATCCTTGACCCTCAGACTTCTACAGGTTCTGGACTCAGCATTCCGGATTTATATTTTCTCACTCAACATTGAGCAGACAGGAATAAGTATATTCTTGAAGTATTGACCCTGCAAAGCAAAAAAAAATACAATTTATTATTCATCCTAAATAAGTGTCCATGAAAAATACTATCAGCTGATATAAATACTTACAGTGTTATGTCATTTTTCAGGAAATCCAAAACGATCATAGCCGCTGAAGATCACTGACTCTACTACCCGGTGGGATATTATATATTATTGTTATATTTAAATATTTCCATTTTCGAGCAATACTCATTGAAATTTGCTAATATAAATTGATGACTGTGAGGGGGAGATTGCGAAGAAACACTGATTCTATTCCACGTGATTCTATACTGGACCATAAAAGGGGATGAAGTTACACTATGAGCCTATAAGGCTACAAGAACAATTAAACATCGCATTCAAGCACTGACTCTAAACCGCATTGCACGCGGCCACAACATGCTGAAAAAAAATTAATTAAATGCGAGTAAAGATTCCATAAGAAAGTTGAATTTTGAAAAAGTAGTATACTTATATAAGCCAAGAAGGAATCTAAACTCTTAACGAAAGAACGGAATTTCTAAATGACTAAAGTATTCAATAAGCTAAAAAAATGATGCTAAAGATTTAATTGAAAACCCGGAATTTTGAAAGAATTCACTTATTTGTATGAGCCAAAAATGAAGCTAAAGTTTTCATGAAAAAAAACGGAAATTTAGAAAAATTGTTCATATGAGCCGAGACATAGACTCTTTACCTAAGCAACACGCGATACGCAGCCTTTAGCCCGGAATGATTCTTGATTCAGATTAAAATCCGATTCAAGAGTAACGCCGGTTCTCCAGATCACACCTCGCGGAGGTCGCTACGTGTGGTGATCCAATACAAGAATGTAACACTAGTGTAAATTATACTCAACAAAATTATCTTAACATCGTCGCTTCAATTAAATTAATAATTACCCCTCAAGCACCTGAAATTTACATAAAAATTAGTTGAGCCGTTTATTTTGAAAGTGGCCTAATTCCATTTATCTTCAAATCGAGATAAATAACATTTACTGATAAATAACATGAATTTGTACATGTAACCATGATAACCGGAAAATATTGAAAAACAGTTAGGCCACTTTCAAAATAAACGGCTCGGTTATCTAGTCACTAACTTTCATAACAAAATTTTAACGAGTGACTGCAAATAAAATATTTTTAAACTATTCAACAGAATTATCTTAACACTTAGCCGACCGATCGGGGAGATCTCCCCATTTCAAAGTAAGTCGGTGCGCGACCGATCGGGGAGATCTCCCACTTTGACCTTAGCAACGCGTTTCCTTTCTTCTGTCATTATCGGTTACCTTTATCTAGAGTTTAGTGGTGAAAATCACTTAAAAAGTTACAGGATTAGTTGGGACTAATAAATAAAGTTATAGCGATATGAGGTGTGGCAAGTAAATATTAAAAAATGCACAATCCACTGTATAAACTGGTATGCTATGAACGATACGATACTGTCGAAAAATATTAAAATACATTACTATTATTTTGTTTCACGTTTGAATCATACTATTTATTTTTAGTCATCTTTAATGTTCTTAATTTTCAAACTTTATTACCTATACTTTTGGAACATCTTATAAATAATAATTGTTATATACTTTTAATTTCATGTTTTGTATAAACTATATTTGAAATCGTTAAACTAACTTGTTACCGCAAGATATAATTGACCATTTAAATAATTTTCAGACTTCTTTGATTTCAAATAGTGAATATCTGTCCGCGTTACTTGCGAAAAATGCGTGGTGGAAACCGTACAGTTCGTTTGGGATCGCGCGGTTGGCTAAGTGTTAACATCGTCTCTTCAATTAAATTAATAATTACCCCTCAAACACCTGAAATTTACATAAAAATTAGTTGAGCCGTTTATTTTGAAAGTGGCCTAATTCCATTTATCTTCAAATCGAAATAAATAACATTTACTGATAAATAACATGAATTTGTACATGTAACCATGGTAACCGGAAAATATTGAAAAACGGAGTTAGGCCACTTTCAAAATAAACGGCTCAGTTATCTAGTCACTAACTTTCATAACAAAATTTTAACGAGTGACTGCAAATGAAATATTTTTAAACTATTCAACAGAATTATCTTAACATCGTCTCTTCAATTAAATTAATAATTACTTCTCAAACACCTGAAATTTACATAAAAATTAGTTGAGCCGTTTATTTTGAAAGTGGCCTAATTCCATTTATCTTCAAATCGAGATAAATAACAATTACTGATAAATAACATGAATTTATACATGTAACCATGGTAACCGGAAAATATTGAAAAACAGAGTTAGGCCACTTTCAAAATAAACGGCTCAGTTATCTAGTCACTAACTTTCATAACAAAATTTTAACGCTTGACTGCAACCAAAATATTAAACTATTCAACAGAAATCGTTATGCAATTACAAACTCCCGAAAATGCTTGATCCGATTGTACAGCGCTACCGCGGCAAAGTACTTTTGATTGAGTGTGTAGGCGTAAGTATATATGTGTTCCATGACCCACACAACTGCACGGAACCGAATATCTCAATGTTGAACGACTTCGGCCCATATACAATGAATAAACCCGACATATGGCTCTAGTTATTTGCGTATACCGGTCGTGCACCGAATTAAGTACTTAAATGTGGTCAAACTCACCGAAGCTGATGAAAAAGCTGGAAAATACGATGTTTCTGCACCACAGCGTGCCCCGTTTTCCTGGACCGGGGGACCGCCTGAAATCAGAGTCGAATATCTCGAATAATTCACAGATGCAAGAGAAGTCATGTCGAAATACGCGTTGCCCGGTATGAGATGTACAAGATTTGAGTAAATTTGGGGGTGACAGAGTAAAAATGTAACCGTTAAATGGAATAAATGTTGCAGCTCACCTGTTACGATCTGCACCGCGCGATCCCACAAGACTGTAATGGCGGTTGCAGAAAGCTGAGCGCTGATTGGTCGGATCACAGCCAATGGCGATGCTCGAGTCTGAAAAATTCAAATCGTCAGTGTTGCCACACGATGTTCATTCGAATGGATTGGCAATACATGTGCTTGAAATATTACTATTTTAATATAATACATTAAATATTAATACATATTTTATATTATTGCAGGTTTATAATATTACATATTTTATAATATCATTCGAATAGATTGGCAATACATGTGCTTAAAATATTACTACTTTTTATGGTATATTTTAGGTTAATGCATATTATTAGAAGTTATAATATTACATATTTTATGGTATTACACTATAAAAAGACATTATTTATATATGTCACATATACATTACACAATAAAAACACATACTAATTATACTTGATTAGTTAACCACACGCAATGTGACTGCAATTTGCATTTTATTGGCTCTGAGAGTTAAACTTTTTTTCTGAAGTCAGATTATGATGTTGCTAATCACTATACATATATATACATATAATCATATAGTTATTCAATTATTAATACGTACCATACAATGGATGATATAATTGAATGTAGTCAACCTCAGAGAAAATGCTGTGAAAACTGTCAAGAAATAAGACAGACATATTCTCCCGTGTTGTTTTTCTAGCCTGTCAAGATTATCTGAAAACAGAATCGAATATGTCAATTAATTTAATAAGTAAAGTCATGATATTTTAGAAATGTATCTTATTAGATAAAATGCAAGATTACAGCAAATCTGGACGATATTTAATCAACCAACATTATACGAAAATGATAAAATGCATCAACTATGTGCAATCATTACCAATGTTTGAAAATTCAACAAATTTTTCCTGAAATATTATTTTTATAGTCTTTATAGAGATTGTATACTGCTACACAAGAATCAAACAAAACACTTACCGCTAGATCACTAATATTGATTCTATGGTGCAACACAAATATTTGAAGATTGTATAATATATTTAACATGCGAATAGACGTTTGCTCTCCATTACTATCATGTTATTAATAAAAGCGCATGTAGAATATATTAACCTATACTGCGTCAATCAAGTTGAATGAATAGCAAATTATTGATCCACCATTTTTGCAGTTAATATTCTGAGTATATTCGTATAAGTAAAACCACTACTGAATTTGAAAAATCTTTTGCACTCTACAATCATCATGAGAGAAGTTTTCTCTACCGACAGATGGTACTGCCCCTGTGACCAGCTCAAATAATCTGAGGAAAGTGTTCTTGCCTTTGCATTGGCAATTGCTAAATGGGATATCGCATTTATCATTCCTAACAGTTCTGACATGTTAAACATACCTTATATTTGTCACAAATTCCAGATGATTAATTTTTACGATTAATATTCATCTTTAGCTGAAGCACTAAAATCAGATACTTGGATATAATTAAACTCACCAAAATAACATGGAAACTGTGAAATATGATGCATTCTCTTGACTGTCTTTTACTTTTTACGTTTTAAGACATACCTAGAAACAAAATCGAATATTTCCATAATTAGACAATATCCATCTGAAACACCTAAAAAACTATGTTGCTTGGTACTCAGATTGAAAGATTTAACACATTTTTTAAGTAAACAATATTCATTAAACTCTACCCTGAACCAATTAGAATGTAGTAAGGAAGGTGGTTGCTAGGTTACTATCTCACCATGTTGTGTATATCGCCAAACTTTGCAAATCACGAAAAACAAAATTCAAAACTTGCTGCTGTACCTCTACATAAGCTGAGTCAACCAATATTTGTCATTAACTGTCGATGTCTACGCAAAGACGAAATAAAATGTCACATATACTCGAACATACCGAAAATAAACTAACAACTGTGAAAAACAGTTCCCGAAATTACGGCATCCTTTGATTCCGACAACTGCCTGTAAACAAAACAAATTTCGATTTATATACTATATCTCGAGCCATTTATACAAACAAGGTGCTCAGTCTTCAATGTATACGTTCCAAGGAATTATCATGAACGCATTATAAAAATTTGACAAAAATTATTGCAAAATTGTAAAACTAAAACCTAACCTGCTTAAATTTGTATGTCCCACCACCTCAAAGTACACTCAGCGAACTAAAGTTTCGTCTTCAATTGTCCTTAGACGTAGAGTGCGCTCCGGCATGCCAAATTTGTTGACAAAGTTTGACATACAACTTTTATACAGATTTCTTCATATATATCATTAGTGATAAAGGCAACAAACATAATTAAACGCTAGTAAAATATAAAAAATTTAGATACAAGAAGGGTCATTTTTATGGTTAGAAGAATAAATTTTTATTTTTGAAATGGAAAGACTGCATTATAGTATTTCAGATTATTGGCCCTTTATCCATTACCAAGGGGAAAAAATGAATGTGGGGTGCAGAGACGTAAAAATATATGTATATAAGAAATGCTACGTTATAGCATATAAAAGCAGTATGCCTTTACAAAAACATCTTTATTCGTAATTTATAAATGGTATTGATTCAGTATACAGATTGCAGAATCAGGAAGCATCATTATAAATAGAATACTATATTTGGTTGATGAATACTTGACAAAATTTTCATACGAGGTAGAAAGAATGATCGTTGTTAAATTGGTGTTAACATTCATCCTTATGTGTTAAAATCTTTTTACATACATGACAGAGTACATTTTAATAAAGCGACACTATACTTTAAAGTAGCAGGTCATTTATATGCTTGTATGAAAAATATTACTGTTTATATCAAAGTTATAATACCTCATAAAATGTTAACTTTGCGTCATAATGCATTTGGACACTTATAATGTTCCAATGCTATAATAATCTCTTTTAAAAGCAATATCTTAAACAGTCATTTACAAACATATATCACACACTTGTACCTATGGTGTATAAATCTGTAAGTACAAATATTAGCCTACTGCGTACTTATCTAAGGTCATGTCTAACAAAAATAAATTCATTCTTGTAATATTCTTTGAGTCATTTTACGTATGTGGTGTATATCTGTATACATAATAAATTATTGTGTCTGATAAATAAATATGAAGATGGTGTCCCAATAATTAAAAACTACCAATTCTACTGGCAATGCAAGAGATCAGGTACACCATAATGGACTACGTTGACGAAAAGTTTCTTCAAAATTCTATTAAATTCACTTCCTTTGCTACTGCATTTATTGTAGATGACGTTACGACCGTCGTCGTGAAGGAACGTACATGAGATTTAAACGTCGAACCTGACTTCCACGCTTCGTCTCTAACTACGCCTAAATTCCTAGGATACATCAATAATGGATCTCTGCCTGTCTTTTTACATAATTGCTCTTGAAGCGTTATCAGTTGAGATCTCCAGTATTCATAACTAGCTTGCCTCAAAGCACTAACCCATTGATCGACTTGAGCTTCAGATCTTCCAGTGAGGATATGCCTCTTGTCATGCTCATCTCGAAACGCTATACTAAATGCAAATGCACCATCCGTCATAAAATCTGTATTAATACTACAATTCTCTAGAACTATCACACCAGCCGGTTGTCGTCTGTCAATATGGCCCAGTTCGTTAATATTAAAGTAAAAAAGTAGGTTACATCTCAGCTTAAACCATCGCTCCTTGAACCCTGTAACAAAATGTCATATTACTTTCATTCGAAAAGTGCTTTCACATATTTGTTGCAAAACAAGGATTTTGGTGGATTATTAATAACCTCAAAAACGTTTATGAAGTGTAAATAACGTTGTAAGAGCTCAGGCAGAGGTAGAATAAATATTTATACAGGAAACTACGTATGGCAGTTGACTTCGTTTTCAATTTATAAATGGCCTAACCTGATTTGTGTGCTCGTTTGTGATTCAAACGACCTTCCAGGTCAGCAGGACCAGCACTCGCTTCGCCAAGTTCTTTCTCATTGAACTTCATGCTTGCATGGAAACTTTACAAGCTACTGGCGAAGCTATTTTCCACATAACAATAATTTTGTTGTGTTATCATTGTGATACACAATTACTACCACTACATGCTTAACCGAACTAATTGGCACCGTCAGCTATAATGTGATCGATATCACATCGCCAGTGCTAGCACCGTCGGTTCTTCATGTTTTACTGAATCGTTGATCCCCTGACCCGCTCAATTTTTTGACATAATCGTACGTTTTTAAACTCCGACTATCGGTTATATTTTTCAATACTTTCGCACAGCATATCCGCGCCTTCCTACACAGATGAACACACACAAATTCATGCCGACCACTATTGGATATTGAGTTTCTTTTCTGCTACTGGCCGCACCATCTGAAATTGACAAATGATAAGCTAGAACACATTTAAATGCTGTTCATTAGCATTACAGAAGCTCATTGCGTAAATAACTCTCTATTCTTTCAGTACGAATTATATTTGACAATCGCCCAAAAGTAGATTGCTGTGGGGTACTACATGGTGGCTGACATAAATTGAATATTTAAACAGTGAGCGACTTTAAGTGATCTCGGAAAACGTAAACAAAAGTCGATAAATATGTAATGTATACACGTCACCGAAATGGAATCTGAATACAAATACGTGAAGGAATTAGAATGTAAACAAGGAGCAGTGCGAGCTGTGCGCTTCAACGGTGCGTATATTGTCTTGCTATTTTAACTTTTATCAGTAATATATGTATACTGAGGTGGTCTTTTAGTTGACGGTTCTTATTGCATCACTTGTGGATCGGATAGGAAGCTTAAGCTGTGGAATCCGTATAGGTCTGTTGAATTGAAAACGTACGGAGGACATGGCGATGAGGTTAAGGACGCTTGTGCCTCGTGTGACAGCAGTCAGATTGTATCATGCGGCAAAGACAAATCTGTTATTCTTTGGGACGTGAGTACGGGCACTCCAGTTCGTCGATTAAGGGGTCATGCTGGACCCGTGAATACTGTCAGGTAACCGCAAATTAATACAACTTCACTCATTCTTTACATATATGAAAACTAGTTTTGCATGTACACACTTTGCTCGATTTATTTACTATGGAAATAAAATTATCTTCCGGTAATCTGACTTGTTGCCTTGAATTTATGCGTTTAATTATTAGATTCAATGAAGAGTCAACTATGGTAATTTCTGGATCCCAAGATAATTCGGTTTTATGTTGGGACGTTCGTTCTAAAGCGCAAGAAGCAGTACAGTGTCTTGACGATGCAAAAGATGCAATATCCAGCGTACGAGTTTCCGATTATGAAATCCTGACAGGATCATATGATGGAAAAGCCAGAGTATATGACATTCGAGCAAGCGAAATGAGTTCAGACTGCATGGGAGGTAGGTTTCATCATTTATTTAAAATTGTGTAAAGGTTTGTTGAGGGTAATAATGTGTTATAGATCCTGTAACTTGTGCGACATTTACGAAAGATGGACAATGCATATTAATTAGCTGTGCTGACGACACAGTGCGGCTAATGGATAAAGGCACCGGAGAATTACTAGGTGAATTCACTGGACACTCAGCTGGTAACCTTTGCCTAGAATCCACTGTCGACAATCAAGACACCAGAGTGCTATCAGGCTCAGCAGACGGAAAACTATGGATATGGGAACTCGTAACTCAAAAAGTCCTAACAAAACTATGTCCCCTAAAACCATCGAAGCAGCCAATCCAATCTATCGACATGCACCCACAGAAAAACTACATTTTAGCAGCCAACGGTCCTACCGTCCTCATGTGGAGCACATCATGTGACGACGAAGCTGAATAACCTTGTAAATAAACAAATACCCATCACGTCTCTCATTCTCTCATTCTCCACGCAACTACTCATCGTAGAGTACCTCTATACTTTCCAGGCTCACACGTAGCAAAGCTTTCTCTCCAAGCAACAAATGCTTATGGCAACAGCATACTCTCTGGCTAACTCGCAATGACACCGGTGCCCAGAACAATGTATACCCAGGGTCATTGACATCGCCACAACAATTAGCCGTCATCGCCCATCTACGACTCCAAATAAATTGAAGACGTCACGTCGCACCTCGTCAGGTGCCTCATGCCTTTTGAAAAGTGGGGGTCTTGAGGCGCGCAGGCAGGGGCCGGCATTATGTAGGGACTTGCGCGCGCAGGTGGCGCGATGTCAGTGCGTCAGAATCAGTGGTAGGTCGTCTCGCCCGGGAGTCGGGGCGAGGGAGAGAGACGCAGGTATCGAGGGTGTAGTGCGGGCGAGACAGAAGCAGAAGTTGCACCGAGCGGGCTCGCCTTTCGCGCGACAAAGACGCGGCGAAACGTGGCGAGCGAGAGAGACTGCCTTCGAGGAGGGTGCGGAGGAGCGAAGGAGACGGCCGACATCGAATGAGAGACACCGAGGTACACGTAGACGGGGCGGGTCGGCCAGTTTCAACCACTTCATAGTCGCACTTTTTGTCCCGTGCTCAGGAGTCCGCAGGCACGCAGCTCGCCAAGGAAGCATCCATTCACCCGATGCGGCCTCGAAGCTGTGGGAGCGCGTGCTCGTCCTCCAGCTCGTAGTCCGGCTCGCGCGACATTCGGTCCGGTGAGATCTCGCTGGTCCATTCGGGGCCTCCTCGCAGAAGGCAGATCGGCGGACATTGAGGCTGCGGCTTCGGCAGCGGTGGTGGCGGAGGTGGCGGTGTCGGTGGCGAAGTCGGTGGCGAAGGAGGAGAAGGAGGCGGCAAACCGTGGCAGTGGCGGAAGAGGAGGACATAGGAAGGAACGACGGAGGGCACGCGAGTGTTGTGCACCAAGCAGAGGGTTGTTATGGGGCGAAGCTGGCGGTCGTGGCCGATGTTAATCATCGTCGGCGTTGGCGTCCTGGCGACGGCGGCGGCATTCTCCACGGACAGTGAGTATCGATGTAAGATGGGGGCCCTGCGCTGGTGCCGCTTCGCGGACGCATCGATTGTCGCCAAGTCGCGGGATCGCGATCACCTGGAAAAAGTACGCGGCCCGTGCGACGTTGATTGACGAAATGCGTGCGGCCGTGACATGCGCTCTTGTCACTTACATAATCGAACATCTTGCCTCGCGCTGCTTTCGGCGCGAATGCCAAATAATTGCTCGACCGCTGGCGGCATCACTCACACTGGTGCGGCCAGCTTTTCTCCGAACGGCTGAGGAATGTCAGCCGTGACATTGGCTATCGGCGGCGGGTGTAATCATAATAGATGGGTGTATACGAAAATCTTCGGGGAGGAAATGCGAGTGTTTTCGCCGACGCCGGACGGGAAAGTTTCGCGAAAATGTACGAGGCTGTATCGAACCGGAGCGGAGTACTTGATTGTCCGAGTAGCACCGCGACCGACATGAATATTCAAGCGGGTTTGCACGAAAAATGTGTACTCGAATACGCGGGGGGCTTGCAATATTTACGACAGCTTGACGCAGGTTCGATTTCAAGTTTCTGCTGGAACTGCGAGAAAACCAATGTTTCGGTGTTGTGTTTAGCGTCGCACGCGTGACGGTGTCCCATTCAAGCCGTGCTCAATAGAACCGCTTTACAAATGTCTGAGATTGGCTGCGAAGACGGAAACTCCGAAACGTCACATAAAGAGCAGGCGCACTGTTCTGTTTTCGACCCTCGCGGAAACTTAAGTACGCGAAGCTTAACAATATGCTTAAACATATTTGAAAAAATTTCACTTTACGTTTTGCCAAATGTTCGAAAGGGGTAGAGTTTCTTTCTATTCAGACGTTGCTGATAATTGAGCCGTTTATTATGAAAGTGGCCTAACTCCATTTATCTTCAAATCGAGATAAATAACATTTACTGATAAATAACATGCAAATAACAATTTGTACATGTAACCATGGTAACTGGAAAATATTGAAAAACGGAGTTAGGCCACTTTGAAAATAAACGGCTCAATTAGTTGTTTCAGTGTCTCATGTCTCAATACATTCAACTGCTTGGTTTCAATAATCGGCCGAAGTTTAGACCAGTCGGTTATTTAACTGCAGATTTTTTAGCGGAGTCATTTGTCTTACCGCCATTATCCGGGCTGCTCCTTTTATTACTGCTGAATAGTCCGCGTCTAGTTCGGTTAGCAGAAAACGAATGTGAACAAATGTTTGCCTATGTAGGTAGTTCGCTCGAAAAGTCGTGTCGGAAGTAGCGGCGTACACGGCCAAGATTTTAAATGCATACAGGCGCGAGTAAACATGAATAAACATCGTTACGCTATGCAGATTGTATAAGTCATATTAATGGGATCTTGTGATGTGTTTTGATCAATCGTTACGCAAACGTTTTGCGTACGTGATATGAAAATACATTCCGAAATTGAAGTTAATGGAAGCGAGCGAAAAGGAAAACACACACGAATTGACAGCTGTTTTGAAAGCACACCCGCGGGTCATTTCTTCTCGATTGGTTTCATTTACTTATCAAACAGCTAAGTGGAACGTTGTCCGTGTTATTCGAGATATTTGGCGATTTATGACACATTCCCGGATTTATGATATATTATCGTAACGCGTCGTATTTGCACGAATGATTGGTATTATCTAATAATAA
Organism: Cryptocheilus praepositus; assembly: GCA_033815515.1. Lineage (NCBI taxonomy): Eukaryota > Metazoa > Arthropoda > Insecta > Hymenoptera > Pompilidae > Cryptocheilus > Cryptocheilus praepositus. The sequence continues at coordinate 210,025 of JAWWQZ010000197.1, forward strand.
TGGGCAATAGCGTAATTGGAAATCTTTATTTTGCGTCGAAATGACATTGCGCGCAAAATACATACGAAACGGGACCTGTATTATTTAGGAATCAAATTTGCGGCTATTTAGCCGCACGTAAATTCAAATACGGCATTCTGATTGAAATATAATATCGCAAGCTGCGGAATGAGCGAATTCGATCAGTAAATAATCACATTAATTTGCCGTTACTCTTTCCCTCGGTCATTTTTTTCGCAACTAACGCGAAAATTAATGTGGTTAGCAAAATGAATTGCCCTCGATAATACGGGAAAGTTGCATGTATTCGTGTATTACGAAGTTAATTATTCTTTGTTAAAATGTTAACGCGCAATCAAAGGTATCTTTTACATTCAAGTTTATCTTCTGGACAGTGCGATTGCCTTTCCAAGAATAGGACCGTTAATCGAAACATTTCTTCCCCGAATTACTCATTTTCCAGGAATCGCCCCGACAATCTGATCTGCCTACTACATTTCATTCCCGCTAAAAATTGACGGCATCCTGTTCACCAGTCATTAACAGTAAACGTACCGATACTTTACATGTGCCTATTTTTACCATGAGAGATCATTGGACCCCTTATGAAATAAACGTTGATTTTCCGAAAGAAATTCCTAATTTGTTAAAGCGAAAAATTAAATAATCGAATGACATAAGAATTTATAGAAAATCAAACGAGCGGAAGAAGTAATAATGAATGTACGCTTTTAAAGTAAATTTTGAAACAGGTCATTCGACCCTACTTGGTACGGTTAGTGTTAAAAATGCACTTTCGTTCTCTCGACGTAGCGATGCAGATTTCATAAATTCCCCCCAAAACCACCCTTCGCACAGTTAATCAGAAAGGCAACACGACTAACAGACTTGGCGCCGCTAAAAATAACAGCGACATCCCGCGTTCAATCGCCGTACAAAAGTGTCCCTAAAAATATCGAAATCGTTTAACTAATGCAGCGCCCGCATTGGTACCGCGAAAATACTATTAACACGTTGACTGCCGTGCGTATTTTGCTATGTTAGAACCGCAATGCAATAAAATAGTGCAGAGTATGATTAAATCGTGCAAAATTAAGGTAACGCCGAGTTGTTAGAAGCCAAAGTATTGAAGCACCGTTCCAATATCAATTTCACAAGATTGCATATAGGCTTCATTGCGAATTTTTTGCATTTTTAGTAAAATCTTTTGCGTATTTTGCTGAAACGTATTTTGCTATGTTAGAACCGCAACGCAATAAAATAGTACAGAATATGATTAAATCGTGCAAAATTAAGGTAACGCCGAGTTGTTAGAAACCAAAGTATTGAAGCACCGTTCCAATATCAATTGCTTTCACAAGATTGCAAATAGGCTTCATTGCGCATTTTTTGCATTTTTAGTCAAATCTTTTGCGTATTTTGCTCAAGCTATCTTAAACCGCGATGCAATGAAATACTGCAGAGTATGATTAAGTCCTGCAAAATAAATGTAACGCAGAATTATTAGAAGCCAAAGTATTGAAGCACCGTTCCAATATCAATTGCTTTCACAAGATTGTAAATAGGCTTCATTGCGAATTTTTTGCATTTTTAGTAAAATGTTTTGTGTATTTTACTATGTTACAACCGCAATGCAATAAAATAGTGCAGAGTATGATTAAATCGTGCAAAATGAAGGGAACGCCGAGTTGTTAGAAGCCAAAGTATTGAAGCACTGTTCCAATATCAATTGCTCTCACAAGATTGCAAATAGGCTCCATTGCGAATTTTTTTGCATTTTTTGTCAAATTTTTTTTTTACCACCATGGCAGTCAACGTGTTAAAGCATAAAAGGAACATCTTTGTCCTGCGTCTGCGAAATTGTTTCCGAAAATATCAAACGCAACGAAAATACAGGAAACGACGCTGTCTGCGTAACACAAAAATGTATCTTCTCCATCGAAGGTACTTCGTACTCGAAACATTCATCTTCCGAGAAACGCGAACACGCAAATCACGAGCGTCATTTGTCGAGCGTGTAGGTGGCAGACGTAGTTCCATTAATAAGGTCGCGCATCTTAGAAACATAAGCCGGGAGTTTCACGTTCTTCGCTCGTTCGATGTATACGTGTGTAGGTAATGCTCACACGTTGGGCCACGCATGTGTGCGTGTGTCGATGTACAGAGAATAGGCGGCACGCGTCGTTTCGCAGACGACGATAATAGCGTATAAGTCGAGGGTGATTGAAATTGCTTTCGCGAGGCGAACGAATGAATAGCGAGACGCGACTGTGTCGGCCTGTTGAATCCTGGCGGAATCTGCAGTTTCTTGCACCGGCCGTTAGGTGTGGTCAGAGTTCGCCGCCGAAATTTCGGAATGGGCTTCGTCTCTTGAGTTGGGGAGTTCAGTGATTTGGCGGGAATAATCGGCCTGCTGTCGTGTGGATGTGACAACGGAAAAGCATCCGCGATTGCGTTTATTTAGCCAGAGGTGCGTATGAAAGATTCAGTGAACGTGGGTGCGGAAATGTACGACGGTTGATGTTATGTTTTTAGCGGGAATGAGTGCAGTAAGGGTGATGAGCGGGACTTGTCATGTAGGTGCGATGTACAGAAGGTATACATTTGCTAATATATTCCATTGTTTATATCTAGACAGGAAAATATGAGATTCATCAATTGTAAACACAAAAATACTTTGTTGAGAAATGTGTAATAGTTGTTATTAGGGTTAGAGTTGCAATGAGTTCAATAACCTGTCCAGCAAGGATGATGAGCGTCTCTTATTATGTAGAAGTGATATGCAGGGGGTCCACAGTTAGAAGTATGTTTAATTGGTGAGATCTAGGTAGAAAAATACGAGGTTCATCAATTGTAAACACAGATATGCTTTGTTGAGAAATATGGAATAATTGTTATTAGGGTTAGAATTGTAATGAGTTCAGTAATCTGTCCAGCAAGGATTATGAGTGTCTCTTATTATGTAGAAGTGATATGCAAGAGGGCCAAAGTTAGAAATATATTTAATTGATGAGATCTAGGTAACAAAATATGAGGTTCATCGATTGTAAACACAGATATGCTTTGTTTAGAAATGTGTAATAGTTGTTATTAGGATTTGAGTTGCAATGAGTTCAATAACCTGTCCAGCAAGGATCATGAGCGTCTCTTATTATGTAGAAGTGATATGCAGGGGGTCCACAGTTAGAAGTATGTTTAATTGGTGAGATCTAGGTAGAAAAATACAAGGTTCATGTGCTTTACTTAGAAATGTGTAATGCTTGATATTATGTTTTTACTTACAATGAGTTCAGTAATCTGTTCACCAAAAATGATATGCGTCTCTTATCATATAGATGTGATCTGCAAAAAGTGCACACCTCCAAATACTTTCCATAGCTTACAAGTAGGCAGGAAAATCTGAAATTCGTTAGTTGTAAGCACAGAAACGCTTTGTTTAAAAATGTATAATAGTCAATATCATTTTTTGACTTACAATGGGTTCATTTATCTGTATGCCAAGAGTAATAAGCATATTCTATTGCGTAGACCTATAATGCAAAAGGTATGCACCTGCAAATATTTTCCATTCCTTACGTTTAGACAAAAAGGCATGAAAGGTCCCATGATGGCAAGTACGGAAAGACTTTCTTCAGGAATATATGGGGCTCAGCATTTCTTTTTGATTTACGATGAGTTTAGAAATCAACCTATTAGGGATAATGAATATCTGTTATGACATAGGCACAATATGTACAGAGTACACATCTATAAATCTCTTTCCATTTATGGTTAGACAGCAAGGTATGAAAGGTTGTACGACTGTAATTATGGAAACCCTTCCTTTCTCAGCTATAACCAGTATCATGTTATTGTTGTTCCACTATTATAAATGACAAGTTTAGATTTATGTCTGTCATTGTGAGAAGTTACTGTGAATTGTGTCAAATTTTTAAATCAACAATTTCGTTTATTTGATAAGATATAAGATGTTACCAAACATTGGCTATTTGCAATGGGTAAAAGGAATATTTGCACATTCCGTTTTTCCGGAATAATTTTATTCAAAAAAATAATATTGACATGTACTCTGTGAGATAGTTTGACTATGGTAATATTAACCAAACTTTGAGCAAAGTACATTTGCAGAATATGTCACTTCTTCAAATAGAATTATTCAGGAAAAATACTCTGTAACACCTACACCCATTTGGTAGATCAAAAATTAGAGAAAATTTGTATATATTTTCTCAATAGTACTTGATGGGATTTAACAAAATTGATTGATGTATTATAAATTAATCCTGTTTTGATAATACACAGGACTTTAAATTTTTTCACAGCATACAGAGTAGCTTACATTTGCGTAAAACATTAAGAAAAGTGTTTCAAACTAACGGTCGGCAAAATTTGGGGGAATTTGTCATTGTGATAGAAATTGTTATTGCTCTCATATTGAAAGAATTGTCGGCAGAGAAAACAATTGAATGAGAAAACGTATATACGACGACAATTGGTATAAGCATCGAGTATTGATGATAAAATACGAATTTCGATATGCCCATCGATAACTGTTATGCAAATTTATACTAGCAATTTGCCTCAATTTGCTTTTATTGCTCCAATCCTTCAACATTCGAAACGTCAGTTTTGTACACATCATACACTAAAGCAACGCATGCGCTGTCAATTCATTAAAAAAAAGTACCATTATTATCTGCTATTAAGTCGATCAAATTGATGACAACGTTTATATCTCCAAACTCGTCGCGGCATCCTGAAAGAATCTCTCCGCAAAGGAGTAATTATAAACCGGCAAAGAGCCAATATCCGCATTGCTGGCAATAGAATCTCTTTCAATTTTCTACACGACGCGCTTGTATCGGTGGTACCCGTAGATTTTTGCAATAACGCAAAAAAAGTCGCGCCCGCTTTCGCTCATTACGCCAGGCGTTCTGTACAACAATCCTAAAGTTACGAGCTTTTTCACTTTCCTTTGCTGTTTATTTCAGGTAAACCTGCTTGCCCTTTGAGTCAGTTTCGCTGTGCGAACGGCAGATGTATACCAGTCACCTGGGTGTGCGACAAAGCCGACGATTGCGGCGACAATTCTGACGAAAGTCAGAAAGAGTGTAAAGGTAAGTTCCGTACGCTAACTCCTTTTACTCGTGCCACTTGCTTTAACCCTTTGCGATCGACATATTTCTCTGTTGACCACCAGTTAGTAGGAGTTATAAGGAATTTGGCTATTTAAAGTTATTTCTCCAGGAGTGACTTATAATAGATATGTGGGCATTAAGGAAAACGGAATACTTTGAAACTGATATACTTTATTTAACCCTTCTTTGCATGATGATGGAAATTTCCATCATATTGTTTTTTGCTAAATTTGTACTATAAATATATACTAAGATTTTTTAACCATTTTTCCTTTAATTTTGAACATGAATTATATCACCTTGATTTATTTCACCAATAAAGAAAAAATCATGCAAAGAAGGGTTAATATCGGGTATAGTGTATAGGAGTAAAAGTTTTAATTTTTGTAATTTTCCAAAGGGTAATTTTTAAGAGAACTGTCTTCAATATTAAAGCTTGGGTTTTAAGGACACGCTTTTCTGTTGGAATGTCCTGCACAATCTTTTTTAGTTCCTGAACAAAGCCTATGTGGCTCATTACTTACCCACTTGACATACAATGACGCCTGAGAAACGTCTTTCATTTAATGTGCCATTGTAGACTTTGACGTCTCCGAGACGTCAAGAATTATCTTCGGCGAAAACTGGGAAGTATACTATTAGATTATCTGTTTCGGTCGTGCGTCGATGCTGTTTTGTTTAGACTGTTGAAGATACTTTTCCCCCTTCGACAGTACCTCATTGAATGTTATCGGTATTTAACCCTTTCATTACTATGGACGACTACAGTCGCCCCCCACGATACGCTACTTATGTATAACTTGGTATTTTCTTATCTTTATATATATATATCTTATATATATATATACTTAATATCTTGGTATTATCTTGGTCTTTATATATATCCATGAACCTCTTGTCCCTTATGTTGCCTTTTTTTTAGAGAGCATAGCATCGTTGCACGCGTCTATTCTCAATCAATCGTGCCTTCCGTCAGAAATGTTCTTTTCCTCAACAATTTGTTATCAAAACATTTTTAAGCGTAAGCATAAGTCCAAATTGTGGACAGGACCGCCGCAGCGAAAGAGTTTAATTAAATGGTATCCTACGGACGCGTCGACGCGCATTTTATTTGTATGTCAAGTGGTTAATCTGTTGTACCGTGTCAAAAATTTCCTACTGACTGGTCAACTGAAAATTTTGCAAAATTTAGACGTGTCAGCGGTGTCATAAAGCTTGTTTGTTTCACCTTCTTATACATTATATATGATTATGCACGATCATACCGCCAAACTAGTGACGCTGACTTCGAGGACAAATTACAATGCGATCGCAAAAGGTTAATTGTATTCTTCATGCAACAGTTGTGTGAATTCTAGGGGCGAACAATGAATCTTCTCGCGTACTTTGACAGTTTTCGATTTTCGTTTAAGAATCGCATTATCGTGTCTGAGCGTAACAGACATGTTTTTGAAAGTACTTTTGCAAGAAGGACGCGTTTGACGGATTCAGATCACATTCCGTCTTAAATGAATAGTAAAAAGATTCTGAACTTTCGAAAAACGCAAAGGAGCGTAAAGCAAACAAAAACCGAGAAAGTTTTTTTTTTTCACAAATTGACGAAAGATTATGAAACGTGCAGAAACGCTAATGCGAATATAAGCAGTATTGTTCGTTTGTAGAACTTCATTGCACTTCTGACAAAAAATTGTTTCCACTTTTCTTTTGGGGAATCGATTGCGCAGCGAACCTATGCGAAATTATGAAGCAATATCTAGTATTTCAATATCAATATCAATTCTAAGCATAGAAATTATGCTAGCATCCGTTGACATCATCAAGTCACATTGCGACAATGTTTACGACCAGATTCAAATAATAATATGCGTTCGTCCACTTGCATTCGATGGATTTGAGTAAATATTATTTAACGTGAAACTGTTATAACGCTCGCGCGAATTAGTGGGTTAGATTACGTGATATTATTTACATTATACTTGTACCATGAAACATCTCGTACTTACGCTCGTTGAATCAGAACTATTGTTATAAAAATAATCGAAGAATCGTGGCAATTTTCCCGAGTAACGAATTGAACGGGATGACGTTATTTACAGTACAGTTGTCACAATGTCAATTCGTCATATTAGCCATATTTAAGCGACATTTAGTTTTTAGAACGGAATACATGATAGCCTCCGCATAAATGGTTGCTTCCGTTTTCTTACAAACGGCCCGATGCAACCTCGGATTTTAATTGACACTATGAACTGTTCAATCGAAGCATGATTCTTACAATAATCAAGTCGGGCAACCAATCAATCTGTTTTTCACCACTATTCATCACGGTGTCTTACTTTCTTTTTATGTATTGTCTATTTTCATGACGTGCAGGTAAAAAGCGAATTATATACGTATAAAAAGTGACTTGTATTACGAAATCGGCCTAGAACACTAATGTAGAATTGCAATGTTTCAATCAAGTGAATTAAAACTTTCGGTATTTACGTCTTAAATGAAAGACTTGCTTAAACATCTTGCTTCGGTTCGAATAGATAATTTTATTAGACTGAAATCTCAAGTACGTGAAAATCCGAAGTGAACGGACGTATTTACAAATCATCTGATTACGTTGTCCGTTGTTATTAACAACTCTGTCTTTTGTTGACAGAGCGCGTACGCACGATTATGTCCCTCGCGATAAATAACAACCCATTATCACTTTGAGGCGGTTATATCTAACGAGAGTTTAAATATGCATACATCGTGCGCTATCGTGTACTACGAGTCGCGTGCTTCTTAATGCTGAATTTATGGAATCTGTCAATTTGAAGGGTTCCCGATTCTATAAGCAAAATTATAGATATTGTTACTATTATTCTGTGGCAACTTTTCTGGATTTTCATTAATGGAATAATTTAGGCTCCCGATTTTCGAATACTGCACTATATTTTTCCGACAGTAAATTTGCGGGATCCGTCAGTTTGAAGGGTTGGGGTTTCACGAACAAAATTCCAGAAATTGTTACTATTATTCTGTGGCAGCTTTTCTGAATTTTCATTAACAGAATGATACGAATTTATATCCACGTTAATTTTCGCCTTAGGCTCCTAATACTGGAATTCTGCGTTAGACTTTTCCGACATTAAATTTACGGGATCCGCCAATATGAAAGATTTCGTATTCGACGATCAAACAACTTTTCTAGATATTCATTAACGAAAAGATACGAGTATGCGTCCATATGTATTTCCTCCTCAGGCTTCTAATATCCAATTTCGCCACTGGACTTTTTCACAACTACACTTACGGGATCCATCAATCTGGAAGATTTCATACATCACCAGCACAAGGACAGAAATCATTACTATTACATCGCGCCAACTTTTCTACATGTTCATTAACCGAATGATCCGAGCACATCCCGACGTATTTCCTCCTCAAGCTTCTAATTTCCAAATTCGCCACTAGACTTTTTTTCCACTACACTTACGGGATCCATCAATCTGAAAGATTTCATACATCACCAGCACAAGGACAGAAATCATTACTATTACATCGCGCCAACCTTTCTACATGTTCATTAACCGAATGATCCGAGTACATCCCGACGTATTTCCTCCTCAGGCTTCTAATTTCCAAATTCGCCACTAGACTTTTTTTCCACTACACTTACGGGATCCATCAATTTGAAAGATTTCATACATCACCAGCACAAGGACAGAAATCATTACTATTACACCGCGCCAACCTTTCTACATGTTCATTAACCGAATGATCCGAGTACATCCCGACGTATTTCCTCCTCATGCTTCTAATTTCCAAATTCGACACTAGACTTTTCCACCACTACACTTACGGGATCCATCAATCTGAAAGATTTCGTACATCACCAGCACAAGGACAGAAATCATTATTATTACACCGCGCCATCTTTTCTACATGTTCATTAACCGAATGATCCGAGTAACATCTCGACGTATTTCCTCCTCAGGCTTCTAATTTCCAAATTCGCCACTAGACTTTTTTTCCACTACACTTACGGGATCCATCAATTTGAAAGATTTCATACATCACCAGCACAAGTACAGAAATCATTACTATTACACCGCACCAACCTTTCTACATGTTCATTAACCGAATGATCCGAGTACATCTCGACGTATTTCCTCCCCAATCTTCCGACATTCAACTCCTGCCCGTCACACACCCACGCGTCTCTTCATACAATGGTCCGCCCACATGTCTCTCCGTAAATCCAGCGTTAATACTCACAGTAGCCATCGTCAGCAATTCAACATTCCCAATGTCGCCGCTTCCACGTTTCCGCGAGTTCACGCTGTAGCAAGGGCTTCGCTAATTTTAATTCGCGCACTCATTCAAGACGCGATCGGGTCGCGCAATTCATTGTTGTCATCGCAGTGGCGTCAGGAAAAACAGCGCGGACGGAATTAGATTTGTTTACGCGCGATGCACCGCAGGGATCGTACAAACAGTTCCTCGTAACTCGATAGTAATCACGTTTTTGATATCGATGACTTCTGTGTCGAGATTTATCATGCGGACAAATCCACGTATGTGGTGGTTCGTGGAAACATTGCGCATTCATGAGTTCAATGATTATTTCTGATAAATTAGCAGCCTTCGATAAGTAGACAACACGATTTGCATGTCGGAACGTCGTCGTTTGAGGAAACTTGACGCGTCGAGTGCCGAGCGCATTTTGGTAGATTTGAACGGCAAATGAGGAACTGCAGAATATGGTTGAGTTGGCAGAATGAAAATAATGCCGAGGTGTTGGAGAACGGAGCATCGAATCACTGTATTTTGTACCTAACTTTGCACTTTTATGCGAAATTATGGAAATAGAAACCGCGTGGTATTATGTAGAGTAGTTAGGAACCAAATAATATATGGAGACGTTATTCGATTCGGATGAATTTGTAGACAATCTCTAAGCAACGTTTGAACGATTAGTGTGATGTAGCAAAATTATATTATTTTACTTTATTGTTATGTATTCGGTTTAACCCTTTGCACTCGACGGGAATGCACTGAACAGGAATCGCCCGATATTACATAGGGTAGCTTTGCAACCAAATACTATATAAAAATATTATTTAATTCAGATAAATTTGTTGAGAATTTAAGCAATTTGTTAAAAAAATACAAAATTGTATTTTTTGCAATTTTCTATAATATGATAAAGTTTAAAGCATCGGCGGTTTGTTTATGCTTGTTTATGTGTTTCACGATAATAATTAGTTTGACGGCTTGCCTCTTGTGCCTTCCGATTAAAACAAACAATACAGGCCCGTTTTCTTCCTTACACATTGAGAATGTGTACTTTATTGTTAACTCTATTCTCTGATAGAAATGGAGACGAATATATTCATGATCCTCGGAACTCACTTCTCAATTTATCGGTTAGAAGCTTTGCAAACGGTTACTCGTGTATTTTCGTTTCACTATAATCCCCAAAACGAAATAAATGGGTAAAAATGTTCGATTTGCGGAATAACGGAATAAAATTTATCGAAGAAATATAAGACTTAGTGCAAACCACGATTTGTACCGGTCTATACTTCAACACGAACTCCGTTTAGATTTCAAGGTATCTATATCTTTCTTTTAGGCTACAGTCTTAGTGGTAGACTTGCTTATCTATCTTCTCAAACTATACAATACCTTACGAACAGTATTAGCATATCGACTTGAAATATACGAACGCTTCTTATCTCTTTCTTTTGTTGGGAAAAATTTTACTGAGACTTAACTACTTAATTTTGTTGGGACTTTTTATCGTCTGATATTTTTTTATATACATCGGTACGTACACAGTACTTCGGTTTTGATTTTCCATACCATTTCAACAAAAAAGCATAAAAACATGCATTTTTTCAGAAAAGTTGTGCTGCTATATGTTAGATTTGTGTAATCGCTAATAGATTTCGATATCCACTCAAATGGGACAACCGAGTGCAAAGGGTAAAAATTCATTAAAACATATGAAATTGGGAAACAAATTTTATCTGGCGTATTTTTCGGAAGAATGAGTAAATGTAATAGATAAATTGATTATATTTGTATTTAAAGCGTTGATTCTCGTGTGTATTTTGCTACATTCTAATCGCAACATAATAGACTACTACAGGACATGATTCGAATCCTGCAAAATGGCAATAACACTAAGATACCGTAAACCAAAGCTTCGAATTGGTATTTCAATACGAATCGCACTTGCAAAATTATAAATGCGCCGGATGATGAAGTTTTTGAATTTTGTTAGATCGTTTGCGCCTGCAGTTTAGGTACATCGTCAAATTTGCATTGAGCACTTCGCCTCAGTCAACTGCTACGCGAGGATAAAGATAGCGCGCGAATATCAAGAAGTATTATAATGAACGCATAATGTATCTGACCTTTGAAATGTTGAAAAATTCAATTCTGTTCATTCATTCGTTGAGTGCTTGCAATGATACGTACGGCCGTGACGCTATGCATGAAAAGCAACAGTGATGTTGACGCATTGTTTACTGCCAACGAGTTAATTAATGTTTCATGGCCAAATGTTGTTGACCGGTCACGAGTTAACTCGTGTTTCACTTGCGTTAGCTATTGCAAATACAGAATATTGCAAATTACGTTACCTTTGCAATACAAAATATTGCAAAACTTTTGTTCATTGTATTCGGTTGTGTCTGTTTTATCATAAAAAATATACTTTTCTTGGTATTGAGGCTTTTACTACAATTCTAGTGTTAGAAAGTCTGAACAATAACAGATCGTGACGGCGAAACCTTTTTCAATGAATTATACGCTAATGCTTTATCTGATTGCCTGAGTAATGTTTAGATAAGTTGCAGCGATTTAGAAATTGATTGTTTATCGGAAGACAGTTATGAATCTAATATTAGCCTCAATGACATAATCTAGCATAATCATTCGAAAAGATATTAAAAGTTACGTAAGATACATGTCCAAAGTTTAATTTCCATTCATTACGCATAAACAAACTTTATTGAAGTTTATTCAGATTGTTTCACTCCCACGTCAAATTACGTAATAATAGCCCGTGATTTGACAGAGCTTTCGCGTAAAATTGCCCGTCAACAATGTGTTAATGAAGGTAACGACAACGTCATTCATCGCAGACCACTTTTTTTTCTCGAAACGCTCACGTGAAAATATAAGCCGGATTCGCGCGGCTATATTAATAATTATGAGAGATTACGATCGCACGGCGAGGCCGGAAATTATAGGCTGCGTTTAGCGAGATTAGAAAAAAAAGAAAGAAAAATTGACATGGAAAGAAGCAGTCGTCCTTGTCGCTAGTCCTATGGTCTCCCACTGTCTCGATGAGTCCAAAAGGGTATAGGAATTCGATCGCTGCGATGCATGCAGTTTCTTGGCGGTCTTGCATCAGACAGCCATCAAGTCAGACACACATTCTCAGGGAACAGATTCGTGGAAGTAAAATAAGATGAATTTGCTGTTAGGTAAAAAGTCTAACGGCACGAGTTGGGGGTAACTGTTTGAAGAATCTGCAGTGGGTATGAATGGCGGCGAAAAAATAAACCGTGCATGAGAAGGAACGGCGTGTATTAGTTGTCTGTTTTCTGCGGCCACGAGAACGTGGGGGATTATGAAAGTGCTACGCTCGAATAAATTGTGATGACGAGCCTTGGCAAGAAACTACGGCACGAATTGCGTTTTATTGGCGGAAACACGCTGAGTGTGTTTATCCGGACAGTATTCCGGGTTCGTACGTTTTAAGCATACGTGTCTTTCTGTGCCAAATTGTTATAGGCGCTGTCTAGCTAACCGATCTTCGGGTCCAAAGATTTTTGCATTCTGCTTCGGTATATGTTTAGCACGAATTTCATCTTAAAATAAGCTGGTTCGTCAACGGTGGTAACGGCTTTGCTATTGGAGAAAACCAAAGGTAATTCAATTCGCGCGCTTTTTTTGTCTTCATTCAGCACAAGTTTAACACGTTCCATGCCGGATCGATCTATGGTTACCTACCGTTCACTTATTACGGCTGCTCGTGTTGCATCAGCTATATGCCTCACAATTTTTGTAATACAGTAAACAATATAGTAAGAAAAGGGTGTACGGTTTAGGATGCGTTAGATTGCAAAGCAAGAATATGTATTTTTAACGAATTGTTAAGAAAAGTTTTGTTAAGGATATGTTTAGAAATTTTTAAGAAATGGCAGCCAAAGAAAACCGTTGTCATACGAGAATTCCAAATGTAAACGAAAAACGCATTAATTTCATTATACAGCCATCAATCGTGCACCGTTAGAAAAATCCGAAGCCAGCATTTACATCCCTACTTCGTCGATCCCATTACTCTTCCCTTATTCAGCACAAATTTAATGACCAATCGCGGTCCTTCGCATCGATCCCAATATTTTCCCTTTCTCCACAAACTTCCCAAACAATGTCCACCATCATCTCTGCCGATCCGGTATCAAAATTCCCACGTCCCACACACCCCCAATTTTTGTAAACCGTTTTTGCTCTTCCATCCAGCCGTGCGATTCGCAACGTCAGTTCGAAACCAGTTGCATCAGACGCGGCGAATTTCTCAGCAGCCGCGAGTCGCGGTCCATTTCGGTCTCCTTCTTGTTTCGCCCATTTCCATTCCTTTGCATCAATCCCACTCTTTTCCCGGCCACCACAAACTTCCTCAACAATGTCCATCATCTTTGTCCATCGGGTATCTAAATTCTCACGCATATTATCCTCACCAAAAAAAAAAGTGTCGGCGAATTTCTAAGCACTCGCGAGTCGCTGACCATATCGGTTCTTTCCTTCGTCCACCCATTTCCATTTTTTCGCATCAATCCCACTCTTTCCCCTTCCGCCACAAACTTATAACTTCCCAAACAATATCTGCCCATTCACCTTTTAAAATTCTCATCCGCCCCCAATTTTGCAAAGATTTTACTCCTCCACCCATTGCCTAGTGCCGTCATCCGCAAACCAGTTGCATCAGACGCGGCGAACATCTGGTCAGTCGCGCGGCCCCTTGATTTCGGTCCTCTTCTTATCCCGTCGGTTTTCGCTCCTTTGCATCAGTCCTAATATTTTCCCTTCCACCACAAACTTACCAAACAATATCCACCATAATCTGTGCCCATCGGGTATCTAATTTCTCACGTCGACTGCATCCGAAATTCCTGTAATTGCATCAGATGCGGCTAATTTCTGATCAGTCGCGACTCGCCATCCATTTTGGTTGTCCCGTTTTGGCTTCCTCGCATCAATGCCACTATTTCCCCGCCCCCACAACTTTCCAAATCATCTCGACCATCATCCCTACCGATCTGCCGTCCAAAATTTTCAGGTCCCCCGCGACCCCAATTTTTGCAAAAACTGTTTTCATTATTCCGCCCAGTTTCTCGCTGCACATCGTCATCCACAAACCAGTTGCATCAGACGCCGCGAATTTCTCATTAGTCGCGCGTCCCGTCGATTTCGGTCCTCTTCTTATCCCGCCCATTTTCGTTCCTTCGCATCAATCCTAGTCTTGTCCCTTCCACCATAAACTTACCAAATAATGTCCACCATAATCTGTACTCATCCGGTATCTAACTTTTCACGTCGACTGCATCCCAAACTCCTGCAGTTGTTGCATCAGACGCGGCGAATTTCTAATCAGTTGCGACTCGGCATCCATTTCGGTTCTCCTGTTTTCGCTCCTTCGCATCAATGTCGTTCTTTGTCCGCCCCCACAACTTTCCAAATCGTCTCGACCACCATTCCTACCGATCCCCCGTCAAAATTCCCACATCCCCCGCGCCCTCAATTTTTGCAAAACCGTTTTCACTCCTCGCTGCACGTCGCCATCCGCAAACCAGTTGCATCAGACGCGGCGAATTTCTGATCAGTCGCGACTCGGCGTCCATTTCGGTTCTCCCGTTTTCGCTCCTTCGCATCAATGTCACTCTTTTCTTGTTCCCCACAACTCTCCAAATCATCTCACCCATCATCCCTACCGATCCCCCGCGCCCGAAATTTTGCAAAACCGTTTCCACTCCTCGCTGCACGTCGCCATCCGCAAACCAGTTGCATCAGACGCGGCGAATTTGCTCGCAGCCGCGCGTCCCGTCGATTTCGGTCCTCTTCTTATCCCGCCCGTTCACGGTCGCGCCTTTCTGCGCTGCCTCATTGTCGTGCCTTCTCTGTTGTCCGTCGAGTCTCTCTTCCTTCTTCCCTCCCCTTCCTCGGGGCTATCGTAATTTGTAGCGCAAGGCCTGCACCGGTTGCATCAGTCTCTTTCTGGAGCACAGGCGAGCGCAGAAGCCTGCACGGCTCTGTGGCGCAGGAACGTGTCTGACCATGTGCATTGGCACGGCGGCCCGTTCTCTGCGCGCACGCACGCAGACAGACAGAACCGGCGCACACCGTATAATTATGGTGAAAGCCAGTCGTGCGAGCGAGTGATCGTTGTTAAGCGCCGGTCGGCAGCGCGTGGAACGCGTTATAGAAGGGCGGCCCGGAGTGACGATGGGTATTTGCCTTGTCTACGAAATGCACGATTCAGCGCTAGATTCCGTTCCATGCGACACCGCCATGGACCCTGGCGTTAGTGATGACGGTGTTTGGCGAGGGCGACAATCTTTTTCTGGCGGGGGTCTTTTTAGAGAATGGGATCGGCACAGCGGTGGTTTTGATTTACTGTTGAATAATGTAGTAAGCAAATTTGTAGCGATTCTAATTCGACATTGTGGATATTACGGTGATTGACAACGGCGGCCAGCGGTGGTTTTGACGATGGGTTTTTGCCTTCGACGTTGTGGACGAAATGCACGATTCAGAGCTTTTAGAGAGATTCCGTTCCATGTTTTGACACCGCCATGGACCCTGGCGTTAGTGATGACTGTGTTTGGCGAGGGCGACAATCTTTTTCTGGCAAGGGTTTTTTTATAGAAAATGCGTGGGATCGGCCCACCGGTTGTTTTGATTTACTGTTGAAAATGTAAGCAAATTTGTAGCGATTCTAACTCGATGTTGTGGAGATGACGGTATTTGACAAGGGCGGCCCGGACTGACGATGGGTATTTGCCTTGTCTACGAAATACACGATTCAGCGCTAGGTTCCGTTCCATGCGACACCCCGATGGACCCTGGCGTTAGTGGTGACGGTGTTTGGCAAGAGTCTTTTTAGAAAATGCGTGGGATCGGCCCACCGGTTGTTTTGATTTATTGTTGAAAAATGTAAGCAAATTTGTAGTGATTCTAACTCGATGTTGTGGAGATGAGGGTGTTTGACAAGGGCGATAAACTGGGGGACGGGGGTCATTTTAGAGACCGCGTGGAATTGGCCCAGCACAAATTTTGATTCACTGTCGAAAAATACTGTAATCGGTATTTAATGGTGTTTGACAAAGGCGAAAAGCAAGGGACGGACGTCTGTTCAGAAAATATGTGGGATCGTCTCGACGGTTATTTTAAACGTATATCGAATAATGCAGCAAACAAATTTATAACAGTTGTAACTTCTAATGTTGTGGAAATAACTGTATTTGAGGAAGGCGGGAAACGGCGGATGGGGCTCTGGGTTAGGGGGGTCTGAAAAATATGTGGATCGACCCGGCGTCTATTTTGATTCCTTTTCGAAAAATTCTGTAATATTTTTGACAGTTTTTTACTCCTGGCGTAGTTGAGATATGAAAAGCGGAGCGTTTGTGGCAGAGCGTTGTTTGTCAGAGTTCGGAGTGGTGATGACGGGAGTCTGGTTAGAAAATATATGGGATCGTTCCGACGTTTATTTTGATTCACTGTCGGAAAATATTGTGGAGCTGACGGTATTTGATGAGTTTGAGAAGCTGGTGACGGGGGTCTAGTTAGAAAAACTGTGGAACCGTCACAGCGATTTTTTTTGTTCTACGTCAAAAAATGCTGCAATCATATTTTTAACAGTTCCAACTCCCGGCATTGCGGAGTTACGTTATTTGATGGGTTCGAGAAGTTATAATATAGACATGGATGTATGGCTTTTTTGGTTGACAAAGAATTAATTGAAAAAACAACAAGAATGAAAAACTCTATGTAGAATCTTACTATATTTTACTTGGTTGAAAATGGTTGATTGTATAATTTTATTATTAAATTTCTGGACAAGTCCCGGGGCCACTGGCCACATTTTCATTTAATTTTAATTTCATTTTCAATTCATTTTCAAAAATGAGTGCAACTTCAAGCATCACTCTCCGAAATTTTGAACACGATATTTAATTTTCATTTAATGTACATTTCGTTTTCAAAATGATCGAAACTTCAACCATCGCTGCATGTAAAAAATTACATCACCCCGAGTAATTTCCAAAATCGTATTTAATTTCCATTAAATTTCCATTTTACTTCATTTTCCTTTAATTTCTAAATCCGCGAAACTTCACTCGTCCCTTGACGCGCGAAATCACATCACGTGCACTCACTTTAAAAATCACATTTCGTTTTCAAAATTAACGAGAGCATAGCGCGTAGTGCTGGAATGCAAGAGTGCTTAGCACACTCACTAATTATAACCAACCATATTTAACAACGAGCCTCTAAACCAAGCACTTCACCCATAAGTGCGCTTTACACATTCCTCAATTTTCCAAGTAATCAGATTTGAATGCACCGTCACCTGAGCATTGCCACCGAACGCCGCGGCAGAATTTGACACGAAATCGAATCACTGCGATCGCGCCGCGTGGCACTAAAACTGCTAAATATGCATGCGTTTTCTGAGGAACATGCAGGATTCGGCTGGCTATGAGATACGTAGCTCGCGTGTACGAGGAAATAGGCGTCGTATATGAGAAATGTCTGTCCTTCGAAAGTCTAAGCAGTGGGATGACTGGGGTCCTGATTAATTGGAGCTGGAGATTAAAGGAAGCTCTGGACACGGGAGAATGAGGTATTGGATCGAGAAGACACGATGAAAGTAATAAGTCTAATGGTGCTCGCGCTGGCTTATAGAAAATTGTCAGACCGTCGACGGAAATTGTTAGAATTGGCTACACGGTGGTTGTAGGTTAAGGGGAGTGTTCGTTATAATACAACGTAAGGTACTTCAAGCGATATCTGAATTATATATATATGAATTATGTTACAATTTATTTCACGCTAGAAAAACACTAACAGTGTTTATATATTTGTATATATATATAGAATTGGCTACACGGTGGTTGCAGGGTACGGGGAGTGTTCGTTATAATACAATATAAGGTATTTCAGATGATATCTCAATTATGTGCGTTCAGTTACAATTTATTTCACGCTAGAAAAACACTTAGTGTTTATATATTTGTATACAACGCGCTGGCTTATAGAAAATTGTCAGCCCGTCGACGGAAATTGTTAGAATTGGCTGCATGGTGGTCGCAGGGTACGGGGAGTCTTCGTCATAATACAACGTAAGGTATTTCAAACGATATCTGAATTATGTGCGTTCAGTTACAATTTATTTCACGCTAGAAAAACACTGTCAGTGTTTATATGTTTGTATGCCACGCGCTGGCTTATAGAAAATTATCAGTTCGTCGGCGGAAATTGTTAGAATTAGCTACACAGTGGTCGCAGGGTACGGGGAGTGTTCGTTGCAATGCAACATAAGATATTTCCGGCGATATCCAACTTATGTACATTCAGCTACAGTCTGTTTCACGCGAGAAAAATACCGTTAGTATGCATAGGTTTATATTTATATTTATTTATGAACAAGTTTATATTTACACCGCGTGCATACGTTCAACTTATCTCAATAAATGAAAACAGTAAAGTGCTGAGGTTCCACGAGTCTTGACCACTTCATCAGTGCGTCTCCTTATTTTAATTGTAGGATTTAGATTGGAATCATATTTTAAACGGTTTTAGTCACAAAAGTAATAGCTGTAATGTTACTCGCACTACACTCTATATTAACCCCTTAACCTATAACTACGGGCATAACCCGTAATAGATGATCGGGCCAAAAGTGATAATACGATAATCGGAACAAATGTAAATATTAGCGGCGGCGCCTCCTAAAGTTATAAATATTTGTGGAAAATGTGATAAGTAATTACAACCTGATGTAATAATTGTGGTAGATGCAAGTACTACAAAAAGTTTATTTATACAAAAATCAGTAATACAAAATTAATAATCTGCAGTGGTGTGATACAATTCGTCACCGTACTAAACAAATTGTGCGAATGGCTCGAAGGCTGCGCGAGCTTGTTTACGTTTTCGGCCCAAAATTCTCAAACGTGAATCGTAGGTTAAGCGGTTAAACGCTGCCAAAGATTCGCCAAAACTCGTTAAACACACTCACTGATATTCTCTAAAGATTCGCTAAGACGCACACGCTGTTATTCTTGAAAGATTTGCAGGGACTCACTTATTTTAACATCGCGCTCAACCCTTTTATATTGTTTGGTTTCCATGATAATAAATTCATTCTCTCTCATTACTCGTTCATACAAAATCACACATTCCACACCACTAACGCCAAGATTGCATTGTTACTCATCCCGGGCCGCGTTTCTTCTTAAACACGCCAAAACCTTCATATTACCCTATTGAGTTCGTTCCTCATCGATGAATTTACGAAATCAGGGTAGCCACGAGGCGATCCAGTCTCCGTTTCGCACAGACTCCGACAGGACAGGTCTACAAATTTTCATCAATCTCCTCGCCTGCCTTCTATCAGAGATCTCCGCATGAAACCAACTTTGACGGCACGACGCGGAAGCCGTTCCTTCGATTACGTAACCAGGTTGCCCGGATTGACTCGGCCTTTTCAGCAAAAAGCTAATCTCACGACGGCACAGACGTCCGCCGTCTTTTGTTGCTTCTAAATCAATCCCGGCTTCCACGTCTTATTAGCCCGACGTCGACGGGAAATATCGGTATCTCGTGTACTTTGCCTTCGCGTCCTGATTGCTTGGCGCTCGCTTTTTATCCTTGCAACCAGCGTTTACGTATCGGCTCTCGAGAGTGCGAGGGAAATGCCGGCGCTCGCATAGGCGCGCACACGTTGACCATTCGTCGACCTGGAAGGCTGAAATAGACTAGGTAATAATAGGCACCTGCGGTATAGACGTCGAGAGTTATTCGGATTATGTACTTAGATTGATACGCCGTAAAAGCGGCCGACGGTAGCCTTCGCGTTCTTGCGAATTTGTACAGCGTGTCGTGCAACTGGCGGCGCAGCACGAAAGCCTTACGACCTGCGACTTTCGTACGCAGATTTATACGCGACGTTGTCGAAAAAATGACGCGCGGAATTTTCGCGTTCAGTCGGTTGCAGAAGAAAAATTTATGGAATGTCATTAAATTCGAGATCTTGTAAAGTGTACGTTTTTGCTGTGGTTTATTTTATGTTGGATATTATTCGGTTCGATTTTTTTATTCACTATCAATAACGTTATGATATTAGAAAATAAAGCTCGGAATTTTGATATTTGAGCCGTTTATTTTGAAAGTAGCCTAACTCCATTTTTCAATATTTTCCAGTTACCATGGTTGCATGTACAAATAAATGTTATTTATCAGTAAATGTTATTTATCTCGATTTGAAGATAAATGGAGTTAGGCCACTTTCAAAATAAACGGCTCATTTGATCGGTTGCAGAAGAAAAATTGATGGAATGTGATTAAATTTGATTTTAATCAATTTTAATTTATTTTGTGTGGGATATTATTCGGTTCGACTCTTTTATGCACTATCAACAACGTTATAATGTTAAAAAATAAAAATTGGTGGACTGTCATTAAATTTGATATCTTATAAAATGCACTTTTTTGCTGTAGTTTATTTTATGTTGGTTATTATTCGGTTCGACTTTTTTATGCATTATCAATAACGTTATAATGTTAAAAAATAAAGCTTGGAATTTTGACATTTAGTCAGTTGAAGAAGAAAAAATGATGGACTGTCATTAAATTTGACATCTTGTAAAGTGCACTTTTTCTTGCTATAATTTATTTTACGTTGGATATTATTCGGTTCGACTCTTTTATGCACTATCAATAACGTTATAATTTTAAAAAATAAAGCTCGGAATTTTGATATTTAGTCAGTTGCAGAATGGAGTGTGATTAAATTTTATGCGTGGCAAACTAAAATTTCTTATTTCTCGGTATAATAACGTATTTATTTTATATTCGATAGTTTTCCGTTCGATTCCCTTATTCACTGCAAATAATCGAAGCCAATATTTTTTCTTAAAAGTCGCCTCTGGCAGTAACAATTTATTCATTATTTTTTACTTCTTGCTCTCGCGTAAAATCGTCAATTTCTCATGCCCCGCATCCCGTGTCGCAAGTCGGCAAACGTTGACTGCTACTACTGATTCTCAGAACGTCTATTAAGCGATCCGTACCCTATCACAACTGCCGAATATTAACTGCATATTAATTAATACCACTAAACACCGGACGCGCATATCTCAGAAATATATCAACACGTCACATTTTTCCTCAATTAAATTCACGGTGAAATCTTTCTGCCGACGCACATTGCAACTGCGTCTCAGATATTGAAATATCATATTCATGAGTATGCTAATCGCGAACCTGTGGTATCGTTTTATTAGCGATGATACCGACGACCGGAAGAAAGCCAGCGTACAAGCATCGTCCCATCGTTATCGTCAGACACAAATACGCACACAGCCTTACCCAACCCGACGGAAAAGGACGTGATCACTCCCGACTTTACATTCTGATATAAAACAAATGCGCCCTATTTACATCGCGCCCCCGTATATTTGGATATCGCCGGCCGTAAAACATGGCCCGCTGATTTAAATTAATCACCAATTAAATTGATGACCATTCACAGTCCGACTCGGGAGCGGCGCCCTTTCATGTTTTACAAAAAGCCGACCAGATCGGTATCCATAATGACGCGCGTGCCGGCGATGCAAATTAATTAAACCAATGCTAATATTTCCTAACAAGGCGTCGTATATTGAATGGGACAGAAGCGGTGTTAATATCGTTGAGACTTGTCATCGTATGCGGCTTGTCGTATTAACCCTTTGGCTGCTGAATACTTCCGGCCAAAGCACTCGCTGAAGACGAAACACTTTTCGCTAGTGTGAACTCCATTGATTGATTATCCAAGACGCAACTAAATTCTAATGATAATTCTTCATTTACGCCAAATGAAATAATGCAAGAATATTATGTAATAAAGACGGCATCTGCATCCATCTCGTACATTAATAATTGTGGCTGCAATAAGTAAGAAATCGAAACGATTAAGGACGCATATATGCGCCCAGAGTCGACACCGATAGATTTCGGCGGACGCATATATGCGTCCATAGCAGTCAAAGGGTTAAAGTGTAATTGCGAATTATTTGTTCACTGTAAAATATGGCTTCTTGTGCGCGATCGAGCTGAACAAAAGTCTTAGCTTCCCAAAACTTGACCGTCGACCAGTAGCAGGGGCTTCGGACTGTTGAGAATCTTGTATCGTAGCGCGTTGTGTCTGGAAGCCAACAAGTTTGCGTTTGGTCGCGATTAACAGGAGGTTGGGAAAGAAAACGGCGCTTTGCGGCTTTGTGAAAATGTTCGAGCTTTGTTTGCGCAATCATCGGAAGCCCGCTCCTGGGAAAATACTGTTTCCGAAACATCCCGCGAGACTCGATGCCTTCGAAGCTTTTTGCGCTTTGTACGATGGTGCTGAATGCCATCGACACGAGACACTTTTTTCGAACCCTTTCATACACGTGTTTTTTTGGCAACAAAATGGGGAAGGACGATAACTTTTTTTATTCATAGAAATGTAGCATCAGGAAAAACGGCCGTAGATGCGTTGCATAAAACTGTCGCGGGGCCATTGGGCCCTATTGGATAAGATAAGGCGGTAGAGGTCCCTATAAAAGCCAGTCCGATTTGCGACGCGAGTTCAGTTTAAGGGGTTATGCCTACTTGGGATCGGCGAAATTACATGGTTTTCAACATTTTTTTTGCCGTAATCGTTCAGGCCCTGCCTATTGTTATGACAAATAAGTATATAAAATTAGAGTCCGAACGGTGAAGTAATTTTTGAGAAACCGGGGTCACCGCAACCGTGTATTTTTAAAAACACAGTTTCGAGATAATTGCGTTTAAAGTTTCAAGCTCTTTACTAATCATACATAGTAGCGCTCCAGATAAACGTTTATAATTTTTGAACGTGTGCTTTGATTCTTATGTACTTTTGAGGAAATATTCTTAAAATGATGTACATTAAGAAAATATAATAAAAAAAAATCGATTGTTTTCACCAACTCAAGTAGCCATAACCCCTTAACACTTTGACTGCCATGCGTATTTTACTATTATATTAAAACTGCAACGGGATGAAGTACTACAGAATACGATTGAATTGTGCAAAGTGAAAATAATGCGAAGGTATCGGAGACTAAAGAATTGAATCGCTATCTAATATTAATTGCATGTACAAAATTATAAATGCGACCGATTGGGTATTTTTTGAATTTTTCTTGAGACCTTTTACGCCGGTCACCGATGACCACCATGGCAGTCAAAGTGTTAATATAATTTCGCATCCCGCTTCGACGACACCTAACATCTTATCCACTACAGAAATTAATAAACGAACGTCGCTACGCCGTGACTTTACTTTTAAAGACGACGAGACAGAGTTCTGCTGAATCTGTATCGAATTACGTAAGCTTATATGTAACACCATATATAACAATATATAATCTTTACGTTGCAATGATATGCAGAGACGCGTAAAATAATGTATTCTCAGAAATGTGCATGTAAACAAACCGAAGGGTTTTTTAATCAAACGAGCGCGGGCATGATCGTAATATATTTAATTTTATATTAGACGTAATATATTAATTGATAAATTGCATAAGCTCGCATACGTGTAATGTCAACGCACGATAATATTCTTTGCGTCACAACAACGTGCAGAGATGCGTGAAATAACGTAATCTCAGAAACGTGCACGTAAACAAACTGGAGTATTTTTTCAATAACACCGGCGCCTGGATAGTCATAATATCTTCATTTTTATATTACATGTAATATTTTAATTGATATATTGCATAAGTTCACATGCGTGTAACGTTGACGCATAATAATTTTTTTTTTACAATAGAACGATGTGTAAAGACGCGAAAAATGACGTAATCTCAGATATGTACATGAAAGCAAACGGAAGTATTTTTTCTTTGATAACACAGGCGCATGCATAGTCATAATATGAAACTTCCTCGGATCTGTACGTTAACAGTAGATTTACAAACATTTCTTATATACCTGCCTTTGAGGATACGCGTCAAATTGACACATAAACGAAACCCCGCGTTTTCTTAGACCGACAACTGTTCTGTACTTTCTTCTTCAATGCACAGAAGCAAGGACAAAATGAAACTCGTAAGGTATCTTCATGCCGCGAGAGCAACTGAAATACTGAGACCCGTTCTTTCTCCTGATACTTATCGCTTTTCGACATTACGAGTTTCCAACGTGAATACTGAGATAAGAACATAACCAGGTACGACGTGCCAATAACTGCAGATTTGAGATATTGGGTTTACAGTATCTCCGCTGCATTGTGTGTACATATATAATACTTTCGACAATTACTTTGTAAGAACTTCTTGACTACATTGATGATTATGTTTGAAGTAATGCTTTCGTGTGTGAAGCCGATTTACCAGGTTTAATTCTCATTCTACGGTCGCATCAAAAGATTAGAATCCTCGGAAGGATATTCATTTGGGTACATATTAGTCTTGGCAAATAGGTAAAAGTCATTGGTATAATTCTGCACTCGTGATAGGAGAGAAATATAAACAGTTTCTGTAATTTTCTTCGAGATAATCGGAATGTGTCGAAATGACACGTTCCGTAAACCTAGCGTTAATTTAGATATATATATTAGTCTTACCAAATGAATGAAAGTTAGCACGTATAAGAGGAGAGAAGTATAAACTCAATCTACCATTTTCGTTGAGAAACTTAGAATGCGTCAAAATGACGCGTCTCGTAAACTTATCATTAATACAGATATATATTAGCCTTATCAAATGAACCGATGTCAGCATGCATAAGACAGAAATGTAAACAGATTCTGCGATGTTCGCGGAGAAAATCAGTATGCGTCATAATGACATCTTCCGTAAACTCGTTAATTTTGACATATATTAGCCCTTTCAATTTGATAAACGTCAACGCGCATAATACGAGAAAATCGGAATGTATCAAAATGCCTCGTCTCATAATCCCAGTGCTGAGGGGTTAAAAAGCAGATTCACCCGACTTTCTGGACTATGACATGTTTCTTCTTATCGTGCCCCGAGATTATCTGCGCCGCCATTTTCGCATTTTTCGGCCGACATGGCGCGAAGTGCATGGATCAACGAAATCGTTATCGCCCGTTGCGTTAGAAGCTGTCCAGGCCAACGATCTTGCATCGTGTTTCTTTTAATCGGCCGCCGCTACGCACTGCGTTGTGCAACCAAACGTCGGAACGATCTGGCGATCCGATCACTTGCTAATCAGGGAAACGCTTTCGATAAATAAAATGGGACGATGTTTGTACACGTAAGACGGCCGCGGCGCCTTTGTTTTTGTCCTTTGCTGTTGAACGATCCGCGTATTCTGCGAACCAGCTTTGCTGCGCAACAGTCGACAAGATCACTGCTAACCAGAGGCGGCGAGTGCATAAACACTGTAGAACTGCATTACTCCAAATTTTTGACGATACGCAAATGTATCTATTCATTTATTAGTATTCGTTTATTGTGTCTATTGCATTTTTTTATTTAGTCACTGTATTTTTTGGGTTTCGGTATTCATTCATGGTATTTCCTGCAGTTTTCTATTGGGGTCATTGCATCTTTTGTATTTTCCTATTTAGTCATTGTATTTTTTGTATTTCGGTATTCATTCGTTGTATTTCTTGCACTTTTCTATTTGGGTCATTGCACTTTTTTGTATTCTCCTATGTAGTCATTGTATTTTTTGTGTTTTCGTATACATTTATTATATTTCTTGTCTTTTTCCATTTGGTCATTGTATGATTTTCTATTTCTGCATTCTTTTATTATATTTTTTGCATTTTTCTATTTAAACATTCTATATTATTATATTTATTTGCCGTATTTTTTTATTTTTATAGTTATTTACCGTACATTTACTTGTAACTTTTAATTTCACCATTAATTGGCATCGGTCAAAATTCTCTTGACCGTCCGTATGACCACATTGATGCCCAAGCCCTGCTTTTCAACATTAACACGGATAAAAACATTTCTGCGGAACATCTAAAATCAGGGATACACTATCCGCAGTGACATCGACAAAGACCAAATTGTTCAACGGTCGCACAAACAACATGAAAAAGTTATCGACTTCAACCCCCAAACCGTACAAGTGGATTTTATTTTTCTACAGTTCCATCGATAGCAATATTTTTTGTTTATTTTTATTTTCCTATTTTTGTCTATATCCACGTGTAGCTATGCTTCGCAAGTCACAACGCGGAAACAAACTTTTCACGCTTGAATCGTACGCACTTTCCAGTGACCGTACGATTTTGCGCAGACTCGCCGAGGTCCGGAAACGTTCGAAGGGTCCGACCAAGAACGTTTCCTCCATCGTCCGTGAATTCGAAGCTTTTTCTCAAAATGACTCAATTGCGTGTTGCGTAAAGCACCGCGCAGACTCTACCTTCGGTGCAGTACGTTAACAAACTTTTTACGCTTGAATCATACGCACTTTCCAGTGACCGTACGATTTTGCGCAGACTCGCCGAGGTCCGGAAACGTTCGCAGGGTCCGACCAAGAACGTTTCCTCCGCCGTCCGTGAATTCGAAGCTTTTTCTCGAAATGACTCAATTGCGTGTTGCGTAAAGCACCGCGCAGACTCTACCTTCGGCGCAACATCTCTCCAACTCGCCACGCATCTGTGCGCGCTCCAGATTTTTAAACGTCCGTGCTCGGCCTTATTCAAGTTCATCGGGATTCTTCGTGGCGAGTCGCCGAAGGCTAACCGGAGCCTGACATTCGCCGATTTCCTGTAAATCCCGAGCGTAATCGATCGAAACAAAGTCCACGATCGCACGCTGCACCTTGGGTTGAGGTTGCAGCGGAGTGTCTTTGCGAGTACGGTAACAGAAGCAAGTTTATGGGAGTAAATGTTGCGTCGATTAGATTGGCGTGCTCTGTTGCAAAGTTACAACAATATTTTGTGTCGCGACCGACGCAACACACGTTGCGACATTCGCGGCAAACGCCAGCCATATTGAGATGTTACGGATTACTTCGGACCGCCGTCTTAGGAACCATCTTGTAGCGGCGTAGCGAATGTGTGGACGAACGCTGGTCGTACGGCAAAAAGAAAACGGAATGATGGGGGAGACGTTTTCGTCTATGGTGCGATTATTGACGGTGTATATATACTTCCAAGGGTGGCACTAATTGCGGATAATGAGAAGAGAGGAGGGGCTTGGTTGAGAATTCAAAGCGGATTGAGGTGTTGACATTTTTTTCGCGGTCATCATTGTCCGAATAGATTCCGAATCTGTGATACGCAGCTAAGAAAGTTTTCTTAGATAAATCTCTGTGCAAAGGATGTGGGCGCGTTAGAGATGAAACTTGGAAGATGGGGGAATAAGAAATATGTGGGGTAAAGGATATTTAAGGCACGCGTAATCATGCGTGGGAAATATGTCGATTCGTTAGTGTCCGCGTCTTCACTGGAGTTTAAAAATGGAATAGTGGGTTTATGTGAAGCTAAAATATGATACATAAGTTCGGGATTAGAGTTCATCTGAATATCTATATCAGTATCAATAAGAATATAGCATTTCAATGATAGATTCGACATTTCTTCCGTTCCAGAAAAAAAAGTTCATAATGTCAGTAAACTGTGATTAAACTTGACATATGTTGCGTTGCACTTTCCCGCAAAAAAAGGAGTTTTACTCCAAAATAATTTTCCTGGCCATTACATATCACTAAAGCTTCTTCGCTGATCTCTCTCGACCTTCTCCCACGTATACAGTGTGAGACCTTCTCCCACGACCGTGCAAGTAGCATTTCACCCGCTAAATCCCAGTGACCATCCAAAATCAATCCCTCGCGAAAAATGAAGTCTCGAAAATCACTCTTTCTATCATTCCACCTCACTAACTTCTTTTGTCCGATCCTTCCCGCTTCGCCACCCACAGCCCATTTCCCAATTCCCACCCCACCCGACGCATCAGCGTAACACACCTTCCACGCCCCGCCAAAAAGCAGACCCCACCCGCCATGTACCTACCCAAGGTGTAATCGCCTCGGCGAAAAGGCATTTTTTCTTCCTCTGCCTGACTAACGACGAGCAGCAACATGTGGTTCTGATTAACACGTGGTTCACGTTCGACTGTCCAATCGGGCGTGAACATTTGTTGAAATGCCGCTCACCATAAAAAATATAGTTTGTTCAGTAAGTGGACAAAAGTACCATGTAGTCGAAAATTTAAGTAATTGAAATGTAAATAATTTAAACCAGCAAAAATCGTAAGTCACCAAATGAAGCGCTGCATGAATTCGAGCGCCGCTTCACAGCGAAAAACATGACAATCGGCCCCGGCGTGTACCATCCGTGGTTCACGCTCGACTGTCCCATCGGGTGTGAACATTTGTTTAGACGCCGCTCACCATCAAAAATATAGTTCGTTTAGTAAGTGGACAAAATTGCCGTATAGTTGAAAATTTAAATAATTGAAACAAGCAACAATCGTGAGCCCCCAAATAAATCGCTGCACGAATTCGCGCGCCGCGTCCCAGCAAAACCATGAAAATCGGCCCCGGCGTGATCGTGTAAGTCCCGTGCAGTTCCTGCAGCGATAGGTATAAGTGCTATGCGCGCGCGTGTGGCCTGCTCTCCGTATATAGGGACCCATTGGCAGTTCGCCGCGTTACAGCATCCGCGACTCTCGCCGTGCGTGCATCGACTCGTCTGCGGTCGCACACTGCCCTCTCCTCCAGAGACACTCCAGTCTTCGACGCGCAACGGTGCTTTCCACCGTGTGTGGTACCTGGTGCGTAGTGCCGTCCATGTGAGCCGCCATCGCGACGACTGCCGATGCCGAGGAGCTGCCGCAGCTTTTCGAGTGTCGATTCCGGACGTGCGCGACTTCCTGGACTCGTCAGCTGCGGCTTGCGACGGCCGACGGGCAGGAGTGAGGCGAATTTCGCGAGGTGCAGGCATCGGCAGGCACCTTTGCTCGCGCAGACTAGCTGCTTTCGGGGTGAACATGCGAGTGACGGAGGGTCGGTCGTGTCGAGCTAGTGACGGTGTCGTGTGCGGGCGAGTGTGCCTCGTCCTGGTGCAAGTCGCGTGTTTCACGCTGCTTGTGCTGAGCGCAGACGTGCACGGGAGCATACCGCGTGATCAGCATGACCATCACCGTACTGACCATCTTCCAGGTGTCCAAGAGTGCACCGACACAGAGTTCAAGTGCACGAACGGCAGGTGTATACCGGGGATATGGAACTGCGACGGAGACAAGGACTGCCTCGACGGCTCTGATGAGGACCCGAACGTTTGCCGTAAGTAGAATCTGCTTGCTTGAACGTGTTGCCGATGCAGACGCTTTGTGCTTGCTGTTTGAAGCACCGCGTTTCTCTGGCCCGCCATCGAACCTGGCTGGACCTCACCTGCGTTAGGATCTTGCAGTGGTGGAAACGGTCGCGGTTGTCAGCTAGAATGTAACTTTAATCGCGGTTTTCGGCACGCGGAAGCCTTCGGGAGAAACGAAAGCGCACGCTTTGGCATGATTCTCGCGACGCCGATGAAGCGTGAAGGCGCAGGGCCGAGGACCGGTTTTATTCAAACGAAGCGGAGCAGATGCGTTGAGTGCAGCTTGCACGGAGCCGGTTCGAGGATATTGGATAGTTGACCGGGAGCTGCGAGCAGAACGAAGGTTTCTCGGTAATAGAAGGCACCGTGGCAGGCGTGCTGTAATTTCAGAGCGATCGCGATGTTACTCGGTACCCGCGGGACGTCCTTTTCCTTTTGCCCGCGATAGTGCCGATCAGAGTCCGCCGTTCGATAGTGCGCCGAACAATCGAGGCTGCGTGAAATAGCGAGGTTGTTCGATATCCGCCGTGCAGCCGAGTGATAAGTGAAATTTCAGTCGCGGGCAATTTGAATTCTAAATTTCTTGGCGAACGGAGTTGTCCAGTTATTTCGACATCGGCGCGCGGATTGTATATAATTAGACTGGGTATGAACGACGGGAAAATCGTAATTACGATCGCTTGCCTTCGACTGTTGTCCGCGAGGAGCACGTTTCAGCGGTAGAGTGGTCAATTTCCAGCGGGTTCCAGCGATCGACGATCTGTCACGGGCTCGGTAGGAATTGTGCAGTTAGTGAACAAGCTGGCTGAACTCGAAGAAAACGTGAATTTTAATGCATTTTAAGGCTTTCATCGTCTGTTCGAAATCACTGAATTTTTCTTGAAATTTGGCCACATACACCTACGACAGAAATCGACCGCACTTGTTGCATTATTGGACCAGATCGGTAGGAATTGTGCAGTTGGCGGACAAGCTAGCCGAACTCGAAGAAAACGTGAATTTTAATGCATTTTGAGGCTTTAATCGTCTGTTCGAAATCACTGATTTTTTTTTTTAATTTGGCCACATACACCTACGACAGAAATCGGCCGCACTTGTTGCATTATTGGACGAGGTCGTGAAAAGCTGGTCGAATTCGAAGAAAACGTGAATTTTAATGCATTTTAAAGCTTTAATCATGTGTTCGAAATCACTGAATTTTTCTTGAAATTTGGCTATATATACCTACGACAGAAATCGGCCGCACTTGTTGCACTATTGGACCAGATCGGTAGGAATTGTGCAGTTGGCGGACAAGCTAGCCGAACTCGTAGAAAACGTGAATTTTAATGCATTTTAAGGCTTTAATCGTCTGTTCAAAACCACTGAATTTTTCTTGAAATTTGGCCACATACACCTACGACAGAAATCGGCCACACTTGTTGCATTATTGGACCAGTTCGTGCATTAGCTGACGCGATTCGATATTCCGCATTAGAAATTCAAAGCCGTTGGATGCAAATATAGACGAGCATGAGAATGAATTTGAAAATTTCGATTTTCTGCTAAAATAATAATCTATAAACTACCTGTAAAACTTAGTGACATACGCCTACGACAGAAGTCTGATCAAAGAACCACATCTTGCTGCATCGCCAGACCAGATCGTGCATTATTTCTCGCGGATTCGCGTTTAAAATTAAAAATTTGACCTTTTCGTTATCGTTCCTGCACCCACAATTTTTACGATACGTTGGACCATGTCAACATATCTTCGCGCGTTGAAATTTGAACATTTCAATCTTCTGCTAAAATAATAATCAGTGCATTACCCGTAAAATTTGGTCATATACACCCACGACAGAAGTCTGATCACAGAAACACATCTTGCTGCATCGCCAGACCAGATCGTGCATTATTTCCCGCGGATTCGCGTTTAAAATTAAAAATTCGACCTTTTCGTGATCGTTGCTGCACCCACAATTTTTACAATACGTTGGACCATGTCAGAATATCTTCACGATGTGTCCGGTAGATCTCAAGAAGATAACTTTCACCCGGTAATCGGCAAAGACACTTAACTATTTTTGCGCACGCAGTTTGACGCTGGACCAGATAGCGGACCAGTTGAACGCACCTTTAATGTTTACCGACCGCCGCGCGCGAAATTCCGCGAACCGCCGCCGCGCGAATTTAATTGACATGGGAACGTATAATCTGAATGGCGCGAGGATTGCAATTAGGCCGCTAATAAAAGCAGTGTCCTGAGGTGAAAGCTCAGGACAGCCGGGGAGGAAAAGGCGTTCTGAAAGTAACGGATTCGTGCGCACTCCTTGCTAGTCGCGAGTACACGTTTCTCATCGTTTCCCGCTTCAATTTTCTTTGTCTACGCTGGCCCGCGCCGACGATTAAACTTTCACGACAGCGCAACGCGACGAGTCCTTTCTTTTTAGCCTTCGATGCGGACGCGGATCGCTCAATAAACCGAAATACGGATCGTGGACGTGACATTTTATCGCTTTTTCTATTAACACGTGCCGTCCTGTGTTGAGCTTTGCGTTCAGGCCATTTGGAATTCGCAGTGTGTCGAAGTAAACATTTGGACAAATTTATTGTGAGCCATCGGCATCTTAACACATTGCGGACGGATGACGAGATATCTCATCATTGCTATTTCGTCGTTCGGGGCCATTGACGAAATATATCGTCTTGTGTATTTCGTCATTCTGGGCCACTGATGAGATATATCGTCTTGCATATTCTGTCGTTCGAGGCAGGTGACGAGATATCACACAGTTTGATTGTCAGCCGCAGTTTTTCGTAATTTGTGTTGCGAATTAATTATTTGAAGCTCTGAAATATGGATAGCGACAAAACGATTAGCAATATTACAGAAATATTTGTGGACAGTTTAACGGATACATCAAGTGATGACGAGAATATGAATATTTGTGAGGACTTTGTCGTGTTCCACTTCACTTAGTGTCATGTTTTACGAAATATCATACTTTAAAAAATGTTTAGTTTTTACACATTTTTACTTATTGAAAAATATTAAAAAAACATTCATTTTTAAAGTTGTTAAAAATAAATATTTTACGGGACAATGATTTTTAAAACGTTGACTGCCAAACGTATTTTGCTCTATTAGAATGCACCGTTCCAATAGAAATTGCTTTTACAAGATTCCAAACAGGCTTCATTGCGAATTTTTTGCATTTTTAGTCAAATGTTTTGCACCGCTCACCGGTGACCGCCGTGGCAGTCAAAGTGTTAACTACTAACAAATCATCACTAATTTAAAAATATTTGACGGAAAAAAATACCCGGCCACTGGGTACGATTAGCAATAGAATGCTCGGTCCGTAAAGTGTTAACACATTGTTGATGGGTCACGAGTTAAGTCGTTCTTGCACTTGCTTTAACTATTTTAACCCTTTGCACTCAGAAATGTTTCTTCACGAAGTAGCGAATAGCGCAACATTTCGTTTAAAATGGTATAGTTTTGAAAAAAATACTCTGCTCAGATCACGTTTTGCATACAACTTTGCTGATACATTTATATTGAAACAAAATCGAAATTTTATAGCCTATTATTTTTTAATGCGTCATAGTTCATTCACCAATGTGCATTGCGGGTTTATTCAAACACATATCGCAGTAATAACTTGTTTATGATCATTCGCGTGTCATTTTTTCTTCCGAGCATATGCAATGTTTATACAATAATTTGCAATTTATCATTCAGCCTATTGCAGGAATACATAGAAGCTTGTTTTTGCAGTCGCTAGAATTCTCCTCTCAGCTTATTGTCCACGAATTTACTAAATATTAAATAGCACACGGATTATTAATTCTATCTCATTGCCTTAACTTGTAACTCCCCGGAAAAATCTTAAGGAAACAAATATTTGAACAAACGTTTTCTGTACATACATTTTCCTCAGTAATAACACGAAGTATCTTCGTGTCCCCTCAGAGAGGATAGTCTAGTGCAAAGGGTTAATTTTTAAACGCAGGGAAACATAAAGTGTTGCACAAGTTTTGTTCATCGTGTTCGGTCGTGTCTGCTTTATTATAAAAAATATACTTTTTTTTTGGTATTGAGGCTTTTATTACAATTCTAGTATTACAAAGTCTCAATAACGACGAAACGTGACGACGAAACATTTTTCAATGAAAGCACAACGAAACAAGATATATATACAAAACCTTTTGGGTACAATTACGCATAAATGACTGCTGTACAATTATCATACGAAAAATATTAAAAGTTATATAAAATATATGTCCACATCTTAATTTGAATTCGTTACGTATGAATAACCTTTATTGAAGTTTATTTCGATCGTTTCACTTCCACGTTCAATTACGAAATAATAGCCGGTGACTTGAGACAGCTTTGCGTTAAATTGCCGGTCAACAATGTGTTAATATCGGTGACACCCCGTTTATCGTATCGACGTGGGAGTTATTGTTTTCAACTGCCTTTTGGTCGGACTGCACATATCGAGTTTTGGTCAGTCATTAATGCGCACGCTTTGAGGCTACGATTAGTGCTTGATTAAATCTGGCGTTCATGTAGTTCGGTGTGTTTCTAAAGTAAAATCATACGGAGTATATACTATACGTGTATACTAATTTGACAGCTAATAGATTTACTTAAAAAATTATTTCCTAATTTTATCCTATTTTTTTCGGTGTATTGTCAAAAAATAATTATACAATTTTTACTCCTTACTATCAAACATGGAATGAAAATACACAATGAAAATGTAGAAGCACGCAGAATAATTGTTACGAGAAGAGTAAATGTTGAGCCATGTTTATTCAAATAACTTCACGAACTTAAAATGATTGCTTTGTTACGTAATGCATCTTAAACAACACGCTCATTGCACAATGAAAATGTAAAAGCATACGATTCGCCGAGAAGA
The DNA here is from genome assembly GCA_033815515.1 of Cryptocheilus praepositus. Taxonomy (NCBI): domain Eukaryota; kingdom Metazoa; phylum Arthropoda; class Insecta; order Hymenoptera; family Pompilidae; genus Cryptocheilus; species Cryptocheilus praepositus. Next base: position 244,656 of record JAWWQZ010000197.1, read on the forward strand.
GTAAATGTTCGGCCACGTTTGTCGAAATAACTCCACAAACTTAAAATGATTGCTTTGTTGCCTAATGCATCTTGAACAATACCCCCTTTCCTTGACTCAAATTATTTGCAGCCTTACAAAAATTGTAAGGCCTCCATCAGCTGCACAATTAATAATCATAATCAGAAATCGGTCCGACACGGCACGTGTTAATTTTCATTATCTCTATAATGAAATTTATCTATTATATAATCTAATATAATCTATATTAACCCATTCGAGACCGATTGCACACCGTGTGTGCAATTGATTTCCGAGGCTATAAGACGGCTTGCACACTATAAAGCTATATTTCCTCCATTTTTTAATATTTTCTTATAAAAAAAATGTATACAAGGACCACTAAATACGTACTTTTTGGTAGTATTTTGCGAATTTTAATTAGTACTCACTAAAATGGCAAAAAAAAATGTTGAAAATCATGTAATTTCGCCGATCCCAAGTAGGCACAACCCCTTAACCCATTCGAGACCGATTGCACACCGTGTGTGCAATTGATTCCCGAGGCTATAAGACGGCTTGCACACCGTGTGTGCAATAACAGTAATGTGTAATTATCAGTTATTCTGAGTAAACTAGTCGTCGAAATAAGATTTTCCTTGAACTGATGAAATCTGCAAGGTACAGGAAAACAAAATTTGGCATTGGTTTTACTGTGTACCAAAAATCTAAAAATGATTTGAAGCCTTTCTTACATGTAAAATACTATGAATTGCCGACAGTCCTACAAAGAAGGAAAATATAAACTTAATAATTACTCTTGTCCTGCTTGTGTCGGTAATCCTGGATTATGTTTGGGAGAATGTTTCAAGCGCTACCATCAACCAACTAATGTATAATTACTTTACGATCAGTGTACTATTTGCTAAAAGTGTATTTACAAATGATATTTTCTTTTTTATTACTGAGTTACATTACGTTGTCATCTGCAGACATTTTTCTAAAAATGTTTTCTCGTCTGTTATTTTTTTCATTATTCAACTTATCTTTTTTTAACTTTTTACTACTTTTTAAACATTTTCGTTGCATTATATTCTGTTCTTTATTATTGAAAACAAAATAACGATTTTATATTATCTGACTATTTTTGAAATAAATGTTCATACATTTTTTAATGATGTATTTTCATTTTACCTTACATTGCACACATGGTGTTCAATCCGTTCCTCGCAATAAAAATTTTCCGAGGGGCGAGCTGCACACCTTGTGTGCAATGATCTTATTTATGTGAATTCACTTACGAATCGGGTGATTTCCATAGTAAACATGTTTTTTTTTATTAATAATGAACAATATATAGAGAAAAAAAAAATTTGGCTCCTGGGGACCGTGTTCGAAAAAAATTGTCGTCTCGAATGGATTAATATAATCTAATTTTCATTATATCTATTATAATATTGCCAAAAACATCGAACTACTCGCAATTCCTCGCATATGAAGGATCGCAAAAGATGCATCCTTACCGTGAGTTCGCCCATAAAAGACCGAACACTTCGCTGCTAGGTGCCTACGGAAAGAGATAAAGTCGTTGAAAGACACTTTGCAAATTAATGACACGCCTGAACCGTTTCACGCAATGTCCTTAGTGCCGACCGTTTCACCACTGCACGTAAAATCGCTGGCAACGGCGGTGATATGCTAATGCCCAGTGTCAAAGGCTAAGCGAGCATTTTAATGCCCGCATGTACGGACGGAAGCTTTTACTGCGTCTGTAAGAACGCAGTGCGATCGACTTTGCTTCTGTACGTATTTTAATCAACAGCTTACGATCATTGGTTTAGGAACTGAAGTTTCATGTTGCGTGTCGAGCAGAGATGGGTTTGTCGAATTTCTCGCGGAATTTGCCGGGTCGGTATAATCTTTGTGTTAAGATTGCGTCGGATCGAAAATTCGATTTTTGCATTTGTTTTAGTTCTGGGACGTCGGTTTCGTGGAAAAAAATTTAGTTTCGGAGATTAGTTTTGCAGAAGGAGTATTTGCTTCGGCTTAAAGTGATGAATACGGTCTTTTGCTGAAACTAGCGTATGGGAAATCGTATATAAATGATTTCGGACAGTGCGAAATTTGGTTGAAGTAGCAAACAATGCCTGTTTCTGCTCACACATGTCACGTCGGTATAACTTGTTGGGCGCAGAGAGCTGGTGGTATAAGTATGGAGCTGGTCGAGTACTCGCAAACAACTGACGGATTTCGCTTTGATTCGGTTATGCACATCAAGCCGCGCACTTAAATATTCGCATGCAGCCGAAACGTTTGAAATACTTTGAAAAATATGATATCCCCGAATGCTGCGAGTTTGGCTCGACTCGAACAGTAGGTATTCTGCTCGACTCGAATTTTCAGTACTCGTACATTACGGTTCTCAGTCGATTTGCATTTTTCGTACTTAAATACGACTTTCACTCGAATTTAATTTTCAGTACTCAAATATGACGACTTTCTTTTGAGTGAAATTTTTTGTATTTGAACATTACGATTTTCAGTCGATGTGCATTTTCAGTACTAGAAAATATGATCTTCGATGTTTCTTCCGCATCAAATTTTTTGTATTTGATCATTACGATTTTTAGTCGATTTGCATTTTCAGTACTAGAATACGACTTTCACTCAATTCGAATCTTCAGTATTCAAATGTGACGACTTTCTTCCGCATCTAATTTTTTGTATTCGAACATTACGATTTTCAGTCGATTTGCATTTTCAGTACTAGAATACGACTTTCATTCAATTCGAATCTTCAATACTCGAACCCCACGGATTTCGCTCAAAGCAAACCTTTATCATTCGTATACATTTTGTTCTTTACTTGATAGAAATTTTTCGTACTCAAACACGTCTTTTGCTACATTTGCATCTTCAGTACTCAAACATCACGACTCTTACTCCATTCTGATGTTCAACACACAAACATCGTGCCATTTACTCCTTTCGATTTTTCGCGACTCTTACTCCATTCGGATCTTCACTATTCAAACATTGTGCCTTTTATTCCATTCGAATTTTCGCGACTCTTACCCTATTCGGATCTTCGCTATTCAAACATCGTGATTTTTACTCCATTCGAATCTTCTCTACTTAAACATCGTGACTTTTACTCCATTCGAATCTTCTCTACTTAAACGTCGTGATTCTTACTCCATTCAACACTTTGCCACTCAAATATCGCGACTCTCACTCCATTCAAGTCTTCTACTCAAACATCCCCACTGTTTCTCTATTCGATTCTTCGCGACTCTCACTCCATTCAAATCTTTACATCAAACACTCTCATTTCTCATTCAAGTCTTCAGCATATTACACACATCTTTACTCAACATACTGTTTCTCTTTACTTTTCGCAACTCTTCCTCCATTCGACTCTTCGCTACTGAAGCATCACGACTCTCACTCCATTCAAGTCTTCAGTATTCACACATCCTCACTTATTCTCTATTTGAGTCTTCGCTACTCAAGCATTACGACTCTCACTCCATTCAAGTCTTCAGTATTCACACACCCTCACTTATTCTCTATTCGAGTCTTCGCTACTCAAGCATCACGACTCTCAGTCCATTCAAGTCTTCAGTATTCACACATCTTTACTTATTCTTTATTCGAGTCTTCGCTACTCAAGCATCACGACTCTCACTCCATTCAAGTCTTCACTACTCAAACATCCCCACTGTTTCTCTATTCGAATCTCAAACATTGTGCCTCTCACTCCATTCAAGTCTTCACTACTCAAACATCCCCACTATTCCTCTCTTCGAATCTTCGCGACTCTTACTCCATTCGACTCTTCGCTACTCAAGCATCACGCCTCTCACTCCATTCAAATCTTTGCGATTACACCATTCGACTATCGTCTTCCCGCGCGCTACCGAATTCTGTCAGTTGAACACTGCGTCTCCACTCCCATCTCTCAAGTGCTCAAACGTCTCCACCAAAGTCACCAGCTCCGGTCGCTCAACGATCGTACCGTGTCACGCCAAGTATCGTGCACAAATAAACGGAATTGACGACCCAAAGGGGCCCGACCATGCAGTGACACGGAGTTCCAGTGCAGTCCTGGCGAGTGCATACCGAAAACGTGGGTGTGCGATAATCAGAGCGATTGCCCCGACGGGCTAGACGAGAAGAACTGTCGCAGTAAGTTTCGCAATAAGTCTAGGGCTTACCGTAGGAGTCGCCGGAGGAAAGAACCAAGAGCGGGAAAGAGACCGGAGGGAAAACTGCGTAATGGGCAAGTCGGGATGATTGGAGGAGTTCTAGGCTGCGTTGGCGGACTATTTTGGGAAATGAAAGAGGAGACCGAGGACAGTGACGCCTACATGCGATTTTTCTCGTCGCGCGTCGAACATTCGGCTTTCGGGTATCCCTTCAAAACGATTGACATTGTCATTGACACTGTCAGAAATATTGCAATGTCCGATAATGGGGAGTTTTTAAATTAATAGTTTGCATATTGACGTATATACGAGTGTACGCGATAATGTGTTCTTATTCTATTGGGAAAAGTCGGTAAAGATTGCGAGGGAGTAATAGGAAGGGCTTCGGCAGTTTTGCTTGTGAAATCGAAAACCTGTGAAACTCGGGTCCCGTAAATCTGGGGTTAGCTGGATTTTTGGTTGGTGGAAATAAGGAAGAAGGGAAACGGGTAATATGGGTTCTGAACGTTTGTCTTCAAACGCTTGAGGTGTTTTGCTTGGAAAAATTGGGCGCCGCGTATTTTATGCGACGGCATACCGCAAACACGTGAAGCGGAGAATGTCGAGGGAAATGCCTTAAACACGGTGTAGGCAATATGGTATTTTCTGGATAGTACAAAATTGTTTGTATTAACTTCTCGATCTCGAACATATGTCGTATTTTAATTTAAAAGAAGACGGTGCGTGGTACGTGTTAAAAATGAAACTTCAAAAGTACAGGAATGGGGAATTCGTGGAGTGGAAGAAAATTTTTAATTAATGTAATTATGCGTTGAAAATATATGTTTATTTACTGGTGTTCACGTTTTCAGTGGAATCTAAAAATTGAATAATAGCTTTTGTTGTCAGCTAAAATATGAGACATAAACACGGGGTTCGAGTTTATTCAAATACCTACAAGGTACTGCGTTGGAATTTTTCTATTCGATTCTCTCATTCATACGTTTAAATAATAAAAAAAAAATGATTCCAATAAAGTTTTGTTATGCTCGAGCTTTATATTGAAGTACCAAAGTTTCTCGATATTAAAAAAAATAAAGTCAAGTATTTCGACATTTAGCTCATTCTAGAAAGAAATTCTCCCAACATTACAAAACTATTATTAAATTCCCTACATGTGAAGTACAATTTTCTATTTGTTACCATTTTGTTGTACTATTGTTGTACTATTTTGAAAACAACGTGGTTTCTTTGGAAGCGTTCGTGCCACCGAAAAACGTTCGATCTCGAACGAGATGATCACCGAAAAATTTTTGATCTTGAAAGAGATGATTACTGAAAAATTTTATTCAAACTCGTTGATCCAAAGTTGATGCCATTTTCAAATATGTAAAAAATCGAAAACACGCACAAAGGTAGATGTACTCAACACGGTATAAGTTTCACAAATGTCAAGCTATGACGCTGAAATTTGGTGGGAACGTTAATGACAGATGTGGCAACTTTTATTGACAAAATGTTAATAAATGGTTAATGACAAAAAAAAAATGTCAATCGAGTGACTGAGAGCGCCATTCGGCCGGTCTTAAAACTTTTTGATCATGGTAGTATATTTCTGTTTGACCTAAGAGTACCGGTTAAATAGCAGCTTAGTTTTTAAATACAGACATACATTACAATATAGACATATGACCGGAACGGTAAAAAAGCTTTGGCGGCTGAGAGTAGACGTACGACCGCAAAGGGTTAAAAGTGGCGGAATTTTGAGAAGCGTCCCTGCGTCGTGATTCGTTCGTAGTCTGGGGTCCGTTCGTTGACCGAAAAGGCCGAAGGTCCGAAACGTTACGTAAGTCGGGCGCGACGAACGAATGACCCATAATCGTGTCACTGTCCTCGTCTCGTCGACCACTAAAAAGATCGCGCCCCCGCTTTAACATTCGGCAGGGCGCTAATGTCTAAAACATCGGCGATCATGTCTGTCATCGTCCGATCATTCGCTTGGGCGCGACGAACGAATGACCCATAATCGTGTCACTGTCCTCGTCTCGTCGACCGCTAAAAAGATCGCGCCCCCGCTTTAACATTCGGCAGGGCGCTAATGTCTAAAACATCGGCGATCATGTCTGTCATCGTCCGATCATTCGCTTGGGTGCGACGATCGAATGACCCATAATCGTGTCACTGTCCTCGTCTCGTCGACCGCTAAAAAGATCGCGCCCCCGCTTTAACATTCGGCAGGGCGCTAATGTCTAAAACATCGGCGATCATGTCTGTCATCGTCCGATCATTCGCTTGGGCGCGACGAACGAATGACCCATAATCGTGTCACTGTCCTCGTCTAGTCGACCGCTAAAAAGATCGCGCCCCCGCTTTAACATGTCTGTCATCGGCAGCGACGAACGAATGACCCATAAACTGTCCTCGTCTCGTCGAACATCGGCGATCATGTCTAAAACATGTCATCTGTCATCGTCCGATCATTCGCTTGGGCGCGACGAACGAATGACCCATAATCGTGTCACTGTCCTCGTCTCGTCGACCACTAAAAAGATCGCGCCTCCGCTTTAACATTCGGCAGGGCGCTAATGTCTAAAACATCGGCGATCATGTCTGTCATCGTCCGATCATTCGCTTGGGCGCGACGAACGAATGACCCGACTGTCCTCGTCTCGTCGTCCACTAAAAAGACGACATCGGCGATCACTTGGGTGCGACGATCATAATCGTGTCACTGTCCTCGTCTCGTCAGCCGCTAAAAAGATCGCGCCCCCGCTTTAACATTCGGCAGGGCGCTAACATCGGCGATCATGTCTGTCATCGTACGATCATTCGCTTGGGTGCGACGCGAGTCATGCAACGATGGATTGTCATGCTTGTAGGGACGAAGAATTGCACGGCAGAGCAGTTCACGTGTCACTCGGGAAACGGCGAGTGCGTTGCACTAACGTGGATGTGTGACGACAACCCAGACTGCTCTGATGGCTCGGACGAAGCTGAGTGCAGTAAGCTTCTGCACCATGGGCTACTTTCTATCTATCGCTCGCTAGCTCGCTCGCTTTTTTGCTCGGCCTCTCTAGTTTTCTTCCTCGCACGCACGCTTCCTGTCCCCGATTTTTCCCGCTGAACCTCGCAGGCACGTGCCACGCGGCTAATCGATTTTGGCGGCGGAAGTCACCGAGTGCCTTTGTGCTTTTTTGGGCGTGTGCGAATGAACGCGGTGTCGGCCGATTCAGTTGATGGCGCGAAATTATTTTCTTTCGGCTTGTTGGGGTGTTTCGTTTGGGGCTTTACGGGTCGAAGCTGCGAGCGGTGGTATTTGGCCACCGCGAGCGATAGTGGCTGCGAAAGTGAATGTAGTGTGATCTAGTAAAAATATTTTGTTTTATTTTATTTTTTTGCTGTGTGTTTCATTGATGGGTTGCATTCGAATCTTTTCGCGGGGTTAATTGGATACCGCGAATGATAGGGGTTCCTAAAGTGTATCTGCGGCTGGATGAATGTTGTGTGGAAAGTTTAATGTGATCTAGTAAAAAATATTTTGTTTTATTTTATTTTGTTTTTGTGTGTTTCATTGATAGTTTGCATTCAAAATTTTCTTGCGGTGTTAATTGGAAACCGCGAATGATAGGAGTTGCTAATGCGTGTCTGCGGCTGGATGAATGTTGTGTGGAACGTTTATTCTAATCTAGTAAATTTATGTAATTTTACTTTACTTTATTTTATTTTATTTTTGTTTGTTTCATTGATAGTTTGCATTCGAATTTTCTTGCGGTATTAATTGGATACCGCGAATGATAGGGGTTGCTAAAGTGTGTCTGCAGCTGGATGAATGTTATATGAAACGTTTATCCTAATCTAGTAAAATGATGTAATTTTACTGTAATTTATTTTATTTTGTTGTTACGTATTTCATTTAAAACTTTGCATTCGAAATCTTCTCGCGGTGTTAATTGAATACCGCGAATGATAGGGGTTGCTAAAGTGTGTCTGCGGCTGGATGAATGTTGTATGGAACGTCTATCCTAATCTAGTAAAATTATGTGATTTTACTTTACTTTATTTCATTTTGTTGATACATATTTCATTTAAAAGTTTGCATTTGAAATTTTCTCGCGGTGTTAATTGGATACCGCGAATGATAGGGGTTGCTAAACTGTGTCTGCTGCTGGATGAATGTTATATGAAACGTTTATCCTAATCTAGTAAAATGATGTAATTTTACTTTACTTTATTTTATTTTGTTGTTGCATATTTCATTTAAAACTTTGCATTCCAAATCTTCTTTAAAGTAATTGGCTGCCGCGAATGATAGCGGCTGCTAAACTATTCCTGCCGACGATACATTCTGCTGCTGAGTGAATGTTGCGTCAAACGTTTAGTCTGACGTACTATAATTATTTTATTTTATTTTGTTGTATTGTTGTGTACGTGATTTCTCACTTTGCACTCGGAACCTCGCGGTGCTAATTGGATGCCGCAAGTTGATGGCGGCTTCTAAAGTGTGTCTGCTGTTGGGTGAATGTCGTGCGGAACGTTTAGTCTAATCTAGCACAAATTATTTTATTTTATTTTATTGTTGCAATTTAACACTTTGCACGCGGAACGTTCTCGCGCAGCTAATTGGATACCGTGAATGATAGTGGCTGCTAAAGTGTGTCTGTTGCTGGGTGAATGTGATGTCGAACGTTTGTTCTAATGTAGCAAAATTGTTTTATTTTATTTTATTTTACTTTATTGTTGTGTAATTGATTTAATACTTTGCACTCGGAACCTTCTCACACAGCTAATTGGCTGCTAAACTGTTCCTGCTAATGATGCATGCTGCCGCTGAATAAATGTTGTGTTGTGTATTTAATCTAATATAGCGAAGTTATTTTATTTTATTTTATTTTTATGTATTTGATGTAACACTTTGCACTCGGAAACTTCTCGCTCAGCTAATTGGATACCGCAAATGATAGCGACTGCTAAACTGTTCCTGCAGATTGTGCATGCTGCTACTACGTAAATGTCGTGTCAAACGTTTAGTGTAATGTAGCAAAATTACATTATTCTGCTTTATTTTTATGTATTTGACTTAACACTTGCACTCGATGCCTTTTCGCGGTTGACCTGCCAGTAACTTGACCCTTTACACGAAAATGTGGAAACAGGAATCGTGCGATAGTACATAGAGTACCTTTGAAACCAAGTCATATATAGCAATATTCTTTGATTCACATTAATTTGTAGAGAATTTAAGCAATTTGTAAAGAAATGTAACATTTTATTTTCTGCAATTTTCTACTATATGTTAAAGTTTAAAGCATTGGAGATTTGTTTATGCACAAAATTTCGGGGTACACGCAGGGAATAATCGTCCACAGGACTTACAATCATCCATTCCTATGTATTCCTATATTTTCACACACTCCTGTATACACTCACGTCTGCGTGATGTCGGCCGACTGCCTCCGGCTTGCAAGTCACGCATACGTGACGACGCTTGTCGAAGTTTCGACAAAAAAGTAGCCCCATGCAAATACAAACTTGCTGGCTAACACCGTCTAACGCCTGCGGCGAGTAAACTAATTCCGCGACGACGCGATTTGTACTCTAAATTCTGCGCCAGCTTTCAGGCCGCTTCTAATTACTGCCTTGATCGAGGAATTTTCTGTTGACAAAGTATTGTCTTCGGGTTAAAAACACTGTAAAGTAAAATGTAACATCATGCGAATCAATGAACGGATGAAAATTAGATTTTCTCATCTTTTGGTGAAGATATTGACCAGTTGGCTGCTGGGATCTGTAAAAGTTCGAAAAGTATACTCATCAGACAAGGAGTATAATCTATATTTTAATTTTTTCATTTGCAATATATGACAAAGAGATTGGTTTGAGGTAAAATTGTTTGTTAAAGTTTGGTAAAGGGTCTTGTTATAATAATTTTCTGCACTAAAGACATGCCTAGGAATAAATAGCATCACACATAAATTTAATCCAGTCCCCTACGCGATATACGGTTTTTTTGTAACAATTATTCACATTTTTTTATTTGTTCGTTAATTTTGTCTTTGTCGGCAAATATTCAAAATATCTCAAATTTTACTTGTATGCAAAAAACGGCGGGAGCAAAGTTGTACACCTAATAATTTTCGTTAAAGTTAAAGTTTAAACACTTGTCACAACACATTCCTTCACGCCGCGTACACCCGCCAAAAGCAGCCACCTCTTTAAACCCCCATTCTGCATGTCTATGCAAAGTATTTCCCTCGACAGCCCCGGCATTAGAACGAAGCAGCAAAGCTTGTCTGTGCAGTGGCAAAGGTGAAAAATCGAATTAGACCGTCAAATGGCATCGTCCGTCTCTTTCCTTCCACTCGCCCACCCCATTAATCGCACGTCCCGGCTTCCTTACCGCACGACGCACGTTTCACGTTACGCATTAGCAGCATTCCGCTTATTCATTAACGTCGACCGCACGCACCGTGACCAGAGGCACCTCGGCTAATTTATCAAGAAATATCAAGAAACTAGGTGCGGCCAGATATTTCTCAGCTCCATCTTCATCGTCCGTCACCCGAACGCACTCACTTTCGGTGCGTGCGAATGTCATTGCCTCTGACGAGCATGCTTATTTCTCCGCTCATTTCCGTTATTCGTGCGCACTTCACACTTTGCACTTGACTGCTTGGGTAACACAGACGACGCCCGCAACCTCGTTCGACTTGCACGCGCGGGAATGCGTTATCGATGCGGCGCGCGTTTTTATTGACGCGCTATCGAGTGCTCGCGTCGAACGCCATTACGTTGCTTTCCGTAGGATTTTTCGTTTCACTTTGTTTCTTTCCACGCTACTTGACTGCAACCGGCGTAGATGTAAGTGCGGCTAAAAATGTGCGCGCGACTGCATTCGCAGAATTCGCTTATGTTGGATGTTTTACGTGTGTCGGAATGCCGATGAATTTGTTTCCGGTCTGACTGGTGCCGCGTGTTTTAGACGAAGCGGATTTCAATTTCCGCGTTTCGGCTAAGAATCGTTCATTTATATAATGCTTAGTTGAATCTTGTTAAAATATTTGAAGTGATGCGGCTCTTTGGAGTTGAAATTTAGGATTTGTTAGGGGTAAGTTGAAATGTTTCGGGACCACGCGGGTACCAGGTCTAGGGGGCTGAGATGTTTATAAGTGGGTTGGGGGTATGTTGATTTGGATTGTGTCGTTGTTTTATAGTATTTTTATTTATAGGAAGTAGACATACCGTAGAATTTTATTTAGTACTGTACTCACTGACTGTATGTAAAAATACTATGGAATAAGAATACAGTAAAAATGAACTTACATTAACACACTGTAAGTAACTTACTTACTATAAGTAAACAAACTATGTAATACGAAAACAATACAAATCAACTTACACTGACACACTAAAAGTCACTTACTTACGCTAAGTAAAGATATTATAGAATAAGAAAACAATGCAAACCAACTTACTTACTTACCATAAATAAAAATACTATATAATAAGAAAACAATACAAATCAACTTTATAACACACTATAGGTAACTTACTTACAACGAGTTAACAAAACTATACAATAACAACACAATAAAAATCAACATATATTCCCAAACGTAGACCCCTCCTCCTGGAACCCCTCTGGTCCCGAAACACATCGCGCCATCTCCAAATTCCACATTTGCACCACTCAAACTCGTACCCCTCCAAAGAATCCTCAACAGAACCAACGAACCCCTCCATGAAAGCCTGATTCACCCTACTCTCTTCGATCAACACACAAGATCCTCAATTCGCAAACAGACGGACTCCATAAACTTCCTTGGACCGTCCGCGTACCGAGATCGCACCCTTCGAACTTCTGAACCGCCAGTCAGACCACTCGGGCACCTTCCCAACGAGCCAGCCGTACGGAAACGTTTATTCCTCCATCGCGTAGCCGGCGGCCGAAAGTCGAAGTGAAGCTGGCACAGCAAAGCGACGCTCGCTTTCACTCATTACCGCTTTGACGTCTCGTGTTTGCACGCGGTTGCCGCGGTTGACGCTAACATTTCGATCTTCCGCCAGACGACACTTGTCGATCGGACGAGTTCACCTGCGCGAACAAGCACTGCATTCAGCAGCACTGGGTCTGCGATCACGACGACGATTGTGCTGATGGGAGCGACGAAAAGGACTGCGGGCCAATAACGTGTCGGGCAGACGCGGACTTCGCCTGCTCTGAGAATTACTGCATCACTTCTCGCTGGAGGTGCGACGGGGACTACGATTGTCCTGATCACTCGGACGAAATCGGCTGCAAGGTACGCATCTACAGGCCATGAGATAAACGCGTGCCGGAGATAAAGTGGATTGATAAGGTGGATTGAGCAAAATGGCGGTGACATTGGAGTTCACCAAAATGGCGGCCTGCGAGACGTTGATTATACTTCCTCGTTTAGTTGGTGTTATTATATGTATTATGCATTATACGGTATTGTAGGATAAGATGTTAGGTGTCGTCGAAGTGGGATACGGAATTATATTAAGTTGAATAACTTTATTTAAAGATAAATGGAAGCACTAATATATAAATATAAATACAAAATGAAAGTAAAACTATGGCAATTCGACTTCGATTCGCTAAACGGCAAGAAAACGCATCTGTACTGGACTGAACTGGACTGAACTAAAAACTGAATAAACTGGACTTAAACTGAGTAAAACTGAAAAAGTTGTAGAACTGTAATTGTTGTACGCAGTTTCTAGTTCAGTCCAGTTCAGTACAATTCAGTCCAGTATATATACGTTATCTTGCCGTTTACCGAATCGTAGTCGAATTGCCATAGTTTTACTTTCATTTTGTATATTCATTATATATATATATATATATATATATATATATATATTATAATACATTACTATACACATACACATACATATACTATATACATACTATAATAAATTCATATCTATATTGAGTGCACTAATAAAATTGAATATGAAAACCATTTTTATCTTGCAATCTAGAAATAGGTAAAGTTCAAATTTCCTATAAAAATTATTTTGGTTTTACACCTCTATTATAGAATTATAGAGTAATATATATACCTATACTATGATATAGGTAGTATATATAATACTAGCCACAAAACATCTTGTTGATTTTACGATATCTTATTTGGCAAGCTTTCCGTTCACATGAATATATAGCTGTATTTGTTATTGTTTATATTGGACCTTCTAAAAAATACGTAGTCTGTACGCGACAATTTACCTTTTGTAAATCGAAGATACAATGTCGAAGACAAGTCAAAAAATACTAAAACGCTGCGGGTGTTACGTGTACGCAGTTATCTCATCGGCGGTGCTCAATTATGAGGCTCTTGATAAGGAAACTGTTGTGCTCGAAACTAGCGAAAAGGCAAATTAGAAATTTTGTAAAAGAGGACAGGTCACTTTTCATAGAGAATATACCGAGAATTGATATACGATTATTATTTTTACCAACCGGTTGCCATTTGAGAGTATACCACATAATGTGCCTGTGAAAAAATGGAATCAGAAAGCAGAATCATGTATAATAATTCTCAGACACACCTAAATTAAAATTATCAGACATTATTCATTATAAACTCTAGAATTATAAACGCTATTCGTCGAACCTACATTGAACAGCATGACATACAATATACACACCCACATACAATCATCCATGCCAAATTTTGTAAAGAGAGGTAACAGGAATTGCTATATAAACATATGACATGTCGCCAATGCAAGTATAATAAGCCACTTTAAAAATATTACTTCAATCTGGAGCAAGTTCACATAGTTTATAGTTTCCGACACTCATCATTAACATCGAATGCTGGCTTTTACAGGATGTCCCGAACAACGAAAGGCTGAATCACTGTGATCAGAAGGAATTCGACTGCGACGACGGCATTAGCTGCATCCATCAATCCTGGGTGTGCGATGGAGATGCAGACTGTCCGAATCATGCGGATGAAATGCCGCAAACGTGCTTTAACATCACTTGTCGGCCGGATCAATTTCAATGCGCGGACCGCCGCACTTGTATATCGGGTATGCTTTATACCTGTTTATTTAGGATATCGTTTCTATCGATGCGCGTCAACAGAACAAGTGCATACAGGGCTCGTAGAATTTCAAATATTGGAACTACTTATCTGCTCTTGCATGTTTTAATATTTTTGAGCAACGCACGCGTTATCCGTCGATTATGGGTGTTGGATTAGTTTGTAGACGTACTTCTGTAGGATTTAGGGAGTACTTTTATAGTGATTGTATAGTACTTGGGCAGTATTTGTACAGTACTTCCGTAGTACTTGTGTGGAACGGGGTAAAATGTTATTTCAAATAATAAGTAGGGGGTAGTCTATTTTATTTTAAACGAGACGTTTACATTGAAGGATAAATTATTGTTGTTATGGGAAAAAGTAATAGTAAAAGAAAAAGATACTCAAAATAATGAAATATTTTATACTTGATTTTATATATACTTTTATACTTGAAATATTTTATTTTATTTTTTTTTATGGGTAACAATCAAATATTATTCCTGAAAATATCAATTTACGCTCAATATTCTTATAAATTGTTTCTTACTCTCTTGGTCTCAATTATTGTTGTACCGGTGCTCTGTTCTTTCGCACTTCGCCTGATTCTATCGTAATCAGAAAAATGACGCGCACCTATGCGAATATATGCGATTTAATTTATTTTAGAAATAGGCCTTCTCCCAAAAACCATTGCAAATACCATTTCAAGCAGCATTCAAATAATAACTTCGAAAAATAAGAATATTTCATTCCGCCACATCTTCTTTCCCATTCCACACGGCATTCCTCTATAATTTCGTAACGCCGCCCATTCGAAGTCGTATTTGAAATACTTTCCGAGCCAAACTCCAGCCAGCAGCCGTACTTGTACAGCCACGCGACTCGTTCCATTCCAGGGCACCTTTACTGCAACGGTAAGGCCGAATGCGCCGACGAGAGCGACGAGAAGAATTGCACGAGCAAGGCTCACGCCTGTGATCTCCTGACTCAATTCGAATGCGGCACCGGTTCGTGCATCCCGCTTGAGAAAGTGTGCGACAAGAAACCGGACTGCATCGGCTGGGAAGACGAGAGCACCGAACGCTGCGGCGTCAACGAATGCTTAAAGAACAACGGCGGCTGCTCGCAAATATGCATCGACCTGCCGATCGGATACAGATGCGACTGCAGGTCCGGCTACAAGCTCATCGACAATCGGACCTGCGATGGTAAGAGAAACGTCCCCCGTCAGCGAATCGTTTTCGCAACCCAAGCGAAACGTCTTTCCTCTTCGGACTTTCGAGCCTTTCTTCTTCCGCGTTGCAGATATCGATGAGTGTCTCGAGCCTGGCAGTTGCTCGCAGTATTGTCTGAACGAGAAGGGTGGCTTCAAGTGCAGCTGTGCTCCGGGCTATTTGAAGGATCCCAGAAATCTGACCCGTTGCAAGGCGGCTGAAGGTCATGCTAGTCTTCTCTTTGCCAGGAGACATGACATAAGGAAAGTAGCGCTGGATAGGCAGGAAATGACCGCCATCGTTAATAATACGAAGATGGCCGCAGCTTTGGACTTCGTTTTCCGCACAGGAATGATCTTCTGGAGTGATACCAGTGAACAGAAAATATACAAGTGCGTAGGAGTTCATTTCTTCCTTAGCAACGCGTTGCCTTTTACTTTTTGCCGTTTACTTTTTCTTGTGTTATTCAGTAAGTCTTGAACTGGAGATATTCGCAAATCATAGAATACCTTTCATGCGGTCACAAAACACAATTTTTACTTGAATTCGTTACATGAATGCGGTTAACACGTTGGCTGCCGTGAGGGTCACCGGTGACCGGCGCAAGAGATTTTACTGAAGATCCAAAATATTCGCAATGGGTAGTAATAATCATTTTATAAATACAGTTATTGTTAGAATGGTGATGCGATTCTTTGGTCTCCAATACTTGCACATTATTTACCTTTTGCATAATTCAGTTAAACGCTGTAGTATTTCATAGCATCGCCGTTCTAATACGGCAAAATACGCACGGCAGTCAACGTGTTAAAGTTAATAAAAACTGTTATGGACCCCAATGAAAAGTTAACTACTAACTACACATTTTAACTGACTATACTACATAATTCATGTTCAAATGACACCATTTATCTTTCATTTGACGTTTTGCATAAAGTAAAAATGTACCTAATTACTCCATTCATATTGACTTTCATGTTTTTACCAGCTACATTACATCATGATGCATCATTACCGCTAAATAAAATTTATCCGTTAAAATCGCTTTTGTGCGTTCTTTGACTCTTCCACGTAGCAAAAATTACTTTGCACTACATGTAAAAAATGGGCTCTAAAACGCGGACGGTTAAATGTGTCGCGCGCTATTGCCTAAGTACCAAGCGTCATTAAGTTAATTACGTCCCGCCATAAAACAAACACTAGACGTGCCCATATATCGGAGCCAAGTTCAGGATTAAACAGCCTTAATTTCTGTTATCCAGGGCACCTATAGACGAAGGCAACGAACGAACGGTCGTAATTGACAGTGACCTGACGACGTCCGACGGACTGGCAGTGGACTGGATTTACAGTCATATTTATTGGACCGACTCCAGGAAAGACACCATCGAGCTGGCCAACTTCGAGGGCAACATGCGGAAGACTCTGATCAGGGATCACATCCAGGAGCCCCGGGCAATCGCCCTGAACCCACTCGAGGGCTGGATGTTCTGGACGGACTGGAGTGACGAAGCACGCATCGAGCGAGCTGGCATGGACGGCTCACATCGATCGGTACGCTTAACTCGTAAAATTCAACGTAGCAGCTCGTGTGTTAACACGTTGAGTGCTACGCCGGTCCCTAGGGACCGGCAGTGGACTTTCCGTTCAGCCGGCGCCGGTCCCTGGGGACCGGCAATCGACTTTTCGTTTGGGCGGCGTGGATTCTAGGGACTGACCGCGAAATTCTCGTTTGATCGAAATCGGTTCATGAAACCGGCATTGCCAAGGGTTAATTTATTAATAAAAATTAAAAAATTTAAGTACAAATTTAGTGAAGTTTATTAAAATATTGTAAAAGATATGGTCGAGATGTGCACAAATCACAGTAGGTAACTACGGGTCCCTAGGGACCGACAGTGGTCTTTCCGTTCAGCCGGCGCCGGTCCCTGGGGACCGGCAATCGACTTTTCGTTTGGGCGGCGTGGATTCTAGGGACTAACCGCGAAATTCTCGTTTGATCGACATCGATTCATGAAACCGGCATTGCCAAGGGTTAATTTATTAACACTTTGACTGCCAAGCGTATTTTGCTATATTCGATGCATCGTATGATTACATGCAAAATGAAGGTAACGCAGAGTTATTAGAAGCCAAAGTATTGAAGCATCATTCCAATATCAACGGCTTTTACTAGATTGCAAATAGGCTTCATGGCGAATTTTTTGCATTTGTAATAAAATCTTTTGCGCCGGTCACCGGCGACCACCGTGGCGGTCAAAGTGTTAATGACAATTAAAAAATTTAAGTATAAATTTAGTGAAGTTTATTAAAACATTGTAAAAGATATGGCCGAGATGTGCACATATCACAGTAGGTAACTACCTTTTTCGTGTTATTCTTCGCTACATCGCGCCCGAGCATTTTTGCATTCGTGCTATAACATTCAGCACAGTATTTTCGCACTTTATGTGCCTTTCCTTCTCTTTCCCGAAGTTTGTGGGTACGTCTAGTTGTACCGACCTCAACTGGAGCGCTGCCGGCTGAGCGGAAAGTCTAGCGAAATCGGCGCCGCACTCAACGTGTTAATTAAAATCGATGACAGGTGATCGTGGGCAACGACGTGAAATGGCCGAACGGCCTGGCGCTGGACCTCATCGGCAAGAAAGTCTATTGGGTGGACGCGAAGCTCAATCTCATAGGATCCTGCAATTACGACGGGTCCGGCAGACGAACGGTTCTTTACTCGCCGGACAACTTGAGACACCCCTTCAGCATCACGACGTTCGAGGACTACGTCTATTGGACGGACTGGGACCAGGAGACTATATTCAAGGCGAACAAGTTCACCGGCGGGGAGGTCGAGTCCGTCACTTCTGTGAACTCGCTTCAACATCCGATGGTGGTACACGTGTACCACCCGTACAGACAGCCGGACGGCATGAATCAGTGTCAGGCGGTGAACGGTCACTGCAGTCATCTTTGCTTGCCAGCGCCGAAAATCAACTCGAGGTCTCCTGTGCTCAGCTGCGCCTGTCCCGACGGCTTGCGACTTATGTCGGACGGATTGATGTGCGTGGAAAACGGTAAGTTCTGGAGAGAAGGCGTGAGAGGTGGAGAAGGAGGACGTTCAGATGTGAATCTTCGGGACAAGCATGCTGTAACAGTTGTAAGCAGCTCGTGGTATATTCAGTTATTTCGTTTCAGTCGTCACGCGGTCTTAGTTAACACGTTCCCTGCCACGCTGAACTTTCCGTTCAAGGCATTTGGTATTATCATTGTAAAATGAAGAATTTTTAAAAAAAATTATGCAGTCAATTATGGGCATCTTAATACTATTGCTGATGCCCTCATTTAACACGTTGAACGCCACGTCACTCAGATCTGGGTGACGGCTATGTTTCCGCGGGGCCCGAAAAAAAGGAAGGCAACTTTAATTCGATAAGAAGGCGCTGCAAAATTTGTTACGAAAGAAATTTAAAAAATTTAGCTTTTCAATAGACAAGAAACTGTATTGTAAAAGTTGCAGCATTCTGCGATAGTTGTGTGGATAAACCACACTTATGTTTGCTATGTTTTAACAAAATTTATCGTAACATCCCTTTGTAATTGCATACAAACTTGAATTTAACTAAAATATTATATTTTAAACTTATGTTGGATGCAACTCGCTTGGCATAGTAATGTCCAGTCACGTATTTGTTAAACTAATTCCTAGAAAAATACATTTACTGGTTTGTTGTATTATGCATATTAAACTATACACCATTGATAATTATGATTTTTGCACTATTTTAATTATTGTAAGGCAGAAACAAAATAATACAATTGTAAAGCGACCTGAACGGGAAGTCTTCAAAAAACGGTCTGGCAGGGAACGTGTTAACGAAGTGGCGATACATTACTGTACTGATATTTCGATGTCTTTTTGTTTGCATCTTGCTGCTAGTTATTGATGATGTTTATTTGGCGTCGATGTTGCATGATTATGGGACGTTTCAGTAACGACAACCGTAGAACCCACGACGGAAGAAGTGACTAAGCCATTCAAGAGGCTCGAAACAGTCAATGTCACGACGACTGTCAGTAAGTATAGTTGCATGACGTTTTGTGCGGCGCTGTATACCGGGACCCATTCCACTTCAACATACTAATACATGGTATTGCGTTGCACCGCTTAACCGTTTTTCCCAACCCACTTTTAGACCCGATCAACTCCGGAACCAGCGACGGAAAGACCGGGACTGCTGCTGAATCGACGGACCCTGGCCTGGTTGCCGGCATCGTGATAGGTGTCGTGTCCCTAGGTCTGCTGCTACTTGCGCTAATAGCGGTACTATGCTACAGACACTATCTTCACCGCAACGTAACGAGTATGAACTTTGACAACCCGGTGTACAGAAAAACTACGGAGGATCAGTTCAGCTTAGAGAAAAATAGATTTCCCCTTCCCGCCGCCACAGTTGGAGAAGAGGTAAACGCTTCTTTTTATCCTGTCGCGAACTTTCAGAAGTTATATGAGATTTTGTACGTGGGCAGCCCGATAAGTACTTAGCTTACAAAAGAAAAACAGAAATTTTGGAAAATTGACGATTTATTTTTCAACACCTCCTTTTAACTCGATACACTTGATCCAGCGATGAAATCTGGGCATATCCTGCATGAAATATTGGGCATGAGAAAGCTTTGTGCTCGATGGTTCAGGCCCTGCCTATTGTAATGACAAATAAGTATATAAAATTAGAGTCTAATCGGTGAAGAAGTTTTTGAGAAATCGTGGTCTCCGCAAGTGATGAAAATAAACGGAAGCTCTAGGAGAAGAGCTATATTTCCTCCATTTTTTAATATTTTCTTATAAAAAAATTTATACAAGTACCACTAAATACGTACTTTTTGGTAGTATTTTGCGAATTTTGATTAGTACTCACTAAAATGGCAAAAAAAATGTTGAAAATCATGTAATTTTGCCGATCCCAAGTAGGCGTAACCCCTTAAGCTACGAACAGCTGCCCCATCCACCGTATTCTCCAGATTTGTCACTTCTTTTTCTTCCCAAACTTGAAAAAGTCACTCGCTGGGCAAAAATTTGAGTCGAATGAGGAGGTTCACCTACTTTGCAGATCTCCAGAAAACGTATTTTTCAAACGGGTTGAAGAAGTCGGAGCATCGCTGGATCAAGTGTATCGAGTTACAAGGAGACTATGTTGAAAAATAACTCGTCAATTTTCCAAAATTTTCGTTCTTCTTTTGTAGGCTAAATACTTATCGGCCTGCCCACGTATGCTCGCAAACACTTTCGGCGTTTCTTCTTATGACTAAAGTCTATTTGCATTGTCACACAGGCCCAGGAACCATTGACAAGTCCTGGAACAAACGACTATGTATAGGGTCAATGTGTCAATGAAAAGGGGCATCGCAGGCAAGAAGAAAGGCATCGACCAAGCAATGAAATTGTGTAAAGAACAAGACAACGGTGAACAGACATGCATTTAACCAGAAAAAAATCTGCGCCTGCCTGCCCGCCTGCCTGCCAACTCAGCTGTGATTATGTTTATGTTTTTTGTACTGTGTCTGTTTTTTCCTTCGTTTACACATTTGCGCAGTATCTTGTCATTTGACCATACACATATTCTTATCGTTATACGTACGTGAACGTTTAGATTTTTGCTCAGAGACATAAAGGGAGAAATGTTGGGGGACGGAAATCGGACGGGGGCGGGGAACGTTACTTGTTGCCAAATGAGCTGTTAAGATTTGAATGTAGTTTGTAACGGAGCATTGCAATTCCAATATTTAAAAATTGTTTATTTTCGGTTCGAAGGATATATATATGTGTATACATATTTATACATATATATAAATTTATGTGTAAATAAAGATAAATATAAATATGTATAAATATATATCCATGACGTGTAATATAGCGCTATTTATCTTTCCTGATTTGATGCAACTTTTGCACGTAATTCAGAGTTTCTATATCTAACATCTTATATTTCTATACGAATGTATGCGGAAACCTGTTGTTATTCATCGAATTATTTATTGCTGGCAATGTATTGTTAGATAAAAGAAAATTTTATTTTTATTACTTCCTAGCATCAAAATCCTATCTACAAACCGTAGAGCAATACTGTCGCAAGGAGGATTTTTATGAGTTGTCATTTCATATGGTTTTTCTTATGAAAATGTACATACATGATACACACTTCAGAAGAGATGACGAAGTATATTTTCGCTTTAGTTCGAACGTCCACAATTTTCACGCTATCCGAAAGATTTCGATCTTAAGATATTGTCACTATTTTCAATATCGCATAGACGTAAGACTGGTAATACTTACATTCGACACTAATATTAGTCCAAACTGTGCAACAATTCATAGGGAGTTCACACGACTATTTAATTTTCGCGCAGAACAAGCGGCAAGCGTTTCTCCTTTTATGTCAATTGCATGATGCATAAAAGCTGTGCTTCGTCAGCACGTCCAGTTTTTTAACAGCCGCCTGTATTTTGACAGGGAGCCCATATCATAATGAGATCATTCTTAGAGATATATTGATTTAGTGTTGATAAGCTATAATCAGATAGATTCAAAAACCAATTAGATATAATAAGATGAGCTCAATGACACTAAGTGTGACTGTGCGTCTGTTAAAGAAAAAAAGAGAACAAACTGTTGTTTAGGTACTTTCACCTACTAATGAAATCAGTGTATATGTATAGAACTATTACCGCAGGCTTAAGAATTTTACTTACAATTATAGGTGCATATGTGTGTGTATGCGGGTGTCCACATATATATACGGAACCCCCTAATTGCGGATCGACGTATACATATGCGTATACAGCATACAAACACATATACATACTTACACATACTTTATGTTTCTTGTATTAAATAATTAAATGTGAAAGAAACATTCTCGTAGATAAGATTAATATTAAAATGATGCAAGCTTAGGGCTCAAGCGTGAGCCGTGTACACTGTCGGGTAGCGAAGAATTATTGGCCACTTGTTGCATTTTTACCAAGGTTTAGTATCATTTTTGTATCGAACTCGAGAACGGTATTTGTAAACATAATTGGAAACACTTGGTCCGTTCAGTTGAGCAAGGGAAAAAAATGTATCGTAGAATACCATGTTAGGGTCCGATTCTTTTATAGACCGATAGAGGAGTGACGTTAGTTTACGTGTCACATTGAATGTATTCGAAAGATCTACAAAACCTCGCTGTTTGATGATAAACGCGCCATGAACTGCAAGCATAAAAATCGACAAAGTCCAAAATGAATGTATAAAGGTTCGGTGGTGATTTTAATCAAAAGATAGGAGGAGTGTGATGATAAATACCAGTTACGACTAAACTGCGTGAGTCATATACGTTGGTATATACATTGTCCTAGCCAATCTATCCGCCAAAATCGTGTCAAACATTATTTCTATGCGACGTATATATATATATATATTACCACTCCATATGCATTATAGAAATATATATATATATATATATTATATATATATACATATAATTTATTATAATGATTATTGTATAAATAAATATACAAAATAAATCACACAATTGTCACATTATTATCGTACCTGTGTAATGTGTAAAATTTGTAAAGGAAGAGAGGAGAGGCGATTTGAAAGGAAAATATACGGAGAATGTTTTCGTCTGCATTTTACGTGTCCGTTCGAATTTTAAAACTCTCACAGCGACCTCTCGACTAAATCGACCGCGGGAAACTCTTGATCGATTAATCGATTAATCGTTCGAAAAGAAATTCGAGACGACCGGTTTCAAAGCGCGCAACAACTTCTGCTCGAGCATGAATTACGCGAAAAATTATCCGTCCTGCATAAAAGCCGTGAGTTTCAGCTTTCATTTGTTTCGAATATGTTCTTATGTTTATTCGCATAATTGCTTTTGCCAAGTTATGTTTATTCGTAATGTGTTTCTAGCCTAGTACGAAGCAAACAGCACAGAACAACGATGTGACGGATATAACAACAATGAACAATGATTTAATATGTTTGGCAAATCGTGCTTTCGGCGAGGAAAATGGAGCCATTCTGTAACTGGACAAACTTTAGGTAATATGTAGTGTGTAATGTACTGTATAAACTTTAACACGTTGACTGCCAAGGGTATTTTACTATATTGCAACGGTGATGCTATAAAATACTATAGCGTTTGACTGAATTATGCAAAATGTAAATAATGTGTAGGTATTGGAGACCAAAGGATCGCATCACTATTTAATATTAATTGCATTTACAAAATAGCGACGCGGTGCGATGAAATACTGCACAGTATAATTAACCCTTAGCGCTCCGGCACATTTTCGCAGCGGAACGAATGAAACGGAGTTTTATTTTAAGTGAGAAGAATTACACGTGCTATAAAAAAGGTCAAAAAATGGTTTAATCGTAACAGTGCAGGGACTGATCACGTTTTAACTACAGTTATCAATATGCCAACGCCGACGATACCGCAGCATTTTAAGCGCAATCATGTTAAAAACATTCGGCTCCGCAGCGGAGCCTACGGAGCGCTAAGGGTTAACATGTTGACTGCGGTCCGTATTTTGTTGTATTACAACGGCGATGCTATGAAATACTACAGCTTTTGACTGAATTATGCAAAATGTAAATAATGCGCAGGTATTGGAGACCAAAGAATCGCATCACTATTTAATATTAATTGCATTTACAAAATTGCAACGCGATGCGATGAAATACTGCACAGTATAATTAACATGTTGACTGCGGTCCGTATTTTGTTGTATTACAACGGCAGGTATTGGAGACCAAAGGATCACATTCACTATTTAATATTAATTGCATTTACAAAATAGCGACGCGATGCAATGAAATACTGCACAGTATAATTAACATGTTGACTGCGGTCCGTATTTTGTTGTATTACAACGGCGATACTATGAAATACTACAGCGTTCAACTGAAATATGCAAAATGTAAATAATGTGCAGGTATTGGACACCAAAAGATCGCATCACAATTTAATATTAATTGCATTTACAACAAAATTGCGAGGCGATGCGATGAAATACTGCACAGTATAATTAACATGTTGACTGCGGTCCGTATTTTGTTGTATTACAACGGCGATGCTATGAAATACTACAGCGTTTGACTGAATTATGCAAAATGTAAATAATGTGCAGGTATTGGAGACCAAAGGATCGCATCACTATTTAATATTAATTGCATTTACAAATTATAATATCGATAATATTCGATCTTTCACCGACGTATTTGGTATCTGTTGACATTCACCGGTGAAAGTCGACATTCTCCAATTTCGGTCATTCACGTTAACATATATACAGGTAACCCTCCTATAACACGGTATCTTATAACACGGTTTCGCTATAACACGATTCGTAAATTGCGGGAACACTCCTACAACACGGCATCCTATAACACGGTTGTTCCTTTTATCGGGGCCTGTGTCCCCCGTAGGACATTGGGGACATATCCTTGTCGCTGAAAGAAATAAAAACATCAACCTTAAATGCGTGTTGGAAGAAGATATGGTCCTCTTCGGTTGAAACAGAAAACATGCGTGAAACATCAGAAAATGAAATTGGTGCCATATTAGAAGTCGCTAAATCAATCGGAGGTGAAGATTTTGTGGATATGGCTACCAAAGACATTCAAAAATGATTAGTGGAGGAAGAAGTTGACGAAGCGAATTTGATGGAAATGGCATCCCTAGATGCAAATCAAATCGATTTTGAGGACGCTAGCTCTGATGAAGATTGTGCAGTTAAGAATTTAACATTAAAAAAATACAAGAAGGCCTATGCTTAGTGGAAAATTTCGAGTCATTTTTCTTGAATACAGACCCTTTCACGGAAAGAAGTCGAAAATTCAAAAGGGAGCTGCAAAACTGTTTAGCTCCGTACCGCGAAATTTACAATGATCTAGTTAGAACCAGCAAGCAAAGTTCGATTACAGATTTTTTTAAGAGGGGAAAACATACAAAAACTTTAAATAGAGAAAAAAGTTCTGAAAGTGAAGGCAATATCGTTCCACCGAAAAAACGTTCTCGGTTGATTATACTGAGCAGTGACGACCAATAAATTCATTAAATTATGGTGGCGTTAGATTAAATTTGTTTGTTTACTTTGTGTTGTACATACATTTATATTTTTAATAAAAATTAAGTTGTTTATGTCGAATTAAAAAAAAATATTTGTTTTTAATAAGTTTTTGGAACGTAACCCCCCTTTTTGTACTAGCTCAGGGTCTCATGCAACACGGTTTCACACAACACGGCATTTTCTAGGAACCTAACTACCGTGTTATAGGAGGGTCACCTGTATATATATATATATATATATTATTCCTTATATATATAAATTATTCCATTATAAGATTGCAGCGAAGACACGGACACTAACGTAATTTCTTTATTTCCACATTTACAATCCTTGCACATTCGATATTTTCATCTCACATTTTGTATGATATAACATTTTCTCCGACGCAAAGTCACAATTCGCACAATCTGAACTTTTGTTTCCGACTTGAACTCATGAGAAAAGTTTTACATTATGGAAAGCGAAATTCTTACAACGCACGCACACATCTTTCGTACTTCTCTAAAACACGCCGAGAATTTCACCGACGAAATTCTGAAGTGAAATATTTTCACGAATAAGCGAACTTCGTATATTCCTTGATTATCCAATTTTTGATGGGTCACTATAGACCGTAAGGTGTCGTATCTATTCGTGCCTCATCTGTGGTGAAATATTACTGGCGCCAGTGCATCATAATTGGCCAGAGCCGCAAGTTGCTACTCAATCGCCAGGGGACGCTGACGATGAGAAAAAGAGCTTATCTCGATTCGGAGGCACACTTGTTTACAATTCAAAAAGTAGGTAAGACAACAATGTTTCGCTATATGAGAAACGCTGATAAGGGTGATTTACAATTATACGCGCACACATATAGATACCGTTCGAATTGCGCGATTATCTGACATGCAAACACGTAATTCTCGCAGATACAGTGAGCCGCAAAAGTGTTCGCTCCTCCACCCTAGCCGAGTTAAGGCAGGTAAAACAGTGTGTATAGAATGAGCACGTTCAAATAACAAATAGTCATAATGTTTTGATAACATAAAATAGGAATAGTCGCGGAAACTGGAGCGAAACATTTAAGAGGAATGATTTCAGTATTTCTTGACGCATACAAGAGGCTCTCCTATTTTTAGCAGAAAATTTGAACTTTATTTCCTAGGAACGCAGGAATGCAAGAAATAATAGAGTTATTAGTTGACGATGGGTATCTTCAATGTTATTGAAGAATTTGCAGATATTTAATCTTATGCGTTTCTATGTAACGTTCCTATGCGTTAAAAATGAACAGCGCCCTTATAGACAAACTTCGGCAGAAAAATATTTTTCAAATAATACTATTATAATTATATTTAAAGTATAACACCATTTAAATAGATTAGTTAATGAATGCGTAATAGTCTAATTTATATGATTGCATCCAATTATTTTACATGCATAACGTAAAACGAATAAATTAAAACCAAAATGACCCGCTATAAAAGTGATCGTTATATAGGATAAATTTTCAATTTTGCTTTTCAATGTTCGAGCATATCCTTGAACATCAATACAGTTGACAGCAAAAGTATTTATATGTAGCTTCAAATAACTGAAAAGCAGTGTATTTGCCTAGTGACAAGTTTGTTAACTATTTTATTTGGATATTGCGATTTTATAATACCATTTAAATAGATTAGTTAATGAATGCGTAATAGTCTAATTTATATGATTTGGTTCTTCAAATTATGTTTTTAGTTTCGCAGAGTTTTTAGATAGAATAAACAATTTTCTATGTAAAAACTTTGTAGAATAAACAATTTTCTATCTAAAAACTCTGTGAAACTAAAAACATAATTTAAAAAGTCAAATCATATAAATTGGATTATTACGCATTAATTGAATAATCTATTTAAATGGCATCATGAAATCGCAATATCCAAATAAAATATTTAACAAACTTGTCACCAGGCGAATACACTGCTTTTCAGTTATTTGAAGCTACATACAAATACTTTTGCTGTCAACTGTATTGGTGTTCAATGATATGCTTGAACATTGAAAAGCAAAATTGAAAATTTATCCTATATAACGATCACCTTTATAGCGGGTCATTTCGGTTTTAATTTATTCGCTTTACGTTATGCATGTAAAATAATTGGACACATGAATAATCTGTTTGAAACATTTAAAATTGATGCCACTGTGTATCGCTTAACTGATAAGGACATATCTGTGATACTATGCGTTCGCTTTTATATATCATTGTACAAACAGGTTTGACACGAGAACAAGTTTAGAAGATTCTGCCAGATCTCAAGATGGACAGTGAAAAAAACGTATTACATGGACCCCCTATAAGTACAAGTGACTTTAATCACTCCATAGGACAGATACTCTTACATCAATTAAGGGTACATGGATCTAATGTTGCGCAGGTAACTCATAAAATTATCTTTATCAAATATTTCCATATATTAGTATCTCTTCTTAATCATTAACTACCAAAACTATGTTAAGTCGATCATAGTTGTTAAAAATGAACCCTAATTGTAACACTATTAACACTTTACCGACCGCTATTGACTGAAGATGCCACTCACTAACGACCGACTCTGTTTTGGATATCGCGCAGGAATTGTGTACGTGCCTATTTGTAAAGCTTTATAACTGAAAAATACTAAATGTGTTGTTGGGAATTCTTTGGTTTCAAAGCACTGTAATTTTATTGTCATTTGGAATTGTCATATCATCTGATATTTATTTTATCTAATATAACTCTTGACCACTGAAAAGCCGATTAGTCGGTTACCGGTAAATAGCAGTTGGAATCGAGAAGTCGATTAATCGGCTAGCGGTCGTTAAAGTGTTAAGTTTTAATCAAATAATAATACTGACAAATTTCATCAGGTTAATGCACATACAGGAGAGGTACAAACATTTTGCCAAATCTTGACAGACAGCGTAAAACTTGCAGTGTACTTCACAAAAGCACAAGTAAAGTTGAATGACCGTATTGCAATATGCAGCGAAAACAGGCTAGAGTTTTGCGTACCGGTTTGTGCTGCGTTGTACGTCGGTGCAACAGTGTGTCCACTGAATCCACTTTACTCGGAAAAAGAACTGATACACGCTTTCAATATCTCGCGTCCAACGCACATTTTTGTATCACCGATAGTGGCAGAACGCATGCAAAAAACAGTGAAACAACTTTCTTGGTCAGCTAAATTGGTATTACTGTACGACGCAGGCACTGATATCGGCCTGGAGTCTATGAAAACATTGATATCGAGACAAAATGATGTCGATGTTAGCAAATTTCAATCACCTAACGTCGACATCAATGAACACGTAGCTGCAATTATGTGCTCAAGTGGAACTACCGGATTACCAAAGGGTGTTATGCTGACTGACAAAAATATTCTGGCTGTCTTAAGCAGCACCTTGGAAGCTGTGCGTGATTTATCCGCCAGAAGGGGTTCTACTCTCAATATACTGCCAGCCGTTCATGCCTATTCTTTTTGCGTAACAATAATCAGACTAATTGTGGGAGCGACGACTGTACTACTATCACGATTTGATGAGAAGTCCTTCTTGCATACAATAGAAAAATATAAAGTTGAGAGCTTAAATTTGGTGCCGCCTCTTGCGGTATTCTTGGCTAAACATCCTCTTGTGGACAAATACGATTTGTCATCTGTAAAAGAAATATGGTATGTATACGTAGGATACCTCAGAGAATGCTTTATTAGAATCTCTTAACGAAGATGAGAATTCTGCATTGAAAAAATAATCACTACCTTGCAGTAGATAGCCACGTTGTATATATTGACTTAAAAAAATTATCGGACCCCGCGACGTTAAAATCCTATCTTTCCGAGATAACGAAACAACACATTTACCAAATACAATTATGAACAAATCAAAGAATTCTCGATGCAATTGCCAATAATGTTTTTGCAGTTTTCTCTTAGCTGAGTGCCGGTTATTTACATAGATATAATGTTTGCATAAAACTTATTTACATATTCCTTCTCATAGAACATATTACAAAAGTTTGTATAGAAACTCTCAGGCGTATTAACATAAGCGTTAATGGAGAAATCTTCCATGTACGTTACATGAATGTTTAACAATTTAGGTGTGGAGCCGCCCCATTATCAGAGGAAATTTCCAAGGCTGTCCAAAGAAAGTTTAAAGTGCAGTACGTGGGTCAAGGATATGGTTTAACAGAAACAACCCTTAGTGTACTGCGTACACCTATTGGCATGCACAGGGAAGGCAGTGTAGGAAAACTCACTGCTGGCACGTCAGGTACTTAAGCAAATAGTTCAATTTGGTCCATACATATAAATCCCATTTTTGGCAATATTAACACTTTATCTATCACTCACAATTAAGGAGAAGTAGTGTGCTCGCGCAGTATACTATTATACTATAATGCTATAATATTAATTATAATATGACTATAATTAGACTGACATAATGAATATTCACTTATAGTTACAAATATTATAGTATTAATGTTAATTAATATTAATATTATAGTTATAGCATTATATTAATATTATAATATTAATGTAATGCTATAATGCTATAACTATAATATTAATATTAATTAATATTAATACTATAATATTTGTAACTATGAGTGAATATTCATTATGTCAGTCTAATTTCTTTCCTTCCAAACAGTGTAATTTTATACTAATCTCCAAGGTCAAACATTGATAATCAAAGAGCCAATTAATAGGTCATTGATTGATAAGCATTACGCGTCGAAAGACTATTAATAGGCTTCTGACAGATAAAGTGTTAACATTTCCTCGTGAACCAATAATTCAAAAGTCCCAACTTTCAAGAAACAAAAAAATGGGATAACACTGCAAACCAGACACCACCTAATATTTTTCCGACTCGCGTACCAAGCTTGGTGTGTCGCACGTTCAAACATTTACAGGAAAAGTCATACCGATCGACGAACATGCACCTAAAGTCGCTTTGGGTCCGAACTGCGTGGGAGAGTTGTGCTTCAAAGGAGATCAGATCATGAAAGGCTATTGTGGTGATGTCGTCTCAACTCAAAACACCATAGACAAAGATGGGTGGCTTCACACAGGAGACATGGGGTACTATGACGAAGATGGTTACTTCTTCATAGTCGACCGACTGAAGGAGTTGATAAAGTACAAAAGTTACCAAGTCCCACCGGCTGAGCTGGAAGCGATTCTGTTGTCGCATCCCGGAATCAAAGATGCTGCTGTTGTTGGAATGCCAGATGAAGTAGCTGGCGAACTACCGGTAGCGTTTGTGGTAAAGCAAGATGGTCATAACGTAACTGAAAAGGAAGTAGTCGATTACGTAAACGGTGAGGAGAGGGATGGATTAGTTTTATTCAATGTTCGGGTTACTATAATGTTTCGGTTAATCGTTTGGATCCCAGAAGTTATTCAGAAAATCTTGTCGAGAAATACCAATGATTCAATTTATGTCGGAAAACGTCAAGGGGGGCAACAGCGGTTGTGTTTGTCGAATAAGTAGAATTTAAAGTAATGGAAATCAGAGACAACATGTTTTGCTGACGTGGTTCACACCAAAAGAGTAACTATGCGAAAAATAATTATTAACACTTTGCCTGCCACTATTTTTCGAGTCGCCGTTGCAGTGGTATTTATGCAATCATTTGTTACGATTAAATCGTGTTTGCACTTGCGCCGGCTATTTTAATTTTTAAAATGCAGGGCAATATAGAATACAGCAAAATTTTCTTCATTGCGTTCAATTGCGTCTGCTTTATTACAAAAAAGTATACTTTTCTTGGTACTGAAGCTTTTATTACAATTCTAGTATTAGAAAGTGTCAAGAACGACAGAACACGACGGTGAAGCATTTTTAAATAAATTATACGTGAATGCTTCATATAGTTGCCCGAGTAGTTTTTAAACAAGTTATCAATAAAACACAATCTGGTAAATTGGGAGGGCAAGACACTTGAAATCACAGTTCTGGTAGTCACATATTGCTCTGCAACAATGTATCTCCCTACACAAACTTGGAAATTAACACCTTGCGTACGGCATTCTTGATCACCGAGACCTCACATATTTTTAAACGTCTTAAAAAGTTGAGTATAATACATCCAAGCTTTTTTTAACACGTTGACTGCCGTGGGGGTCACCGGTTTTTACTGAAGATCCAAAATATTTGCAATGGGTAGTAATAATTATTTTATAAATGCAGTTATTGTTAGAATAGTGATGCGATTCTTTGGTCTCTAATACTTGCACATTATTGTCATTTTGCATAATTCAGTCAAACGCTGTAATATTTCATAGCATCGCCGTTCTAATACGGCAAAATACGCATGTTTACACTTTTTCAACATTATAACATTAATTTACATCGCAATTATACTATCAAAAATTGCCGCAAGGTTTCATTATTTTAGCAACGTACCAATCAACATTAAAATGGGATGTCTCGTGATCCGTACACAAATTGTTAAGCATCAACGCTGGAAGAAAAAAATGCGCGTCTCCCCAATAGTGCATCGCGATAAAACTAGTGGAACTTTTCAACATGAAACCTGAACTGCCTGGGATTCAAACAATTAAGCACCATTGCCCTCAACAAACCTACTCACTGTCAAATACTTTTTCGTCCGCAGAACGGGTGTCATCTCCAAAACGACTGAGAGGCGGCGTACGATTTGTGGAGAATATTCCGAAGACATCTTCGGGCAAGATGTTAAGGAGAGATCTACGCAACGCTCTTAAGTCGAAACTGTAGAGACCAGTTGTCTGAAACTTCGACTGACGTCTTCGAACTCTACTTCCCAAGCAACTGAAAACTCAGTCTGGTATCTTCCGTACGAGCCTGGCGCGGGCAGCTAATGCGTATGAACGAAATTGTCTTTTATATTAAAGCAAAAGTGGGCTACCATGGGCACTGTAAGTCAGTCACAATTTGTAACAACTGAAAAGTGTATAATTTATTGAACGATGTTTCGATATTCTAGTCGCGGTGACATTGCTAGTAACATAGTCCTGATAATATAATACTTAAATAAATTGTGTGGACCAAATAAATTACGACCCGCCGTTATCCGTTGCCGCTACTGCGAGAGGACAATTATTCGACGCAAGGTTCCTCAGTTTCCTTTTAAATGCACCTATTCACCACCCCGTGTCACATATATACATAAAATAGTATCTACAAAGACGTGATATTTAAAGTTGGTAATGAAGTGACCTGTGTTGAAAATGCTACTGCAGCTTCTGTTTCACTTCATCAGGAATGCGACTCAGGTACCACTGATGCAACTGTCCAGGAGCAGTTGCCAGCACACCCCTGACGTTGGGATGCGAAGTTTTTGCATCATAGGCGTACCTTTCACCATAAAAATCAGTTAATGTGCCACCGATAGCGTGAAGAATCGCTTCAGGTGCACAAGTATCCCATCGTTTGCAGCCTCGACTCGCAAACACATAAGCGTGTGCCTTTCCTTCCAGAAGTAATATCACCTGAATTGACCAAGCGTGTTAATAAGAATCTGTACAAACTTGCATGATATAATAGAAACTTGCCTTATGACCAGCACCGCCAACACGTATGATTTCGTCAGGACTCAAAGCATTTATTGCAGCCTGCACGTTGCTATCAGAGTGCGAGCTAAAAGTACAAATTCAGTAATGGTTCGTATGGCATAGATAAACGACAGGAGATTGATCCAAATTATGTATATATAAAGATGTCCAGGTCTCACCGTGTAGTCGTAATTATTCTTTTTCCTTCTGGCGGAGAAGCAGGAAGAAAGCCTCCATAGCCGGCACCATCTATACCCCATAACGTACGCCCAAACGTATTGTTTTCAGTATTCTTGTAGTACGGTTGGTGTATAACACCACCAACAGCTCTTTGGCCAATTGCTACGCCAACCAATACAGTGACATGTTCAACAAGTCCTTGAGTATACTCCGATGTGCCTACAATATCGTTTGGTAAACAAACCTTTTAGGTATTATACAAGATTTTAGAAAACATGAAAAAAATAATACGTTACCATCTAACGGATCTACCCAGACACATATGTCTTTAGGATCAACATTTTCAAGATGACTAGGTAACTTTAGTTTCAAGATTTCTTGATCTGCACTGTCGACAACCCAATCGGAAGGTACGTCACAACTGGAAGATTCTTCTTCGCCAATGATAGTAATGTTTGGGAACAGACGCGCCAACGAAGCTATTATACACTTCTGTGCGGAGCGATCTGCTTCTGTCTGCAGATCGTTCTTGCCTTTGTCCACAATGTTTAAACCACCTTGGTTCATAACGTCCCGGATTATTTTGCCCGCTCTCACAGTTGCAGTTACAGAAGAAGCAACTATCCGGGATAAAAGGCAAGCACTTTGGGCCATCTTTGCTGACAGTCTATGTACACGTTCTAGATTGAATAACTGAAACGGAGAGTTGGGTCAACAAAGCGAAAGTTTCCTTTAAGTATTCCCTGCATTTAGCAAGAATTACTCAGAAAAAGTTTGACTAATAACATTCAAGGTTATATTAAGCAATCTGCACCTTCACATATAAAACACAACTATCTAACTCAAGGTTCCTGAGATATTAGAGTTTTACACATCTGCGGAATGATTATAATGAGTATACGAGAAAATTGGTGTCAATCCGACAGAACGTACACGTAGCATATTTATCAGTATAGTGGAATCAATTAACTTAAGTACTGAAGGGAAATATTATCGATAATATTTGTTCCCATATCTACGTACTGTAAATAAATAAATCACTCCAAATCGTTCTGTCTTGTTAAAGACATGTATTTTTGTATAATAACAAGAACTCAAAGTATACAATCGAAAGTAAATGGATCTTACGAAAGTTTGCAGTAAAAAAAATAACCTATTTCATGTCTGCACTGTCAATGAATCACTTTTTTAAACGTACCTTGTAAACTTATTTTCTTTTTTATACTGCAATTGTAGATTATCGGAATTAATGTACTAAATGACGATTTTAATTAGAGCCTTTTAAGGCATGATTATTTGATTCTCTTAATCAGTGAAAACTACAATATCAGTATTGAAATGAAAACCATTATCATGCTGAGGTACTGTTGTGCATACATTTGTAGATATGTGGGAATAATCTAAATAGTACACATAAGGAAAGTTATACAATACAAACTTATCACAACGTACAGTATTGTAAAATATGTATGAAATAATTTCTGTAATGATGTACACATTAAATAACATCATATTTGAGGTTAACACTATATGGTACATCAACATATAATTTATTACCGTGATTGTAATTAAATTTGACTTAATTATATGTATAAGATAACTACTGAAGCGGGAAACAAAGTTTTTTCCATCTTTCATGATGTCGATGTTAAAGCATAATAGAATTTATTATACTATGGTAAGAATTCCCACTTCAAAGATTATGTGGAAGAAGAATATCATGAGTGCGTCAATTTACTGTACAAATAACGTGAGAAATAAAATTTTCCTGAAATCAGACATTACGTGGAGTAATAATATAACGTCCAATATACGAAACTATTCACTTCTCAATAGAGCAAACTATAACAAAGACTGCAGACCAAAGCATAAGGAGTCTCTGTCAGTTACAAGAAATATGTTTTGTGTAAGGAGACAAGCAATATCCATAACTAACAACGTCATAGCAGACTTATATACTGACCTAATTAAAGAAGACCTTTTAGAAAATGCAACTTTTGTAGTAGAGACATATCCCAATCGGGGATATTTAACAGAGGCGTTACTAGACGCAGGTCTACAGAAACTTTATGTATTTGAGTCAAAGACCCGTAGGACCAGAGAATTCAAATTGTTATTAACTGAATATAGCGATAGACTGGAATGGGTAAATATACCGTTTCTCGCTTTGACTAATTATTTATCTGGGAGGACGGTATTGGACACGGCAATTGCGAAACAAGTAATACCTCTTTTACCCACTGGCGAATGGACCGCAGCCCCTTGCATGCAAGTCATCGGAATAGCGGACGCATCATTTTTTATGAATCAAATAATAACCGCTACAATATTTCAGTCCAATCTGTTGTCTCGTGGGCGAGTCAGTTTTTATGTTGCAATCGGTCCACTCTTATGGAAGGTTCGACAAAGTTGGCTTTAAATACCACTTGCTTGCATGCCAATATTAAACATTTGTCACATCTAACATTATCTGTATTTTCAGACGCTCACCGGGACAAATGAGAACTTGACCTGTTACAGACACAGCTCTGTTTTGTTTCAATTATTCTTCAATTACAAACTGTTTGGAACCATTGATGATCCAAAATTTGAATCGAAATTCAAAGTCAGGGCATACAATCGCTTTCACTTGTCAAAACATAATCGTGTCGGAGTGCAGGTCATAAAAGTGGAACCGAAACCAGATTTGTTTGATATTTTGTCAAAGGAGCATCTGCTTGCTTTCTGGTGGTTCCTGCGAAATATTATGTATCGGAGAACAAATAGAATAATACCACTACTAGAGTAAGTATAATCAAAAAATGTTTACGAGCTGTACCCCACAAGCAGCATATTAATTATAATTACTAATATATATAATATATTATATATATATATATAATAAATTATATATATGATATATATATAATATATAATATATTAAATATAATATAACTATTTCTTTTCATTTTAGAAACTGGGTGCCTGGCTGCGGTCCTTTGTTGATAGCAGACAATATAAATATGTATACATATGTTGGAGACCTTTCGCCTCAAAAACTGTTGAGTATTTTCCGACAATTTACCTCTTGGCCCGAGTATCAACATAGTCAGTTTTATCAAAACTTAGAAGAAGTACGTGGATTAGGTGTCTCTACAAAGCCGAAATAAAATTATATATGTACATAACAAAACAATATTAATAATTACGTTATAAAAAAGAGGCATCCTAACATATGTATAAGATAACTACTGAAGCGGGAAACAAAGCTTTTTCCATCTTTCATGATGTCGATGTTAATGCATCATAAAGATCATAAAGCATAGTCAGTTTTATCAAAACTTAGAAGTACGTGGATTAGGCGTGTCTACAAAGCCGAAATAAAATTATATATGTACATAACAAAACAATATTAATAATTACATTACAAAAAAAAGTCATCCTATCATGTAACTCTCATGATGTACATAATTCTAATATATTCGAATGTTAAAAAATACGTATATGTCGACCGAAGATTTGTCACGTAAGTCTAGTTTGTAGTTAGAACAGGAAAAAATGTCGTAATGCAATATATTTATTAAGCGAGACAATGTATATATTTGATACATCATTAACAGGATTTTAAGATTGATTCATGAAGCAAACGCATCGCTTCCGAGAATGTAGTCTGAGACGTTGATGGATCAGGATAAAATCCGTAAGTCCGTAGAAGGACATTCTATGTGTTAGCGCACTTGATAGTTCAAGTTTGAGTTCTTTTACTTTCGTTTTATTTGATACTGGTTGGCCTTGGTAGCGCAGGGTCATGCGGAGTCGTCAGACGAGGATGTCATGTGTAATAAGGCTTCCCTCATCATCTACCGTGGACTTTACTATTCCTCGCACATCATCAGTATGACACACTCTGCTACGAGGAAACATTCCTGATAAAATTACGAAATTCGCGTTATCGCACTATCGCACTTATTGAGACATTCAGAAGAAGTCCGACTTACAGCTGCAGCCAACACTTTTAGCGAAAATGAAGTGGCTACTTTTCGGAAGTGTATTGCTAATGTACAATTATGTAATGTGGTGTCAAGACATCGTGTTTCCGGACGACGAGGAAATAACACACTTGAGCGGCAATGATAGAGTGGTAATGACCTTTCGTCGCATGGACACATTTTTTTCTAGTCCATTCATCTTACTTCATTTAACTCATTTTTGCGTTTCATAGATAACGGAACGTATTCCTATATTATCGCCGACCGATTGCCCAAAGAATATGCTTCTATATCCAGGGGATGGCAACACTAGCGTTTGGATATGTGACTGCAAGCCGAGATTTTTGTACTTCCCCTGGAACGATTCGTGTCACGAGGCTTATCGCCAGGGTCCTTGCCCTCAGAACTACTATGTGGTCCTTCGCGATGACAATGCGCTACCAGAATGCGTCAGGAATCCGTGCTTAGAGGATGGAGTCGTTCGATATAACAACACGTGCTATGCTCTTAGAACAATCGGTGGACCTTGTGCACCAGACGGTGTGCTCGGAGTTAATGAAACAACGTTTCAAGTGGAATGCATACCGACTGATACTGCACCTTTCATAGTGATTGACCCACCAAAACGAAAATGCCCAGCTGGCAGTCGTAGAAACGCTTTGGGGATTTGCAAGAAAGCAATTTAAGCGTATTAAAGTAAATCGTCTTAATTTTCATGTAATACTCCATTAGTTTTAGGAATAATCGAAACCCTAACATTTTTCAGGCACCCGTACCCTTCTGCCCTGAGAATAATACCAGGGACAATATTAATAGAATGCTATTACTGTATCTACGTAAATTGGCCAATTTTTCCACCCTGACGAGTAAACGAAATACGTGCCAAATATAAAAATTTCTTGCTAGAAATTCAAGACTTAAATGCCAGCTGGAAACTTTCGGATACCTTAAATCGATCTATTGTCGGTTATTTCGTTAAGTAAATGTGTAATGCACGTATCATTTGTGCTTGAAATCGTCAGAACTCTAATGTAATATTCAACCAAATTACATTACGTTCGAATCAATATGGTTGACGAAATAGATACATATAACAAATATATTATACATTCAGAAATACATTAATAGAATAATCATAATTTGTTGTTTCAATTTCACATTATCACATTAAATCGTTATCATTTGGATCTATTACAAGAGTACCTGTATGTAACTAATCAATAATAACTATCTTAAAGTTATACAATATATACACGGTATACTACTTTATGGAATATACGATACATAATCCTTGTATGATTCACGCAATGTTCGAAGAATTATTAAAAATCTTGTGGTGTACGAATACTATTGTATCTGCAAGTATTATATATCATAATATTAGTTGTTATTGTACATTTTGTTAAGCAATGTACACAGTCTTTGATATGTATACACCTTTACCAATTTTTTTCAAGCGAATCGTTGATACCCACGTTCGGGTTTGCACATAAAATACGCATCATAATAAGTTGCAACACTTTTTGAAAAATAACTGGCTTTACGTGCTACAGTGAAGCATTCTCAACATGCCTTTTAATTTACCATTATGCCACAACATGTACAATACCAAACAACCCAATGTGAAAACTCCTTCTGGTAGTATCGTTAATCTGTATACTAGTAAAAAAATAACAGATACATTTAATATGCCTTCATGCTCAGCATACGTTCATTTTAAGTGTGCGTTCCAGTCTTTTTAAACAGCATCACATAAAACAAGCCAAAACGACTGGAATAAATACTGTAAACAATGTTGTTCAGATATAATGTTTAAAAATATCAGCGCTGCTCTTATGATGTTCACTTTATACGAATTTGTATTTCAACTGGATTCCTGATGATTAGTGCTCGTTGTGGGCTCTATTAACCTTTGTCTCTCTTTGGACATAGACTCCCTCGTCGCCGCCTCTATCAATCTTTGTCTCTCTCTGTACATAGAAACTCTCATATTTTCGACTTGATGATATCGCAGGAGTTTTAAGACTGCAAATACTGATAAGCCAACCCATATCGACAGGCTACTCCAAGACGCAAATTGCGCTGCTCCCAATTCTATATGAAATCCAGACGTGTCAATGCCATCTGCCTTGTCGATATCGTTGCCAGCGGCGAGTTCGCAAGATGGAAATCTTTTGGTCATACACTCGCACCAGGTCATGAACCCAAGCGTTATAATAATCGCTGCCATCAACGTTATCGCAGTGAGGAATATTGAGCCCACGACGTCGATGAACGCAGACAGGAAGGAACTGTCCTCGCCACGATACATCAGCAGAGATAATCGATAAATTTGTATTGCGGAGGTCAGGAACAATAACAGGCCCACAACGATTGTGTAATTGCAATAAGCCTGCGACGCCCAGTTTACGACGAACTGGCCATCAGTTTCCTGCCAAATTCCGGTGGAGAACAGTAAACAATGCCCTCTGCAAAGTAAGATGAATTGCATGAAAGTGAAATTTCTGAAGTCGCTGTTGTCATTATGATTGAACTAGTGCGATGCATTCTGCTGGTGAAGTAGAAGCGTTACCTAAATTCTTCATGATGCAAGCTCATGGGCACGATAATGCAGAGCGATAAAATGAGTGCCACGACATATCCTGCTATTTGACTCAGAAGCAGAACATTCGTCAATGCCATCTTCGTTTGACAGTCTGTCAGGAGTGAAATGTCTCTGACAAATATTCGTCGCTGCTTTCGCACGGCACCGGATCAACTGAATTGTGTCAATTCTCATCCGGCGGTGAGGTTTTTTGCGTATCCGTTGATGTCAAGTCACTCGTACGGCTTCAACGCATTTCATTTGGGCAACTTCGGTCGAGCAATTGTTATTAGAAACGTCGGAATGATCCAACCAACGTAAACACACCCGGATGGCTACAGTCACGGAGTCTGTCAATAGTGCAAATAATAGCTTCTTACCAATATTCTAGACGAAAGAAACTAGAGTACAATGGCGCTATTTTTAAATTCAAATTTTAATTCAGCAGGTCTGATCTGCCGTACTTAACTTCATTGACTGAATGCCTTTTTTATGTTATTAACCCTTTGCGCTCGACGCGCTTTTCTCTCGGGCTGACCAGCAACTCGACAGTAATCCGCCTATTTCATGAGTTCGTTTCTGTTAACTTAAAATAATTTTAGGCACAATAGGACACTTTAAACTCGTATATTTTAACATTTCATACATTTATTTAACTTAATGAAGGATATTTATTAAAGATTGCGTTCTATAATTTTCTTCTTGTGGTATTTTGTAAAACAATCTGCAATGTGCAGTGTTGGCTTGTCAGGGCATGTGTCACAATAGTACACAGTTTGTCGTCTTTAGCCGGACTTTCGTTGGGAACAAACTTTGCAATCCTTTTTTTGTTCCATCAAAATAACATGCAGCTTCCCATTGAGTCAGATCATTTCAGAAGTGCTCTGTGAAGTAGAAGCTGTGCTACGTTGGTTTTTCGCTTTTGGCCACTTTGGCTTTCAGATTCACTATCGATTATTCGCATTTTTCGTCTTCTTACACCTATAACGTCGTCACTATCTTCATCACTTCCGTCTTCATTCTCATGGGCAAGCTGTCTATATAGTGATGTAATTTCGTTCGTTATTGCCGAAAAATTGAACTCATCTTCACTAGAAGTCATTTCTTCGTCGTGTTCCATACTTATTGGGCTCACTAACTTTGAAAGAAATATTGCGATTGCCAAGAAGGTTGAATTCGAACTAATGTCGAAGACACAGTCCAACCCGCGTTTGCAAGTATTTTTGAGATAAGACATTTTATCTCAAAAGTGCGAAGACGGTGATTGGTTCTTTTTGTACCTTTTATTGAAAGAAGCGAATTGAAAGAAGCGTTGCGACGTCTATCAGCGTTCTATTATTCTCAAGAAATAATGCACGCATTGAAATTCGTTTGTGTTTTTGAGATAAGACATCTTTATAGCTACGTAGACACCTCATAAAATGATCTACAAAAGGCCAGGTAGACTTGTCAAGCGATATTCGTTAGGCCAAACACAAATAAACACCGTTACCACTCAATTTACCGCATCGATGCGAGTGGTGCCTGAGAGGCACCGCTAGAGTTGACACAGCACATGCCGTGGTGCCTGAGAGGCACCGGTCGAGCGCAAAGAGTTAATACTATTGCTTAGGAGTGACTGCAGGTTTATGAGTTTTTATGATAAAATATGGTTTGGTAATTTGGAAAAATTACAAAATTACATAATTATATGGTTTGGATATTTTTTTACGTGCAATGTATAATGTATGAGTAAATAAAATGATTAAAAATGGAAAGCGATTTCTGGTCATATGCCGAATTTTTCGGTTATTTTCTCTGCAAGACTTCGTTTATAATCGTTTATAATCGTCGGAATATTTTTTATGCAGTCCGCATCTCCCGCATAAAAAACAGATTTAATTGTATTTCAATTTATTCGGTCCCTATGTACTGCAAGATTTTTTTTTTTTAATGTATTGCGAAGATCATTTTTTTGCAGTTACTTATAAAGTTTCGAAATATTTTTTTGCACGTTTTACTTTATTTGATCCCCATTCCTCGCCCAGAAACAAATTTTTAGCATTATTCAGTTTCTGCGGTTACTATTTACCAAATAAGAAACCCGTTTTTAAATGTGCTGCCAACACACGTTTACTTTTATGCGCCCCCTATTCCCCGCAAAAAAAACAAATTTAAAAGTACTTCAGTTTATGCGATCCCTATTAACCGCATGAGACATTTTTTTTCAAAATCACATACGAACAGTATTTTTACAGCAACTTATAGTGTTTCAGTATACTTTTTTTAAGTTCATATTCCTCCGTGGGGTCCCTTTGAACGCACAAAAATAGATTTAACCATACTTCAGTTTACGGTCCCCATGCACTGCATGATTTTTTTTTTAAATCTCTTGCGATGAGAATTTTTTGCAGTTACTTAAGAAGTTTCAAAATATTTTGTTGCGCGTTTTCTTTTATGCGCCCCCTATTCCCCGCATAAAAACAAATTTAAGAGTACTTCAGTTTATGCGGTCTCATTAACCGCATGAGATGAACAATATTTTTTACAGCAACTTATAGAATTTCAGTATACCTTTTTTCAAGCTCATATTCCTCCGTGGGGTCCCTTTGAACGCACAAAAATAGATTTAACCGTACATCAGTTTACGCGGTCCCTATGCCCCACACGAAATTTTTTTTAAATGTCCTGCGACCAATTTCTCGTACAGCTATTTATGAAGCTCCGGAATATCTTTTTTATGCGTTTTTTGTGCCTTACTTAAAAACTGTATCGTATTTAAGAACAACTTTTGTACTGTACTTAACACGTTGCCTGCCGTGGGGGTCACCGGTGACCGGCGCAAGAGATTTTACTGAAGATCCAAAATATTCGCAATGGGTAGAAATAATTATTTGAAAATGCAGTTATCATTAGAATAGTGATGCGATCCTTTGATTTCCAATACTTGCACATTATTTACATTTTGCATAATTCAGTCAAACGCTGTAGTATTTCATAGCATCGCCGTTCTAATACGGCAAAATACGCACGGCAGTCAACGTGTTAAAAACAAATTTGATTTTCGGAATAAAGTTGCCACCCACACGGATTACATAAATTCCCAAGACAGGCGCGCGTTTCAATTGGCATCGAGTCGATAAGATCGCACGCGATCGGAAAACTGTGAAGCACCCCGCAGCCCACAACCCGCGACCCAAACTTTCCCCCGACCGTCAACTCTACCCTGCCTCGACCGTCACCCATCGCAGTGACTCAGATCCTAACCCGCACTGCTATATCCACGACACGCATAAAACGCATTATATATGATTTTGATAAAATAACAGACGTCCAGTCCGAGTACTTTCGTCGTTCGGCGAGGATCCGCTGCTTCGCAATCGGTCTCGCATGTGCAATTTCAAGCTGCAGCGTCGAACAAAGCAATCGGAGCGACGGGACGTTCGGAGTCAGCTGATTTCAATCAATGAGAAAGCAGCGTTTGACGTCGACGTGTGTGCGTAACACACGCTCGGGAAGGAAAACACTGTCGAGATAGGGCGCCGATATTATGCTGCGTGTTGTTGTGTTCCCGAGGACCGTTGAGATGAGATTCGGTCGGGCAGCGAATCGTCTGGCGGGCAGCGTGCGAGAATAACGAGACAAGCTGACCAGCTCGTGAGAAAGATGTCTTGGCTAGGATGTTTCCCGTGGTCGGAAGGCATTAAGAAGCGGGCGTGCAGGTACCTGCTGCAAAGGTACCTGGGACAGTTCCTGGAGGAAAAGTTGACGCTCGACCAGCTGACAGTGGATCTTTACAATGGGACTGGGCGCGTTACGAATGTTAGCCTGGACGTGCAGGTAATGGGTTCTTTGTTTAAGAGCGCAGAGGTAGATACGCTGCTGGCGTTTGGTTTTAATGGGTTTTAAGTATGCGCAATAACAGGATGTTGTGAAAGGTGATGACATCGCTTGCATAAGCGCTTTGTGAGAAATGAAACTGTAGCGGGGAATTGTTGGCAGGCACTCAACGAGATGGGCGAGCAGCAACATCTGCCGCTGGAGTTCGTGGATGGATTCATTACGGAGATGTCGGTTAGCATACCTTGGTCTGCGCTGCTCAGCGAGGCTAGTTACGTGGAAGTGACTAGTCTGAGGCTGACTATTCAGCCTAGACAAAGGGCTGAGACTGGAACGTCGATGTTCGAGTCTATGTGGAGCTCTATGACGTCGAGTATGCAGCTGGCGCAGGAATGCTTGCAGCAGGACACGGGGAACAGTGGGAATGTTCAACCGCTGGAAGGGGTAGAGTTGTTTGCTCAGACAATCGATTCGAGTGAGAGGCATTACAAGTCTTGTTACTAGTCCTTTGCTTTACAACATCAATATATATTTGGGTCATATTATTGGAAACCAAAAGTAGCAATCGCAAACTATGCTAGTGGAAAAGTCATTGTCATTCGTCATTCATCAACGTCATTATTGTTAATTATTTAATATCACTGGCGTAATTGTTCGATTGCCATTATTCGCTGTGGCAGTTGCTCAAAAAATTTCCATTGACCATATTAATAATGCCTCGCGAAGTCACAAAACAACTTGTAAGGCAATGGGTAAAAGAAATTCGTTCGTCGCACATTTACTGTATTAACGTCCGTCCGTCAGTTTTGTGCAGAGTGAAGGTGAGGTTTATAGACACAGTGATAAGGCTGGAGCACGTACCGTTGGACTCGTCGAGCGGCGTGGCGCTTGAAATGTGTATAAAAAATCTCGAATATTCAGACGAAGCAGGCCTAGATCCAAGTAGCACAAGCTTAGATCCCAACGAGACAACGAAAGGGTACATTATCTCTGCGTTCATGACGAAACGATTTTACTTGGAAGGCGTCAGTTTCCATACAGACGAGTTCCCATCTCGCGCCAGAACGTTTTCCCGAAGCATCATGACAACGAGCAGAGGCTCTACGCCTGACTCTAAGGTAAGTAACAAAGTTCGCAAACCTAAAACCTGCCGCTAAATCAGCCTCGTTTTATTACAGAACTCCGACAGTCAATTCTTATCCGCACAGA
Source organism: Cryptocheilus praepositus (assembly GCA_033815515.1). Taxonomy (NCBI): domain Eukaryota; kingdom Metazoa; phylum Arthropoda; class Insecta; order Hymenoptera; family Pompilidae; genus Cryptocheilus; species Cryptocheilus praepositus. Next base: position 289,517 of record JAWWQZ010000197.1, read on the forward strand.
TATCGCCTACGCAGAGCACACAGACTCCCCCCGAGAAAAATATCATTAACGCCATAAGCGAGTCGCACCCCATACTCTTCGCAAAGCTCGCAGGGCGGCAGGAGATACGATTGAAAATAAAACAGGGCGAAGGAGTGTCTGGGCCAAAGGTAGAAACGACCGAAGAGCCTTCATACATTACCATTCCCATGCCTTGCCGTACCGCGAAACGATAAAGATGAACTATTTCAGGTAGAATTAGAAGTTACATTAGGTTCTTTTACGTCGTTTCTAAGCCCCAGACAAGTGCACGTGTTGTTGGAACTGGGACATGGCCTCGCGTCCCCGGATTTGGAGGATGTCAGCAACGTCGCCCCGCGGTCCTTCGTTGAGAAACCCATGGCGGGTAGCGACTTCAGTCGCGTCGAGCGGGAGTTGATCCATCAGATACATCCTCTGCAGGGTCTCAGAACCATGGTAAAAATATAGCTCACTGTCCCGCACGGGATTCGCCCCGTTACTTTACGTCGTCATTTACGGTAGGATTTAAGGCACACGCAAGGCTGGTCGACGGCGTCTTTGGACGAGTCCGACAACGAAGACGAATTCCTGCCGATGCGTCTGCCCGGCTCGACGTCGATGTCGGACTCCGTGACGAGCAATAATATCAGCATGGAAGGGAGCATCTCCTCCAGCGTCAGTTCGAAAGGCTCGACGACGAATCTGCCGAAACAGAACAAGCACAGACACAGTGTAGACACCGATCCGTCGGCTGAAACTTCGCAGTTCCACGTGAGGGTGGCTTCTATCGCTGTTGTGCTTTTGCACGAGGACATTCTGACGATGTGCGTCGAAGGTTTCGGCCTGACGTACACGAGCATACAGCAGATGAGAAGTGCCGCTGACGAGTTTTTCAAGCAATTAGCGATGTTCGCTGCCGGCGGGTACGGAAACAAGGACTTCGATAAAGTGTCGAAGTTGCTCCTGGGCGCCTGTCATCTTAGTCATATCAGGTAATTGCGAACTGGCTTGGTGCGGGAATGCGTAGGAACGCGTGTTAACACGTTGACTGCCAAGCATATTTTACTATAATATATTAGAACGGCGATGCTGTGAAATACTACAGCGTTCAACTGAATTATGCAAAATGTAAATAATGTGCAGGTATTGGACACCAGAGGATCGCGTCACTATTCTAATACCAACTACATCTATAAAATAATAATTGCTACCCATTGCGAATATTTTAGATCTTCAGTAAAATCTCTTGCGTCGGTCACCGGTGATCATCATGGCAGTAAAAGTGTTAATGAATTTTTGTTCCTTTGTTTGGCCAGATTCCTTGCCGCGCCGTTGATAATCGAAGGGAACGAAAAGACGACGACCCAGTCTTCGGCGATTGCCGGCACTCTGACTCTGGCCAGTTTGGAAGCAGTCGAGTGTCTGGTAAATTCGAACGGTGCTATGTCAAACGGCACGCCGACCGTGGAATTCATCGAATTGTTAACCTTTCCGAAGGAGAACGCGTCGAACTTTGGGTTCACGAACAAAACGGACTTCAGGATGAGGTTTAAGTACACGGAAAAGGCGGTGCGGCATGCTCAGTCGACGAAGTTCGCGCATCCTCGCACAGAAATCGAGTAAGTCACGTTCCACTTGACCTTTCGGTTGTTATTTCTGGGTTCTTCGTGGAATTGATTTCTCATGCAATTGCTCAATTGCAGTATACAGATGGAACCGTGCAAGAGCGAGGTAGATATTACCATTGTGGACAGAATATCTGCTTTACTCAATCCGCAGCACATATGCACATGCAACCCAGCGACAAATGTGAGAAACACAGTAAGTGTCGCACTTTACGGCGTATCGCTGCAAAGTAGTTAGTCACACCAGGCATATTTGTTTTCAGAATCAATTATCGCTGTTTTATCAAGCAGTGGAGAGTCCTACGTTGCCAGACTCAAGAGTAGAAATAAAGATATCTTCGTCGTTTTGTACAATACAGTTAAGGTACGTCGTCTGCAGAATTACCGACAAATTTCTACGCTTGTTCAGTTTGTACCGGGATGAATCTGAGTAATTAAATGCAGGTTTCCGATACCGGACTTGAGACCGTTACATGACATGAATCGGTCGCCATGGTGGAAGAGGTCTGTCAGACCAGACTACATGATCCTAAAACTGACGGACGCACAAATTCACTCTTGCATGGAGAGTCGTTCTCATTGTTTAGCGAGACACGAGCTACAGTTTCGTCGCCTGTTATTATCATATGTGGAGACCGACGGCGACACGCCTATAGATATAGGAAAAGCAACAGCCGACGAAAAGAGCGACGGGTCGTATCAGCAAATAAACGAAGGTTTTGACTGGGCTAGAGTAGTGATCACGGTTTACCCTCAGCGTGTAGGCGGTCAGTTGGAAGACAGCTCCGAGGGAGAAGCTGATTCGAGTCTAGACGATACCTTAGAAAATGCACCTAGACACCAGCCATCGCCGTTTAGTTCAAAGAGGGTCATACACGAATCCGACACGCCGCATTCTCGACCGAGTGCGCAAGGTGAAAAAGACGAAACGGATCAAAGGTTTGTCCCGAAGCCTCTGAAGAAAATTTATCAAGTCTCGTAAATTGTGGAAACGTATACAATCCGTTCCTTTGTGACAGAGAGGGGGAAGAGTTGATAATACCCGGCAGTCGTCAGGAAATGCTGGAATTTATAGAGGAAGGCACCCGCGGTTCGAGGATCCAACTGGAAGTGAGTTTGCCGTGCGTTTCCGTCCAAATACCATCGAAGCATCTCTACGAGTTACTGTATAATCGATTCAACACCGACTTGTTCCTTTGGGAACCGTCTGCCCCTCGGCCAAAGTACAGTGCGCACGTAGAAAATCACATTGGCCTCGACCTTGCGTCAACTTTGCTGCAGGAGTCTGTCTATCCCAGGTAAAGGAGATGCGAACAAACACGTTCACGCGTTAGCACGTTGAGTACCATGGGAGTTTTGCTACTTTTGTCTCCGACGAGGCAGCGAAATTGTCCACATCAAAACAGCATCGTGATTGAATTGTGTAAAACTCATATAAGACGGATGCATTAGAGAGCAAGGGGTTGGACGTCTATTCTAACATTAATTGCATTTACAAAGAGATAAGTGTTATTGTCTGGAAATTTTCCACGTTTCAATCGATATCCTTCGCGTCGTTCGTCGGCGAGCACCACGGGACTCAACGTGTTAAAACGACTTTCTCATGTTTATGAAATAAAGGGACACGTTTAGTGTGTGGAACTTACAGATTCAGTATGTGCAAAAGCGGGATTCAATACGACTCTGATTCAGATACGGACGAGGAGGGTATGTTTCATTCGACCCCCGAAAAGAGTTACAGGCAGCATCAGAATAAGCTTTCTAGGAACGGGCAGAGTAAGATAGCTTTGACGCTGAACATAAGCCAGGGTCTTTTGACGATGTTCACGCCCGTGCGGGACTCAATGCGCAACGTTATACCCGGGCAACAAGGCGAGTTGATTATCCGTTTGGAGGATGCCATGATATTTTCGGTAACTGCGTACAAAGGGAACGTGAACTTGGGCTATGTTTGCTCGATGATAAGGAATATGTCGTTGAATCACTGTGGATTGACGACGACGCCTTCGCAAACGCCGCCATTGAGATCTATCAATAGTGTTATGCCGAGACATTGTCAGAAAGCTATTTATCGTAGCGAAAGCGGCTCAAGTATTGTTACGAATCCTGTCGAGAAGGATATGGTCACGGTAGCGGTTAGAATACAGGCTGCTCATCAGACACATCGCATAAAGGTAACGCGTGCAGATTTTGTTTTGCAATATTGACGCTGCGTGTCACGCAGTAATAAATTTGAGGTAAAAGTTCACGGGCTAGAAACAGAATTTACAAATATCAAGGAAAGCTTTGCGAGAACGGACGAGTGTCTGTGCAGACAGAGCAAAATTACGTAGTAGTGTCTGAAATTTATTTTGTAATATTCGCATTCTGCGATTATCCCGTGAATATATAAGTTTGCGAAACAATGAACTTGGGAAGTTCAGGGTCCGGTACTAGAAGCTTTTGCATTCTACCATTTCTGCACACTCTTACCGCTGTTTATCATTTTTATAGACGTTTAGGGTAGCCGTGGGCATAAGGAACGCCACGCTGCGCCACAGGATGTGCTCCACTGCTACATCATGGTTCACACAAATAACAGACTGTCTGGACGTGGCTGACCACCCTGTAGCAGGGTACTCACCGCCAGGAATTCTCACCGAGTTGCATCTGCATCTTTGGGATTGTACAGTAGACTACAGGTTCTCACATTAGCACGACTGCGTATTGTCACGGTCATGCGTGCTAGTCAGTACTTACCTGAAAATCTTTTCAATCCAGGCCTATTCACCTTCCATTGCGATCGATGGTGACCTTGGGAAGCTTTAGCGTGTCCAGCAACATTGCTGCGCAAACAAACACGTCAACGTTGCGGTTTATAGCCGAGGACGTCGCTCTTTTTATCTCCGACAAACTCGGCGGAATTGTAGATCTCAGGCGTGACTACGTTTGCGTGATGGACCTTGGCCTGTTCGAATTGTCTCTGAGATTGAACGACAAAATGTGCGGCGGTGCGCCTAGAGTTGATCTCAGAGCGAGCAACAACGTTTTGCATGTCCGAACATGCTCGGATTCCGGGAAGGCTTTAACTCAGTTACTTACGTACTTCGCCAGCGATGGCGATCTGATGCCTAACACTGAGAGTACTGAAAGCATAACTGTGCCAAATTCGGGAGACGAGGAGAGTCTTCTGGGTGACGAGAGTATAAATACGCTGAGCAAGAGTCAAGTCGAAAGGGTAAACAGTTTGATGGAGGAAGCTATGCAAGAGACTATTAAAGGTATGACCAATAGCGTGTTGAAGTTAGACTTTCGTAAAGTACCTCGAAAATTGTTTCGGTTTTGTTCAATAATACCTGGTTATTTGTGTTTCTCCGTATATGTTTTTTATGTTGTCCTTTATGTAGCTACCAATTCTTGGATTCTTAAAAAATATGTGGGAATTAGTACAAATCTTGCAACCCCAGGCATTCAGAGTGCAGCGTCGATCGTTTTGCTTATTGCTCCGTTTGAAACATTTTTCTGTATTTCATTTGACTTTTATGTCTTTGATTGATACTTTGTCGATCGTTTTGCTTATTGCTCCGTTTGAAACATTTTTCTGTATTTCATTTGACTTTTATGTCTTTGATTGATACTTTTATGATATTTCTGTGATTCTTCTATGATTCTACTATGATTCATGATACTTTTATTTTCATTTGATTTTTACGCGTTAAAGGAGTGACGCCTAACAACGACGGGAAGTCCCCGATAACCGAGAATCAAGTGGAAGTCTTTTTCTTTCCCGACGAGTCCCACCCGACTTCACAAACCGTCTGTGAGAAAGGCGCCGATCAGTGTATGAAGCCGTCCCGTGACATCGAACTGGAGGATCCCGACGAGGACTTTTGCATCCTGGGGGAAGAAGCTGGCGTAGGAATTATGCCGAGGCATGGCGTGCCTGAGGTTCGTCGACTGTGTCAAGAGTCCCTGAGAATAGTGGACAACCACTTCTCAATACCAATCGGGAAAACGGACCTCTTGAAAGCACCGAGACACTTTCCTGCGGCGATATTACGCTACACGTTATGCGAAATGACGCTGATATGGCACATGTACGGCGGCAAGGATTTCGAGCATCCACAAGCCGTCGTAAAGAAACACGTTACGATCAACGACAACGTCGGCCGCGGCAATATTTCGACGCAAGGGAGGTGAGAATTCATTGGAATTCATTGGAACGATTCGTCGGCTCTTATTGTTTATAAATGCAATTGCTGCGATTATTCATCAATTATGCATGCGTCGTGGTAATGCATACATGAATGATGCGTACGTCGTAGTAAGATATTCATAAATGATGCATACGGCGTATTAACGATGAGTATGACAAAGATGGAACGTACGTTGCTTAAATTGACCACGTCACCGAAGGTGGAGAATATTTTACTGGGTGGTGCAGATGTGCCTTGCTAGAATGGTCATATATATAGTATATAGGAATAGTATTATTAACACGTTGACTGCCAAGCGTATTTTACTATATTACAACGGCGATGACATGAAATACTACAGCGTTCGATTGAATTACACAAAATATAAATAATGTGCAGATATTGGAGACCAAAGGATCGCGTTCGACTGAATAACACAAAATATAAATAATGTGCAGGTATTGGAGACCAAAGGATCGCATCACTATTCTAACAACAACTACATATATAAAATAATAATTGCTGCCCATCGTGAATATTTTGGATCTTCACTAACATCTCTTGCGTCGGTCATTGGTGACCACCGTGGCAGTCAAAGTGTTAATGATATCGTGACGACCGAACTGCTGTAATTAACTTTGCGTCAGCGGAATTATGTCGTATAACATTTTCTGATATATGCCAAATTAAAGGAATCTCCATAAGGTTTAAAGCTTCCGGATGACTTCCGTGTCTTTTCTTAACATTTTGCCGACATTTTGCAGGCATTGTAGAGGCACGCTCAGAAAAGGCGCGCAACCATCCAGAAGCCAATAATATGAGGAATCTACATAACTCCATGAACATTTTCTGCAGAAGTCGCTCAGCTATCGGTGGTGTCGCCTTCAGCAAGGTGAATCCCAACGAAGTCCACTTCGGCAGCGTCCCGAATTCGCCGCTGGCGAAAACTCGCGAAACTTCCACCGACTGGAAGACCCTCGGCGGTCCCGGCCGTCAGCACGACGTTCTCATGGAATTGCAGTTGAACAAGGTGCGCTTCCAGCACGAAGTCTACCCGGAAAACACTGCCGAGGCTTCGAGGCAAATCCTACTAGTGAGCGAGATAGAAATAAGGGACAGACTGGCCACTTCGCACATCAACAAGTTCCTGTACCAGTACAGCAGTGAGGCGCGACCCAGACAGTCTCACGCAAATATGTTCGCCATGAAAGCCGTCCACGTACGGCCAGACCCGAAGTTGACTGCACAGGAGTGTTGTCTGAAGCTGAGTCTGCTGCCTTTGCGGCTCAACATCGATCAGGACAGTTTGCTGTTCCTGATCGACTTTTTTAACGAACTGGGTGGCGGCTCGAAGCAGAGTCAGGACAACTGCAACACACCGAGCAATCCTCAGTCTTCGCCTGTGTCTAAGCACGGCACGCCAACGCATCATCCGCCGGTGATGAGCGTAAACGATGCCACGATAATATCTAATGCGGAAATGACGACGGAAGTTTCGCAGCGCAGTGCAATCGATCAAAATTTGTTGATACTGTTGGAGGACGAACTTATGGTCAAGGAGAACAAGACGAAGCTGAAGATAACGCAGGAGACACATGAGGACTGCCAGCCTATATATTTTAGGTAATAGTATAGGGTGCGGTGGTTTCTCGAAATTCTGGGTGTGTGGAGAACTGGTTCGGAAAGTCTGCGGGCATTACGATCGTTGAATAAGCGTTCCTGCGTGTAAATATTCGATTCTTGAGATGACATCTTATTTATTTATTAGTTATATCCATATAATATTCGTTTACTAGTTGACGAGGTCCGATCACTCCGGTCGGCTTAAAAATCTGTATGCCGTGATGAATAATGTTGATCACCGATTTCGTTAGATACCATAAATCTTGCCACAAACTCGTGTCAATTCAATTAATCAGCCGAGATTGATCATGTTAACCATCGAACTGTCTTCCTCACCTCATTCTACGTAATTTGCAGATTCACTCTAGCAAACAAAACATTTTTAACACAAAGTACCCACTTCGCATCACCCCTCTTACCAACGAACTTTTACCTCCTAGGAGCGTCGTCTTCGCGCCAGAAGTTCTCGTCAGGCTGGACTACCACGGCAAGCGTGTAGATTTAACCCACGGTCCCTTAGCCGGTCTCCTCATGGGACTCGCACAACTGAACTGTTCCGAACTACGACTGAAAAGATTAACGCATCGTCACGGTTTGCTCGGCTTCGACAAGCTCATCACCTTCCTGCTGACGGAATGGTTGCAGGACATCAAGAAGAACCAGTTGCCGAGCTTGCTTGGTGGCGTGGGTCCGATCCATTCGTTAGTGCAGCTATGTGAGTGTCCGCAAGTCCACCCTAATTTACATGCGACAGCACGGGGTCCTCAACTTGATTTCTAGTTCAAGGAATACGCGACTTGTTCTGGATGCCGATTGAGCAGTATCAAAAGGACGGCCGGATAGTCAGAGGTTTGCAGCGCGGGGCGAACAGCTTTACTACTTCGACGGCGATGGCAGCTTTGGAATTGACGTCGAGGCTCGTACACGCGATACAGAGCACGGCAGAAACGGCATATGACATGGTTAGTCCTGGACCTAGCGTCAGGCGCAAGAGCAAAGGGCAAAAGGGTCGTCGCAAAAGGTATAGCCAGCCACTGGATATACGAGAAGGCATGGCGAATGCTTATCTGCTGGTTAAAGAGGTGAGATATTGAGGTGGTAGGCGTGGTACAGCATCATCTGCTGATCAGTGTTATTAGTGTCGACTAACTGTGTGGTTCTGTGTGATCATGGAGGAGATTCATGTGTTTCTTGTCAGGGCTCCATTGTACAAATAAGTGTGGGTTAATAGTGTTAATCGTGTATTTGACATTGTGTGGTATTTAAAATTTGGCTCAGAGTCTACTTACACTATGGGTTGGGTTCCTTAGAAGTCTATTGTACAAATAAGTTTATCTTCATTCTATTAGTCGTGTGTTTCATGTTGCGTGATTCTCGGATTTAGTTGTCAGTAGCAGTTGGCTAACTGTTAAACAAACGAAGTCAGACGATGAGAGTTTGCAAATTGAATTGGTGTATGTAGTCAATTAATCTGTTTGAATGACTCAGTATATCTGTTTAAATCTGCGAAAAGACCCGATCATCCGGAAGCCAATGGTAAAGATAAAAATATATAATGGTAAATACAAAAATAGATATGGTATAACTTTTAAAATTTTTCACTTGACATACACTCACACGTTCTACACGAAAAGTACACTATTAGTCAATGGTGACCGACGCGGTCCCAACAGAAAATTCAGTTTGAATCACCGGTGACTGACATGGAGTTTAAGTGTTAAACTCCTCACCCCTCGTCGACTTCTTCCGCCGCAAAAAGAAGTTCCACTTCCAATCCGCCTGTCCACAAACTGTGTTCTACGTCCTGTGTTCTACGTTGCAGCCGCAAAAGTTGTCAGTTCCCCAACTTCACACGTCCGCCTCTTTTTTTTTTTTTTTTGACGGCGGGGAAATCTTCTGTAAGACAACCCCGCACTTCCAAGGGAAAGTGCAGGGGTAGTGCCGGATTTTTGCCGACTAAAACCCCGCCGATGCCACTTCCCTACACCGACTTCTGATGGGCTTCGGGTTCTCCTAAGGATTTCACCCATGCCGCACATTGAACTGCAACAATTTCCATGCATTCATCCAAACTCTACCACACTCCTATACTCACCCAAATCTTTTCTGTTAACAGGGTCTCGGCGAAACTGCGAATCAACTGGTTCGCGTCGCCAGTGAGGAACACGAGCAGAAAGGAGTTTCCGGCGCAGTCGGGGGTGTGTTGCGACAGATTCCGCCGACGGTCGTAAAACCGATAATTTTAGCCACCGAGGCAACCAGCAATGTTCTAGGCGGCATGCGTTCGCAATTGGTACCCGATGCTCGTCGAGAAGCCGCGCAGAAGTGGAGACTCGACTCGCAGGATGTAATTTAGTCCCGTCGACGGCGAAGTCGAGAGTCGGCGCTGACGGAATTTCGCTCAAACGAGATGCAACTGCAAATTCGTCGTGGCAAGGAACCACGCAACTGGCGACGCATTGTACCATGACGTAGAGTAGAGCGAGTGAGTGCAATTGAGTCCTCGCTGAATGGATATTGTCCGGACGTGAGCGAAAAAATATGACATCCCGGCTGTCTGGGGCGGCGGTAATTACGTTAAACTGTAAAAATGTGTGCAGATGGAGAAAGAGCATGAGAAAGTGACAGAGTGAAAACGTGTGAATGAGGCAAAGAGAGAGAGAGAGAGAGGGAGAGAGGCAGGATGTGAACGTGTAAACTGACAAAAATGATCGTGTTACGGTACACTTCATTTCCATTGATTCTCTTGTATGTTGCAATTACACGAACTACGATTTGTTATATTTATAGAACGCGAATAAAAAACGTGTATATTGAATCGTAATTGATTACCCTCGCCGCTTGTATGTATTTTCGTTTTAACAGCTCATATGTTTTATACCAGTGATATGTATCTAAAGGTTTTTTATTAATAAAATTACGTATGGTATTTGATGTTTTGTTTGTGAAAAACGTCGAAGGGGTTGCTTGGAGTGACTGAAAGTGACTTACTAAAAGTCGGACGTTAATATTTTTATTTATTACAATATGTAGCTTTGTCAGATTTTGGGACACGGGGATTTTGCTGTAACGTCCTGAAATCCTTGGCATTGATTTTTATGGGGACTCTGCCCTATTGTTCACGTCGCTTGTATTTATTTTCGTTTTAACAGCTCATATGTTTTATACCAGCTACATGTATCGACATATTTTTTTAAATAAAATGACGCATTGTATTTAGCGTTTTATTTATGAAAAATATTGAGGAAGCTGTTTAGAACTATGAAATAGAATTTTCGGAATATCGTTTTTTCTGGGTAAATGTGGGATCATACCTTTGCTAATTTATCCATTTGGATCAAGTAATGGTTTTTTAATATAACGTCTTGGGATCCTTGACTAAGAATGCGGTATTAATTTCTATGTGGACCCTCTGTCTTTTCTTTCAACTGGACTACTTGTCAATCATTGGCGGGAAAATTGAATTATTCTATTTGTGTTGATGTATAACTGCACTATCGACCGGATGAGATATGAGATTACAGTGCCGCTTATGGTGGGAATTGATACTAAACTAATTGGCGCGAAATATTTTGAAAAATGAAAAATAATGGCGAGGGGCAATTTATGTAAGTTGATTCTCGCAACAAGTTTTCATAAACATTATTGCGAAATTATTGTATTTCCAAACACTGTCGATTATAAATGTTTCTGCACCGGACAAGTAATATGATTTTCCGAGAATAGTATATTTAGAGTATACCTAAATATCTTTATACATAGTATCATTAGCATTCATCCGTCATCTACTAAGTCGGAATCATTTTGTTCAATATAAGCTCTTGTTACAATGCATTTCGTCATGTGACAAGAACAAGGCACATCATGATCAGTTTCTTCTGCGTCGAGCAGAATCAATTCCATATTGTATCGCCTTGGTTTTTCAGCGTCCCTTTCTAATTTCAGTTTAAAAGCTATTGGTTCGTCCTTCACGACTTCTATTTCATTTGGTAAAACAATTGCAGTCTGCTTCCAGTGAGTGGGCTCGTCTGACGGACCTGTAGATAGTTCTGACCCATCCGGAAACTCGACAGCGAACCATATGCAAACCCCTTGAAACCTTCCGTCCTTTTCGCAAACGGTTACGAAATCTTCCTCGCCCAATCTTTGTAGTTCCCCAATTGATATGCACTGCAGGTCCATCCAAGTGACTAGTTTGCCTTCGGTCAAAAGGTCCGACTCATTTACACACAGTATCTCTGGTTTTCTGGACTTCTCTTCCCTGTATTTCTCTCCGACACACCTACGCATATTTATTGATCGGTTTAAAGAGTAAACGTTGTAAGAGGAAACTAGAACTTATTCATCTGACGTTCAAATTTGACTTGACGGATCTATCTTGATAGTAGTCTGAACTTTTGAGTAAACAAAGTTACCTCATGCTGACTCCATAAATATCATCCCAAAATTGAAACATGGATGGCAGTTGGCATGGTGCGGCATACAGTTTAGCTACTGATGGAAATAGGATGCCGTTTTCAGTTAAAAACCTATCTCTTGCCAGAAGCACGGAGTCCAGCATTCCTTCATGGAGTAAGTAGAAACCCATCCATTCTGAAACTATTATATCCACCTTCTGAAATCCGTTTGGGTCCAGGTCCTCAACTCTGCTTCGAATTACTTTGATTCTCGCCTCCAGTTTATTCTCAGCTATCACTTTCTTCGTTGTACTCGCTAGTTGACTTGCTTCCACTGCATACACCAACTTGGCACCGGCTTGCGCACAAAAAATGGATAGTATACCTGCAGCAAATATTTAAAACTTTTTGATCTTGAGAATGCTATATGCTTCGCTTGAATTCTGTGCTAAGGAACCTGTTCCTGCGCCAACATCCATTACAATTTTGTCCTTGAATGCATTTGACTTCATAATCGCTTTTTTATAGGCTAGAGTACGTGCTTCGTCCTTTAACATCAAATGATGTACCTGAAATTTTTCATTGTCAAATGTTATTCGTAGGACAGGAAATTTACTTACAAGGATACTGAAGCAGCTTACATCAAGTTCCTCGTAACTTTCAAAATATTCGTCCATAATTTTAAGGCTTGATAACAAGTAATAATGCAGAATACTTTTATATTTCGTATTGTATCAAAATGTATATGGTATAAAATTGACATTAAATTCTGACAATGCATAAATGCATGTTGTACGCAATTTTACAAATACAAAAATGCCGAGATAAATTTAATAACATGTGTAAATACAGCGTTGTCAGCGTTATCAGCAAAGAACAAATTTAGGTTAAGTTTCATTTTCCCGCTTGTACGAGATTGTCAAACTGATCTGTTTGTAAGCTCCCAAATGTGTGGAAATAATGAATTCACAAAACAAATGTACAATTTTACCTATAATTACAAAAATATAAATATGCGTGCACAATTTGGTATTACAAAATTTTAAATAAATAGTAACAGTAAAACCAGTCATGTTACATTTTCTTTATGCTGCTCAAAATCCTAATATTTAGGATTCACCCGCTCCGCAGTTTTTTGTGCCGCTTTTTCTTTCATCAATCGCTTATATTCCAATTGCTTTTCCATTTGCTTCCTCTTCCTCTCAATGCGTTGTAATTCTTCTTTGCTCAGTGCTGAAACATTAATTCCCATTCATTCTTTTCATAACACTTCTTGCTATAAAAAAAATTTACCTTCTTTATTAATTTGCTCATTCTGCCCATTTGCAGAAGTTGGCGGTGCTTGTTTTATTGGTATCGCATCGAACTCTTTGTTAACGATACCCTCAGATACGCTTGAAACAGCTATTGGAAAGAACACAGCTATAAAATTGCATAAGACAAAGTCAGTGTGGTTCCATATTTCCTTACGCTTTTTCTCAGACGAATTTGGTGTTCTTTTCCGCAAAGTACGGGGTGTGGACTGTGCACACGGTTCAGGTATCTCAATATTAGCTTCAAACCCGCTTTCAGGAAACTGCATATCGTCTTTTATATCAATGTCTACAACGTTGTTATCGTTTTTATTCTCCAATTTCTGTAGCTCCTCCGCTGCTTTTCCCCCGAAACAAAGGAGAACTTTTTTAAACGCGTTGACAATAGACGCCTAGATATGCAAAATATCAGGAGATAGGGTCAAAGGAATTTAGACCGCTGTAACGACCAGTGTTTTATTACATACAGCTCTCGCATACTGCACTGCGATTCCTTTGGTAGCGCCTTCCCCGTTACTGTAACCCATGTCTTCGTGAAAGGTCCCGTCAGGCAACTGTATTCTCACAAATGCTGCGCAGCCAGCTACGTGTTTGCCTGTTAAAGATTCTGCAAAGTCTACAAGTTGCCTGTCAATCAGTGAATTTGAAGGGTACGTGCCACTCATAATACTTAACACTTTGACTACCATGATGGTCACTGGTGACCGACGCAAGAATTTTACTGAATATCCAAAATATTCACAATGGGTGGCAATTATTATTTTATAAATACAGTTGTTATTAGAATAGCGATGCGATCCTTTGGTGTCCAATACCTGCGCATTATTTACGTTTTGCATAATTCAATCAGACGCTGTAATATTTCATAGCGTCGCCGTTGTAATACAACAAAATACGCACCGCAGTCAACGTGTTAATTATACTGTGCGGTATTTCATCACATTGTGTCGCAATTTTGTAAATGCAATTAATATTAAATAGTGATGCGATCCTTTGGTCTCCAATACCCGCATATTATTTACATTTTGCATAATTCAGTTGAATGCTGTAGTATTTCATAGCTTTGCTGTTGTAATCAGTATGTTAATTATACTGTGCAATATTTCATTACATTGCATCACAATTTTATTAATATTAAATTGTGCATCCTTTGGTCTCCAATACCTGCACATTATTTACGTTTTGCATAATTCAGTTGAACGCTGTAGTATTTCATAGCATCGCCGTTGTAATACAACAAAATATGTTTGGCAGTCAACGTGTTAATTATACTGTGCAGTATTTCATCACATTGTGTCGCAATTTTGTAAATGCAATTAATATTAAATAGTGATGCGATCCTTTGGTCTCCAATACCTGCACATTATTTACATTTTGCATAATTCAGTTGAATGCTGTAGTATTTCATAGTATCGCTGTAGTAATACAACAAAATACGCACCGCAGTCAACGTGTTAATTATACTGTGCAGTATTTCATTACATCGCATCGCAATTTTGTAAATGCAATTAATATTAAATAGTGATGCGATCCTTTGGTCTCCAATACCTGCACATTATTTACATTTTGCATAATTCAGTTGAATGCTGTAGTATTTCATAGTATCGCTGTAGTAATACAACAAAATATGCACTGCAGTCAATGTGTTAATTATACTGTGCAGTATTTCATCACATTGTGTCGCAATTTTGTAAATGCAATTAATATTAAATAGTGATGTGATCCTTTAGTCTCCAATACCTGCACATTATTTACATTGTGCATAATTCAGTTGAATGCTGTAGTATTTCATAGCTTTGCTGTTGTAATACAACAAAATCGCCATGTAATACAACAAAATATATTAATATTAAATAGTGATGCGATCCTTTGGTCTCCAATACCTGTACATTATTTACATTTTCAATTTCATAGCATGTTAATTATACTGTGCACCGCAGTCAACGTGTTAATTATACTGTGCAGTATTTCATTACATCGCGTCGCAATTTTGTAAATGCAATTAATATTAAATAGTGATGCGATCCTTTGGTCTCCAATACCTGAACATTATTTACATTTTGCATAATTCAATCAAACGCTGTAGTATTTCATAGTATTGCCATAGTAATACAACAAAATATGCACTGCAGTCAACGTGTTAATTATACTGTGCAGTATTTCATTACATCGCGTCGCAATT
Organism: Cryptocheilus praepositus; assembly: GCA_033815515.1. Taxonomy (NCBI): domain Eukaryota; kingdom Metazoa; phylum Arthropoda; class Insecta; order Hymenoptera; family Pompilidae; genus Cryptocheilus; species Cryptocheilus praepositus. The sequence goes on from JAWWQZ010000197.1 coordinate 304,832, forward strand.
TTGTAAATGCAATTAATATTAAATAGTGATGCGATCCTTTGGTCTCCAATACCTGCACATTATTTACATTTTGCATAATTCAGTTGAATGCTGTAGTATTTCATAGCTTTGCTGTTGTAATACAACAAAATACGCACCGCAGTCAGCGTGTTAATTATACTGTGCAGTATTTCATTACATCGCGTCGCAATTTTGTAAATGCAATTAATATTAAATAGTGATGCGATCCTTTGGTCTCCAATACCTGTACATTATTTACATTTTGCATAATTCAATCAAACGCTGTAGTATTTCATAGCATTGCCGTTGTAATACAACAAAATACGCACCGCAGTCAGCGTGTTAATTATACTGTGCAGTATTTCATTACATCGCGTCGCAATTTTGTAAATGCAATTAATATTAAATAGTGATGCGATCCTTTGGTCTCCAATACCCGCATATTATTTACATTTTGCATAATTCAGTTGAACCCTGTAGTATTTCATAGCATCGCTATTCTAATATAGTAAAATACATCTGGCAGTCAACATGTTAAAGTTTATACAGTATATTACACACTACATGTTACCTAAAGTTTGTCCAGTTACAGAATGACTCCATTTTCCCTCGCCGAAAGCACGATTTGCCAAACATATTAAATCATTGTTCATTGTTGTTATATCCGTCACATCGTTGTTCTGTACTGTTTGCTTTGCATTAGGCTAGAAATATATTACGAATAAATATAACTTAACAAAAGCAATTGCACCGATAAACATGAGAACATATTCGAAACAAGTGAAAGTTGAAACTCACGGCTTTTATGCAGGACGGATAATTTTTCGCGTAATTCATGCTCGAGCAGAAATTGTTGCGCGCTTTAAAACCGGTCGTCTCGAATATTTCTTTTCGAACGATTAATCGATCAAGAGTTTCCCGCGGTCGATTTAGTCGAGAGGTCGCTGTGAGAGTTTTAACATAGTTACAGTTTGGAGGGTATGAATGTTTATTACATGCTTTAAATTATTTCGTTGCCAATAGCGACATCTCCAAGTACAGAACGACGGGAAATTTAAATTGAATTTTGTCCGGATTTTGGCGCCGCACCCGGTACTCCACCTTGTAAAATTATTACATGCTTCAATTTATTTGGTTGCCAATAGCGGCATCTCCAAGTGGTACAGAACGGCGGGAAATTTAAATTGAATTTTGTCCGGATTTTGGCGCCGCACCCGGTACTCCACCTTGTAAAATTATTACACGCTTCAAATTATTTGGTTGCCAATAGCGGCATCTCCAAGTGGTATAGAGCGACGGGAAATTTAAATTGAATTTTGTCCGGATTTTGGCGCCGCACCCTGTACTCCACCTCGTAAAATTATTACACGCTTCAAATTATTTGGTTGCCAATAGAGACATCTCCAAGTGGTATAGAACGGCGGGAAATTTAAATTGAATTTTGTCCGGGTTTTTGCGACGCACCCTGTATAATAGCACCTATGTATACTGTAAAAAATGTCTAGATGACGTCGGGGAGAAACCAAAGGTAAGGATGGCAGCGGAAGGTATCAAATACAATTGCATGTGGGAATGCATGGAGCCGAGTATAATAGTACATATAAAGGCGGCATCTCCATATATGAATGTGCCAAATACAGAATGGATATACGATAAGGAAATTTAACACTTTGAATTTTGACCGGCGCAAAAGATTTTTAGAAATGCAAAAAATTCGTATAATATTTGCAATCTTGTAAGAGCAATTGATATTGAATGATGTAAAAAATGTCTAGATGACGTCTGCGTAGATTTTTATTTTGGCCAAATAAGGTATTTTATGGCGCGGGAAGGTATCAAATACAATTGCACGTGGGAGAAACATAGCAATGGCCATTTGCAATCTTGTAAAATATTGATAGATACGAAGGTATGGTTACCTTTATTTTGCATGATTTAATTACTCTGCAGCATTTCATTGCAGTACCTAACATGCAAAATATAAAGTTAGAAATGTTTGGATGGCATCGCAATTGATATTGTAACGGTGCTTCAATAGGTAACAACTCTGCGTAATTTTTATTTTGGCAGTTTGAGATGTGCAGTATTTTATCGCATCGCATGTATGCAAAATATGCTTGGCAGTCAAAGTGTTAAATGGCATCGGGGACTGGGAAGGTAAGAGGTGAGGATGGCAGCGGGAAATGTCAAACAATTGCATGTGTGAATACAATAGTACGTATGAATATATGGTCCCAAGTATAATAGCATTTGTGTATGTACAGTAAGAAATGTCTAGATGGCGTCGGGGAATAGAAATGGAAGAGAAGAGGGCGGTAAGCGGAAATGTCAAATACAACAGCACATTTGAATATACGGTTCTTACGTAAAATTTGTAACATTAAGGAGACCCTGAGAAATATTTCTATAAAAAAATAAGATTCGTACACGTAAAAATGATATACGCAATAAAATACAGCACGAAAAGTATTATGTACATTGCAATGTGTACAGGGTTTAACTGGTTGAAAGCAATGTCATCTATGAACATTTAATCGAACTAGCTCGAAATACTCTTTGCGGCGTTGGTACCTTTCGACACTTTGTAGGGTACTGACGTTTGCGAAGTTTGTTGCAGCGTTATTCGCGTTTTGCAATGGAATCTCGCTGATATTTATTGTCGACCACATCGGAAGATTAATATGTAACAGCGTCACTGTGATTTTCGGGCCGTAGGAAGGTGGAACGAAGGCGTCGTCGAGGAAAAACGGTGCCGAAGTTCGGAAACTTTGGTTAGTCGATCAGCTTGTTTACCGTTGCGTCAGTTTTTACGCTGTAATCGTTTAAGTTTTGCGTATCTGCCGTAGCACCGATGGACAACGTTAGAAACACCTGGGAGAGTCTCCTCGACGACTGCACTAGTGACTTGCTGTTATTGAGACAAGAGATTGAGAGCATAGAAGGTACAACATTGGATACGTACGTTGACACTGTCAATAAGTTGCGTCTGGCAACGTACAAGGGTTGTGATGGTGCGACAAGTATGGTATTAACACGTTGACTGTCAAATGTATTTTGCTATGTTAGAACCGTGATGCAATCAAATACTGCAGAGTATGATTAAATCGTGCAAAATGAAGGTAACGCAGAGTTGTTAAAAGCCAAAGTATTGAAGCACCGTTGCGATATCAATTGCTTCAACAAGATTGCAAATACGCTTCATTGCGAATTTTTTGCATTTCTAGTAAAATCGTTTGCGCCAGTCACAGCATATTTTGCTATGTTAGAACCGCGATCTGATGAAATACTGTAGAATATGATTAAATCGTACAAAATTAAGGTAATGCAGAAGTTGTTAGAAGCCAAAGTATTGAAGCACCATTCTAATATCAATTGCTTTTACAAGATTGCAAATGGGTTTCATTGCAAATTTTTGCATTTTTAGTAAAACCTTTTGCATCGGTCACCGCGTATTTTGCTATGCTAGAACTGTGATGCGATGAAATACTGCAGAATCTGATTAAATTGTACAAAATGAAAATAACATAGAGTTGTTAGAAGCCAAAGTATTGAAGCACCGTTCGAATATCAATTGCTTTTACAAGATTGCAAATAGGCTTCATTGCAAAATTTTTGCATTATTACTCAAATCTTTTGCACCGGTCACAGTGTATTTTGCAATGCTAGAACCACGATGCGATGAAATATTGCGGAATATGTTTAAATCGTGCAAAATAAAGGTAACGCAGAGTTGTTAGAAGCCAAAGTATTGAAGCACCGTTCCAATATCAATTGCTTTTACAACATTGCAAATTTTTTGCATTTTTAGTAAAATCTTTTGCGTATTTTGCTCAAGCGTATTTTGCTATGTTGGAACTACGATGCGATGAAATACTGCAGAATATGATTAAATCGTACAAAATGAAAGTAACGCAGAGTTGCTAGAAGTGAAAGTATTGAAGCACCATTGCGATATCAGTTGCTTCTACAAGATTGCAACTAGGCTTCATTGACAAATTTTTGCAATTTTAATCAAATCTTTTGTGCCAGTGACCACCGTGGCAGTCAACGTGTTAACACACTGTTGACCGGTTAACTCGTATTTCATGAACAAACTTTGTTAAGCGTTCATGAGTTAACTCATGTTTGCACTTGCGTTAGTTATTTTAATTTTTGAAACGCAGGGCAAAGCAGAATATTGCAAAAGTTTTGTTCATTGTGTTCGGTCGTGTCCGCTTTATTACGAAAAATGTACTTTTCTTGGTATTAAGGTTTTTATCACAATTCTAGTATTATATATTGTACTTGTAAGCGTGACAAAAGAAGATATTTGTGCAAAACCTGTTGTGTACAGCTACGCGTAAATGACTGCACTATAATTAATCATACAAACAAACATTAACAACAAATATAATATATAAGTTATATGACCAAAGTTTAATTTCAATTCACTATATATAAACAAGCTTTATTGAGGTTTATTTGGATTTTTCACTTTCCTGTTTAATTACAAAATAATAACCAGTGACTCTAGACAACTTTCATGTAAAATTGCCAGCCAATGATTAGACATAGGATTCAGACCACTCGTGGTTGTCGAAGGACTTCAATGTAGTGTTAATAATTTATGGATGCGGGGTAGGAAGTAATAAGTTGGGTGGCGTATTTATTTCTGAATGCGTTTGGTAAATAAGAGTTTGCACTGTGTGACCTAATATCTGTGATATATGATTCTACAGGTAGAAGGACGAAGCATGACAAGGAAGGCAGGGAAGAAGAAGGTAAAGCATTGATAACATTCTTATAATGAATAAGCCAACGTTTTCCAAATGCAGCCCATGATGCACTAATGACGGTGTTAACAGAGTTTTAGTAGATCTTAATCAATCGCTAATATTAACGTAACTAAAAGCAACAAGCTAAAAATAAATAGAAGGAAAGACAAGGTGACGTACAAACTAGAGAAGAGCTTCAGGAAATAAATATTTTACTTTGTAGTCATTGGAGTTTTATGGATGACAGTTTTAAAAATGATTGGACACCCTAATCTGAAGTACCGCAGAACAAAATAAAAACTAATGCTTTATTACAGGTTTTGATTATCCCCTGGATATCTGGTTTATTATTTCTGAATATATTGCCCCTGAGTCAGTAGGAACGTTTGCCCGAATCTGCAGAAGTTCCTATCATGTCACCACCACTGCGAAGTTTTGGTTCCATTTGTACAAATCGTAAGTTCAGTGACTCTGATATGACCAAATAATGCATCTGATAATTATACGCTGAGAAACATAGAACAAGATACAACGATTGGGTTGGTTCGCAGATATTACAGATTTGTCCCAGGTCTACCTGAACGTTTACAGCCACAATGCATGGTACGACGCCATGGATTACGTGCCTGTGTAATAAGAATGCTGCACTTCACATATTTTCCTCGTGAGCGTGAAAATTACAGTACATCATATTTCAGACAGGTCGAACCCCACTCTTTGGTGAAACGAAAATGTTGTCTTATGTGGCACAAAGTAAGTTATCATTGCCCAATTTTTACATTTTTTTAAACTGTCCTAATTGTATTATTACACTCGCTTTTACAGAAATACGAACAATCATGGTATTTTTACTTCAAACTAAAGGAGATATCAAAAATCCATAACGCTTCTATAGCGAGAAAGAACAACGGTGCTTCTAGGAGAACGGAATTTTTGGAAATGCTGGAAGACGTTGCTGTGAATCCTGAGGAAGGGTGCAAAGTTCTACGTGTACGAAAACATATATACGTTCGGTCGCTTGTGGCTGACAGTGTTGGGCATCAAGCGATTAAAAGATTTAATAACTAACTATAACTAACATAACTACCAAAATTCTCACAAATCATTATTTTCTCAAAGAAAATTTTATCTAAATTCTAGCATACACATTGTTCGATTCGAATTTCATCAAATCAATATCACAGAATCGATAATTCAATCTCTTGTAACAAGACGCGAAGTTACCTTTAGATACGACTTTATCAAATTGAAAATTGCCCAACACTTATATGTCAACATGGAACACATTATCATATTAACACGTTGACTGCCAAGTGTATTTTGCTATGTTAGAAATACTGCAGAGTATAATTAAATGGTGCAAAATGTAGGTAACGCAGAATTGTTAGAAGCCAAAGTATTGAAGCATCGTTCTAATATTAATTGCTTTTAAAAGAATACAAATTTTTTGAATACAATTTTTAGTAAAATCTTTTGCATCGGTCACAGCGTATTTTGCTGTTAGAATGCGATCTGGATGAAATACTCTGAATATAATACGTAGAAAATGAAGGTATTGCAGAATTGGTAGAAGCGAAAGTATTGAAGCACCATTCTAATATCAATTGCTTTTACAAGATTGCAAATGGGTTTCATTGCAAGTTTTTGCATTTTTGTGAAATCTTTTGCATGGGTCACCGTGTATTTTGATATGCTAGAACTGCGATGCGATGAAATACTGCAGAATATGAATAATACGTAGAAAATGAAGGTACTGCAGAATTGTTAGAAGATATTAAAGTATTGAAGCACAATTCTAATATCAATTGCTTTTACAAGATTGCAAATGGGTTTCATTGCAAGTTTTTGCATTTTTAGTAAAATCTTTTGCATCGGTCACAGCGTATTTTGCTATGCTAGAACTGCGATGCGATGAAATACTGCAGAATATGAATAATACGTAGAAAATGAAGGTACTGCAGAATTGTTAGAAGCGAAAGTATTGAAGCAGCATTCTAAAATCAATTGCTTTTACAAGATTGCAAATGGGTTTCATTGCAAGTTTTTGCATTTTTAGTAAAATCTTTTGCATCGGTCACCGTGTATTTATTATGCTAACTGCGATGCGATGAAATTGCAGAATATGAATAATCATGGTAGAAAATTTACTGCAGAATTGTTAAAGGAGAGTATGAAGCAGCATTCTAAAATCAATTGCTTTTACAAGATTGCAAATGGGTTTCATTGCAAGTTTTTGCATTTTTAGTAAAATCTTTTGCATCGGTCACCGTGTATTTTGCTATGCCAGAACCGCGATGCGATAAAATACTGCAGAATATGAATAATACGTACAAAATGAAGGTACTGCAGAATTGTTAGAAGCGAAAGTATTGAAGCACCATTCTAATATCAATTGCTTTTACAAGATTGCAAATGGGTTTCATTGCAAATTTTTGCATTTTAGTAAAATCTTTTGCATTGGTCACCGTGTATTTTGCTATGCTAGAACTGCGATGCGATGAAATACTGCAGAATATAATTAAATGGTGCAAAATTGGATATCAATTGCTTTTACAAGATTGCAAATAGGCTTCATTGCGAATTGTTGCATTTTTAGTCCCCACCGTGGTAGTCAATGTGTTAAACTCTAACTCACATCGTAATTGTACAAATAATTCGATTTATAGGTGACCTGCTCAAAGTACAGCATATTTCCACCCGTAATCGGACTCGTCCTGCAAACTGTGTCCTTAAATTTGATGCCCGGCTTCAAGGACCATCGACTTCATCTGGGATTCGGAACGACCCACGATCTCAGAACACTGTCGAAGCGTATCATTCTGAATCACGTTGTCCGTTACAAAGTTCTCGACTGGTGGCACCCACAATATCCTCATCAGGACGCAATCGCCGCAATTGAATTGCCCGAATGCGACTCGTGGGAGTAGTACAATAAATTTGTACGCGATATTGTAAAGAGTGTTCCGTAATCAAAGGTACAACTGAGAAGATGACAATACTACATGGATAAATAAGACAGATTGCAAGCTTGACTTCGAGTATTCGATATTTACACGTTCGCTCATCAAAATACTCGAACTGGACTACTACCTAGAGTTGTAAAGTATCAGTTAGTAATTCATGATTTTCATCGTTTCGCATTCATACGCGACGCATTTAATATGACCAGAATACGGAAGGATGAAAATCGAAAGGAACAATAATGACAGCGAAGAGTCAAAGTCGAGGAGGAAGTTGAAACTTTTTGCATTTTTCATGTCGAAAATCATTCATGATTTTCATCGGCATTCATATGCGACGCATTTAATATGACCAGAATACGGAAGGATGAAAATCGAAAGGAACAATAATATAGAGTCAAAGTCGAGGGAGAAATACCGAAACTTAAACCGAATTTTTCATGTCGAAAATCATTCATGATTTTCATCGATTCGCAATCATATGCGACGCATTTAATATGACCAGAATACGGAAGGATGAAAATCGAAAGGAACAATAATGACAGCGAAGAGTCAAAGTCGAGGGGGAAGTACCGAAACTTAAACCGAATTTTTCATGTCGAAAATCATTCATGATTTTCATCGTTTCGCATTCATATGCGACGCATTTAATATGACCAGACTACGAAAGGATGAAAATCGAAAGGAACAATAATGACAGCGAAGAGTCAAAGTCGAGGGAGAAGTACCGAAACTTAAACCGAATTTTTCATGTCGAAAAACATTCATGATTTTCATCGTTTCGCATTCATATGCGACGCATTTAATATGACCAGACTACGAAAGGATGAAAATCGAAAGGAACAATAACGACGCGATATTGTCAAAGTCGACGTAATCGAAACTTAAACGAATTTTTCATGTCGAAAATCATTAAAGATTTTCATCGTATAGCAATCATAAGCGACGCATTTAATATGACCAGAATACGGAAGAATGAAAATCGAAAGGAACAATAATGACAGGAAAGAGTCAAAGTCAAAATACTCGAAACTTAAACCGAGTTTTTCATGTCGAAAATCATTCATGATTTTCATCGTTTCGCATTCATACGCGACGCATTTAATATGACCAGAATACGGAAGGATGAAAATCGAAAGGAACAATAATAGCGAAGAGTCAAAGTCGAGGGAGAAGTACCGAAACTTAAACCGAATTTTTCATGACGAAAATCATTCATGATTTTCATCGTTTCGCATTCATATGCGACGCATTTAATATGACCAGAATACGGAAGGATGAAAATCGAAAGGAACAATAATAGCGAAGAGTCAAAGTCGAGGGAGAAGTACCGAAACTTAAACCGAATTTTTCATGTCGAAAATCATTCATGATTTTCATCGTTTCGCATTCATATGCGACGCATTTAATATGACCAGAATACGGAAGGATGAAAATCGAAAGGAACAATAATGACAGCGAAGAGTCAAAGTCGAAGGAAAAGTACCGAAACTTAAACCGAATTTTTCATGTCGAATTTCCGCTTCTCAGTTGCGCCACCAGATATGAGACACCCTGTATTTTCTACCGCTTAACGTTGAACGTCGGCAGAGGAAAAGATTGAAACATGTGATATAGAATCTATATTATGTAAATACGGTGATGTTGTTACTTTCTATCGTTTTATCCTCGTTATTCTTTATATAGCCAGCGCGTATAATTCGTAGGCGTAAGACCGGTGTTGCGCAATAGAAATTTATTTGAACGTACTCGTTATTTGAACGGAGAAGGAAAAGAAATCGGCGATGAATACACAAATTCCGAAGAAACGGCTCTAATTTGGTAATTCACCGCTTTAGCACTTAAAGTCAATAACTATTGTATGTACAACGGGAGCGCAGCTCCCAGGGAAATAAATGAAAGACGCTACTTCTTTACAGCAGACTCAACGGCTTGCAGTAATTCTTGTAGACTCTTGATGTTCTCCGTCTCGACGTTCAGTTCCTTGATCTGCAAACAGACCATTCATAAAACCATACAGTACGTAAATACATAGTAAATATTGGGTCTGGGAAAAAGTTCGTGGCGTTATTTTAGTAAAATTCAACTGCTTTTCTTATAGCGTGAAAATTAATTGATTTAAACCAAACATGCTCCGTTTCAGCAGCGAATCGCAGATGTTAATTCTGTCCATTACGTTTTTCAACTCATGGGGAACCCATACATAGAGCTTCTTCTTCTAGCCAGCTTTGTGTAAATGATTCAAAACAGTTTTGCCGTCAATACCTAATTCCATACTAATATCGACACTGCTGATACGCTTATCTTGCTGAACTTTTGAAAGAATTTCATCCGCTTTTTTAGTGATTGGACGACAAGAGCGTGACGCATCTTTCACATAAAAATTACCAGATCCAAAGCGACCGAAAAAGTTCGTGGCGTTATTTTAGTAAAATTCAACTGGTTTTCTTATAGCGTGGAAATGAATTGATTTAAACCAAACATGTTCCGTGATATTCTAAAATGTTTCGCCATTTTTCGTGTAGAGCCATGATGCCATCGGTGAAGAACTTCTGTGCTTTTTGATTGAAAAACTGAATCAAGTGGTTTTCACAGGCTTCTTTTGAAACCAGCATAATTCCATTGGAAGGATTTTGCAGAGATCTGAACAAATGAGTGAAAGGGTGGTATGTATGGACTATACGGTGGGTGCATAAAAACTTCCCAACATTTCTTATCACCGGTTATGACACGTTTCAGAAATGGCTCGATTTCATTGCGTTTCAGCAGCGAATCGCAGATGTTAATTCGGTCCATTATGTTTTTCAACTCATGGGGAACCCATAGACAGAGCTTCTTCTCCTAGCCAGCTTTGTGTAAACGGTTCAAAACAGTTTTGCGGTCAATGCCTAATTTCATACTAATATCGACACTGCTGATACGCTTATCTTGCTGAACTTTTGAAAGAATTTCAGCCGCTTTTTTAGTGATTGGACGACAAGAGCGTGACGCATCTTTCACAGCAAAATTACCAGATCCAAAGCGACCGAAAAAGTTCGTGGCGTTATTTTAGTAAAATTCAACTGCTTTTCTTATAGCGTGGAAATTAATTGATTTAAACCAAACATGCTCCGTGATATTCTAAAATGTTTCGCCATTTTTCGTGTAGAGCCATAATGCCATCGGTGAAGAACTTCTGTGCTTTTTGATTGAAAAACTGAATCAAGTGGTTTGCACAGGTTTCTTTTAACCAGCATAATTCCATTGAGAGGGTTTTGCAGAGATCTGAACAAATGATAGTCAAAGGGTGCTATGTATGGACTATACGGTGGATGCATAAAACCTTCCCAACATTTCTTACCACAAACGATTTCATTGCGTTTCAGGAGCGAATCGCAGATGTTAATTCGGTCCATTATGTTTTTCAACTCATGGGGAACCCATACATAGAGCTTCTTCTTCTAGCCAGCTTTGTGTAAATGGTTCAAAATAGTTTTGCGGGCAATGCCTAATTTCATACTAATTTCGACACTGTTGATATGCTTATCTTACTGAACTTTTGAAAGAATTTCATCCAGCTTTTTTAGTGATTGGACAAGAGCGTGATACATCTTTCACATAAAAATTACCAGATCGAAAGCGACCGAACCATTTCCGCGCAGCAGATTTTGATAAAGTACCTTCATCGTACACGGCACACATTTTTTCACGAGCGTGTGCAGCGTTCTTCCCTTTGTCGTAACAATGTTACAAAATTTAGCGTAATTTTTCATTAGTTTTCTCCATATTCGAACGTAAACAACTTCCCAACCACTTCGCCAATTTCGATGTTTATACAGTCAAAGTGTTAAAAACAGTTAATGGTGTTCTTGCGATCTGTGTTTCCTGAGTTATTAATAATTGCCTTTTTCCCAGACCCAATATATCACGAGTTATATTAAATATATCACCATGGCGTCGTATCCGTGCACATCAACCTGCAACTGGATGCGTATTTTTTCATCGTCGCTCACGCCTTGAACTTCAGAGGAAAACGTTCCTGTTGACTTATCGCGAATCTTCTTCAGTCTCCGAAGACTCTCCTCCGTTTTTTGCACAGATGTAAGCACGTCCAGAACGAACATCAAGTACCTGGAAAAATCAAACGTTTGACGTGTTGCACGTTTGGACGTACATTTCAAATTTTATGCAAAGGCGATTTACTCACCGTTCAGTCAGTGATGATAAAGCTAGTTCTAACCATCGATTAACGTGCACTGGTATGATCTTGTTATAGTTGTTATGAAATGTGTTCAGGGAACTGAGTGCAGTTTTCACGTAGACACACGGTTTCGTCGGAACTTCCCTTTTCGTTCGTCTAAACAATCGCGGAATGTCGCTGACTTGCTTCAAATGCGTTACACACTGTGTTAGTAATTCGTTCACGATCGCCTCAGTTATTAGGGGCAGCGTGTCTTTCAGGCTGCTGGATGTTTCGCCTAAAGAATCTGCAATATCGTTGGGTATCATTATTTTCTTGAATATACTATGTTGATCGGGTATTATTATGGTATCTATAGTACTATTACAGTATTAACTTTATATATATATATGTATATTAACTGTAATAGTATCGTAGATACCGTAATAGTACTATAGATACTATAATAATACCCGATCACATATATATAGTACTATTACAGTATCTACGGTACTATTATAATAAAATATATATATTATAATAAAATATATATATATATAAAGTTAATACTGTAATAGTACTATAGATACTATTATAATTAATTAATAAATACAGTATTAACTTTATGTATATATATATATTAACTATAATAGTACCTTTTTACTCCTTTTCCTTTACTTCCTTTAATCCTTTTTATTCACTCTTTTCAAATTATATTAAGTTAACGCATGTAAGTCCTAAGCATAAAAAAGTATTTTGTCACATTATACCCACCTTCCAGCAACGTAGACAACATATCCTTTTTATTCTTCAGCTTAGACTGCGCCATGCTGAGAAAAGATGGTAACCTTTTCAGAAACTTATCGACATCCATATACAAGTAAACGAGGAAGTTCAGTTTCGTGGGGCTGTCTTGCTCGTTTGAATTGGTTTCATTCACTACAGGCCATTCTTGTTTGACGGCCTGCTGAATCCAGACCTGGTATCTGGAGCAAATCTGCAGACTCAGTCTCCAGAATCGTTGGAACAGTTGATAGATGTAAACGTCGTCTGCCCAGATTCTTAGCAGATTATCCCAAACCGCACAAGTCGCGTGTAGACAGTATTGGTCTTCCGTGAGATTTTCCACTCTTCCTTTGATGGAGGATGGGGAGACTGACTCTGTTAATGTCAGTTCAACAGCACCGGCGATCGCTTGAAACCGGATTTGAAAGTAAACGGGCAAGTTCCATTTCTTCAGGAAACTCTTGTATTGAGGGTGGTTCCTGAAGCTGGCCAAACATTCAGGGGTGCACTCGGATTCGATCATGGCAAGGAACTCGAGCGTCTCTGTGTACCTCTGAAATTTTGTAGTTGTATATTAATGCTGAACTTCGATAACAGTTGGGTCGAATTCATCAAAATTTGTACATGGTTCGATATAGATAATGGGTACCTATTTGGACATTTGGAAATCTGATCATTTATAACTTGCAAAGTTAAGAAACATGTTACTTGAATATTCTGTTATCCTGACGCTGCGAAATCTTATCATTTCTACTTAATTCAGTCAATCGTATTTTCAACCGGTGCAAATATGTGAATAGGATAGCGTAGAAATTCTGTGGTGTGAAAAAATTCTTTGATAAATCTGAGGTACCTCTACGCTTGCATTTTTCATATTTAACACATTGACTGCCACGGTGGTCACCGGTGACTGGCACAAAAGATTTTACTAAATATGCCTATTTGCAATCTCGCAATCTTGCAATTGATACTGGAACGGTGCTTGAATACTTTGACTTCTAACAACTCTGCATTACCTGTATTTTGCACAATTTAATCATATTCTACAGTATTTTATCGCATTGCAGTTCTAACATAGCAAAATACGCTTGAGCAAAATATGCGAAAGATTTTACTAAAAATGTGAAAAATTTGCAATGTTGTAAAAGCAATTGATATCGGAATAGAGCTTCAATACTTTGGCTTCTAAGAATTCTATGTTGCCTTCATTTTGCACGATTTAATCATGTTCTAGAGTATTTTATCGCATCGCAGTTCTAACATAGCAAAATACGCTTGAGCAAAATATGCAAAAGGTTTTACTAAAAATGCAAAAAATTTGCAATGTTGCAAAAGCAATTGATATTGGAACGGTGCTTCAATACTTTGGCTTCTAACAACTCTATGTTACCTTCATTTTTCACGATTTAATCATACTCTGCAGTATTTCATCGCATCGCGGTTCTAACATAGCAAAATATGCTTGGCAGTCAACATGTTAAATCAATCGTATTTCCAACCAGTGCAAATAAGTGAATAGGATAGCGTAGAAATTCCATAGTGCGCAAAAATTCTTCAATAAATTTGAGGTACCTCTACGCTTACATTTTTTATATTTAAATTATGAGGATGGAAGAGGGAAAATCGAAAAAGTAAATCGAAGAAATATTAGTAGTCGATAATGTGTTACATTTTCAGAAGATCTTCTTCTTACCTTATGAAATAATTCTGGGTCGCCTGGGGCAAAAATCGCTGTCATATACTGCTCGATCTTCTCCTCCGCTTCTACCCAGAAACTATTGACTAGGAAATTGAACTCCTTTATAGACACTCTCTTCCGATTCAACGTAATGTCAAGCAGCTGCTTCAGTTCCAAGTTCAAAATGCTTACTAATCGATGATAAACGCTTTGAATACTCAGCGTGTTGGCTTGAAGATTCCCATCGGTGATGACATTGTCCACTAACCTTCGTACCACTTCGTTTTTCACAACATTCTCTGCTTCGGTTACCTTGTCCAGAGTCATGTAAATTCTGAGACAACGAACCAACAAGACTGAATCTTTCTCATGTATGCACGCTAAGAACAGTTCGTTCAAACGTGTCACCAATGCAGTCTCAAGTTGATTACAGTCCTGCAGAACGATTCATTCACATTTGTAGATGAATGTCACGAACAGACGAATGCAATACGTACATCTACTTGCGGTTTTATGTCCAACTTGCACCTGGACACATGAAACTTGAGCTGATTCATTTCCGCAGCTGCCTGTTCTAAAACATCAGCTTTAACAGGACTGCCCATAAACCTGTCTATGGACAAAATTGCCGACAACTTCCGTAAGGATTTATAAATACGTTGTAAACTGTGCAAGCTTTGTTTGTACTCCCTATTTTGCAGATTCTCATTCAAACAATTTGAGATAGCTGTTATTTCATCGTCTAAAGTCTGTCTGACTTGCTGAAGAATAAATAACACGCAATTATATGAATGCAGTACGATAATGATGAAAAAGCAGTTGAGTTTTGTACCATGACTTCTTCCCGAAGCTGACCCAAAGGTGCTTGTAAATCGTTGATAGCGTCGTCCAAGCCAATGAGATTGCTCGACAGATTTACAAAGTCGTTGCAATCTCTGTTAATCAAATCAATCATCGCCGATCTCAGTAAATTCAAATACATGCCTAAGTGATCCCGCATTGTTTCCAACTTGACATTTTTTCTGTGCTCTTGCAAGAATGCGTCCACGTCAAAATTGTCCTGCAAAAGTAATGTCAAGTAGTGTGCTTCTAGATATTAACACGTTGACTGCCATGGTGGTCATCAGTGACCGGCGCAAAAGGTCTCTTGTAAAATTCAAAAAATACCCAATCGACAGCATTTACAATTTTGTAAATGCAATTAATATTAAATAGTGATTCAATTCTATGGTCTCCGATACCTTTGCATTATTTTTATTTTGCAGAATTCAATTATATTCTGTAGTACTTCTTCACATTGCGGTTTTAACATTCGGTTTATGGGACCCGTCAATTTGGCGGATTTCAAACTTTGAAATGAAACACAGAAAAAATCATAGCAATAATCTTAACTACTTTGCATTGTAAATTCATAATTTCATTAAAAGAGTTTATAAACACAATTATTATTTCCTTAAGCTTTCTAAATTTTGAAATTTGTATGTGGTATACCTATCTCTACGAAACGCGTTCAATTGGCGGGTTAGCTGATTGCGTAAACAATCCTTACATATTTGCTTCGTTTGTAAAATTATTCCTCCAATAGTAAATATAAGAGTGAAAGAAAAGTCTAAGATGTCCCTAACTCATTATTATTAAGTTCATTGAAAACAGTCAATATGTACAGTTAATATTTACTAATAACCTGTTATATAACTGTAAATAACATAAAAAATATTAAAAATTAATTTTAAACAAATTTCTTTACATATTTGTTATTTTTTCACAATGCAGTCATTTTGACTGTTTTTGGGCAATATAGGTATACAAGAAATCTCGGGCAATCTAGTGTTAAAAGAGTGTATACACACAATTATTATTTCCTTAAGCTTTCTAAATTTTAAAATTTGTATGTGGTATACCTATCTCTACGAAACCCGTCAAATTGACGGGTTAGCTGATTACGTAAACAATCCTTACATATTTGCTTCGTTTGTAAAATTATTCCTCCAATAGTAAATATAAGAGTGAAAGAAAAGTCTAAGATGTCCCTAACTCATTATCTCAATAGCGCCTCGATAACGTGACACAAAGCGAATTGTGTGGCCCGGATGTCATGTTACTTTGCATTGAACGAACTCGCTTACCAGAGTGATCCACGCGTTATTCGAAACTCAAAGCATGCAGCAGACTAAATGTCGTATTGAAAAGATATTCGGAAAACGTCTTGACTTATTAATATTTTATTTTTACGTAAAGGATTATATTGTTCAACTCAGACTTAGTTTGAATAAATTAATTTTTTAATGTAAATACGTATTTTCACCTACCCGTCAATTTGACGGGTGCTCGTAGAGATAGGTATATAAGAAACGCCCCTAAACCTAGTGTTAACATAGTAAAATATGCATGTCAGTCAACGTGTTAAAACAAGTAAAGTCATATTAATTTAACAACCTGTATAAAACTCAATTCGGAGAAGCATAATTCTTTCGGCGCCTTTGGCAAAGGATTGTTGCTGTCAGTCATAATAACCGTTAAACAATTAACTTGTAATAATACCTGAAAAGAATCACCACATTAATAATTCAAGAAAAAACTAAAGAATCAAAACATTAATAAGCTTCGGCGAAAGTGCGTAAAAAAGTTTTCACTTGGAACAAAAAATATTTTATGTACCTCGTTACACGTTTATAATCATGAACATTGTTTATTATCTGTCATACGTGGCTCATTCGTTCCGTATACAATTTTTAAGCATAGAACAACTAAATGTACATTTACTACTTTATGGAATTTAAGATCCCAGATTCTGACATACCGACTCTACGAAAAATCCACTTTGGCGCACTCTATACGGGAAAAATAAAAGTTGACACAGAAATGTGCATCTGTTTAGTTATGCACATTATTTTACAAAATCTGTATATTCAGTCTATAAGCCCATCTATATGTTCAGTCTTAAGCCCATCTATATGTTCAGTCTATAAGCCCATCTATAAGTTCAGTCTATAAGCCCATCTATATGTTCAATTGTCCACATGAAAGTTTCAAAAGTAGATGGCAGCACCTGGTTCAACTTAAAATATTTGAATTATAACGTTAGCAGCATCAGTTAAGAAGAAACCCGCGCAATGGCATCGTAACGAAAATATCATTCAACTCGCAGTGATTTATATGGAATTTTATTGTTTCGTACAATCCTCATTACATGCGATATCAAAGAAGTGCGTTAAGGCAACATTTGTCTCTTTGCGACAGTTTATTAAACAATTTTTGTTTCATTAAGTAGCAGACATGGCCCACGGTAATAAGGTATTTAAGGTCCCATCAGCAACTATTGAGGAACAGAAACAAAATCTGGAGAATATTATGTGCAAAATGCGCGACCATATTGAAGGAAGAGGGTCACGGTATGTTTATTTGCTGAATATTAAGTTTTGTTGTAAGCGGTATTCATGTTTTGTTACTGCGTTGTGCAGTGTGGCTAAGTATGCATCTTGACGCACAATGCATTGTTTGCTTTTAATGCAGTGATGTGTAGGATTTAAGATCTTATGTCGTGTTGTAGTACGTACTGTGACAGTATTGAGTATTGAATTATGTTGCTAATATAATATCGTAGAGTACCATGAAAACATTGTTTCATACTATTACTGCAGTGATGCGTAGGGTTTAAGATCTTATGTCATGTTGTAGTACGTACTATGACAGTATTGAGTATTGAATTACGTTGCTAATATAATATCGTAAAGTACCATGAAAACACTGTTTCATACTATTAATGTAGTGCTGTGTAGGGTTTAAGATCTTATGTCCTGTTGTAGTACGTACTATGA
Source organism: Cryptocheilus praepositus (assembly GCA_033815515.1). Lineage (NCBI taxonomy): Eukaryota > Metazoa > Arthropoda > Insecta > Hymenoptera > Pompilidae > Cryptocheilus > Cryptocheilus praepositus. The sequence continues at coordinate 322,987 of JAWWQZ010000197.1, forward strand.
CAGTATTGAGTATTGAATTACGTTGCTAATATAATATCGTAGAGTACCATGAAAACATTGCAAACATTGCCTAAAGTTGTACTTAGGGTTTAAAATTGTATGTTATGTTGTAGTACGTACTATGACAGTATTGAGTATTGAATTACGTTGTTAATGAAAACATTGTTTCATACTATTACTGCAGTGATGCGTAGGGTTTAAGATCTTATGTCATGTTGTAGTACGTACTATGACAGTATTGAGTATTGAATTACGTTGCTAATATAATAATGTAGAGTACCATGAAAACATTGTTTCATACTATTACTGCAGTGATGGGTAGGGTTATAAGATCAGTATTTATTGGCTAATATAATATCGTAGGGTACCATGAAAACACTGTTTTATACTATTAATGTAGTGCTGTGTAGGGTTTAAGATCTGATGTTATGTTGTAGTACGTACTCTGACACTGTTGAGTATTGAATTACGTTGCTAATATAATATTGTAGAGTACCATTAAAACATTGCAAACATTGCCTAAAGTTGTGCTTAGGGTTTAAAATTGTATGTTATGTTGTAGTACGTACTACGACAGCATTGAGTATTGCATTACGTTGTTAATATAATATCATAGGATACCATGAAAACATTGTTTGATACTATTACTTCAGTGATGCATAGGGTTTAAGATCTTATGTTATGTTGTAGTATGTCCTCTGACACCAATGAGTATTGAATTACGTTGCTAATATAATATCGGAAAGTACCATGAAAACATTGCAAACATTGCCTAAAGTTGTACATAGGGTTTAAAATTATATGTTATGTTGTAGTACGTTTTACTACAGCATTGAGTATTGAATTACATCGCTAATATAATATCAGAAAGTACCATAAAAATATTGCAACCATTAACTAATGTAATTTCTCGTCGTATAATATGTATAAAGTCAAACAATACACTGTGTGCTAATTTTCAATCTCATCTGCAGTGTTCAAATATATAATCTAGCAGATAGTATAATTAACATGATATTATGTAGCATCTTATTTATGGATGGAATTAAATTTGGAATTAAATTTTTAGTGAGGACCAATTTGATACTGTACGTCAACAATATGATATATTTTTGTGCATTTGTCTTGTAGGTATCAGTGGAGCCTGACTGACTTTGAAATCGGAGCCCCCTTGGGACGTGGAAAGTTTGGCCGTGTCTACTTGGCAAGGGAAGTGACGACAAAATATATAGTCGCATTGAAGACACTGTATAAGGTTGAACTTATTAAGGGTCGTGTTGAAAAACAGGTCATGCGTGAAATTGAAATTCAGTCACATCTAAGGTAAAACATCGCTCATCTTTTCTCTCGTCCAAAATTGGTTTAGAATACACATTCATCAGTTTGTATTCCTTTCAGGCATCCTAATATTCTACAAATGTTAACTTACTTCCATGATCACAAGCGTATTTATTTAGTGTTAGAATTCGCTGCTGGAGGAGAACTTTACAAAGAACTGAAACGTCAACCTGGCGAGAGATTCAACGAACATTTGTAATTGTCACATTCTTTACTTGTGGTCGACAATGCTAGTGACTCTTGGAGTGATGATCATTTTTGCATTGCAGGTCAGCTAAGTACACTTATCAAGTGGCTGATGCTCTGGATTATTGCCACAAAAACAATGTCATTCATCGGGACATAAAACCTGAGAACTTGTTGCTCACAGATGGTGGAGATATTAAATTAGCAGATTTCGGATGGTCAGTGCATGCACCTTCCTCAAAGTATGTATCATGAATCCATATATGTTAGCATATACGATACGTATTAGAATATTTAATAGAAGCAGCAGATATCAATCATTATTTTATCCAACTGTTAATTCTCGTAGACTTGTGGACACAAGTATTATTGTCACATAAGTGTTAATGTTTGTCCATTTTGACCAAGTGTTAATTCTGCTACTTAAATGTGATAAATGTTTATTTTGGAACAATTCGAATAACAGTCAATTGGTATTTTAATCAATACTTTATCAATACAGTATTTTAGAAATATTTTATTATATATATATATATATATTATAGAACTTAAAATATTTCAATGCATCAGTACCAGTACTTCTGTAATATATATAATATAATATTAGATATTATAAGATAATATAATATTATTCTGTTCTATGAATATTGACTGGTACTGATGCATTGAAATATATTAATATATTTCATTATATTTCATTCATTTAATATATAATTCATTGTATATATATATATTTTAATATATATATTAATATATTTCAATGCATCGGTACCAGTACTTCTGTAATATATATAATATAATATTAGATAATATATATTATATATATTACAGAAGTACTGGTACCGATGCATTGAAATATATGCATATGCATTGAAATGAATGAAATATAATGAAATATATTATTATATTTCAATGCATCAGTACCAGTCAATATCCATAGAACAGAATTGACAGACGTCAGCGCACGAGATTTAATCTACACAAATACACTTTGATTTTCCAGACGTAACACCCTATGCGGGACACTGGATTATCTACCACCAGAAATGATTTCAGGCGAGACATACGACATATACGTTGATCATTGGTGCCTAGGCATCCTCTGCTACGAATTTCTCGTAGGCCGGCCACCGTTTCTCAGCGATTCGCAGCAGGAAACGTATATCAGGATAAAGACCTTGAACCTACAATGGCCCGAGCAAATAATGCCCGGGGCGAAGGACCTCATATCGAAATTGATTAAACGCAAGGGTTCCGAGCGGATCACCTTGACGGCAGTTAAGAAGCACCCCTGGATTGCGAAGAACAGACACCCGCCTTCTTGAGTCAATAATAGTTAAGTAACTTTTATCCGCGGTACAATAAGTTACGAATAAGCACGTTGTTTATTAGGCGTTTTATCCAGAAGAATTCTGTACAAAGATTGACTTTGTTTCTGTCAATCTACCAAATCTCTCATTGAAATTTCGCGTAGGTCTGTCGGTCGGTTTATCTTTATGACGGTAGATTATGATTAATAGCCGTAATTTCACGTCATCATTTTCATGTGAACACGTTATGTACCCTGTTGTGATTGAAAGAGCGTAATTTTAATATTTATCGACTTGTCTCAATTATGACCAGTTGAGACAAACGAAAATATAGTCAACAGATATCGAATTTTCTGAAGTCAGTGGCAGCGAGTGTCAAATTTGAAAAATTTCATGCACCTTCTTGAGTATATGGTAGATAAGTAACTTTTATACGCAGTACAATAAATACGTTGTTAATTACAGGTACAAATAAATACGTTGTTTATTAGGCATTTTATCCAGAAGAATTCTGTACAAAGATTGGCTTTGTTTCTGTCAATCTACCAAATCTCTCATTGAAATTTCGCGTGGGTCTATCGGTCGGTTTATCTTTATGACGGTAGATTATGATTAATAGCCGTAATTTCACGTCATCTCATGTGAACACGTTATTTACCCTGTTGTGATTGAAAGAGCGTAATTTTAATATTTATCGACTTGTCTCAATTATGACCAGTTGAGACAAACGAAAATATATTCAACAGTTATCGAATTTTCTGAAGTCAGTGCCATGATCAACAGTACACAAACTGAAGACGTTTGAATAAAAAATCACGGCTTCTTGAGTATATGGTAGATAAGTAACTTTTATACGCAGTACAATAAATATTTTGTCAATTACAGGTACAAATAAATACATTGTTTATTAGGCACTTTATCAAGTAGGTCGTCTATACAAAAATTGGCTCTGTTTTTGTCAGAGCATACCAAACTTCTCGTGAAAATTTGGTGTACATTTCTATAGGTTTACGTGAATCATGGTAGATTATGATTAACATTTAGCCAACCGCACATTTTTCGCAAGTAGCACAGACTGATCATAAATAGTTGAAAGACAGGAAGAAGGTTAAAAAATTTGATTATATTTTAACGGTTCAATTATATTTGGTAACAATCCTCTGTCCATGACATCATTTAAACGTGAAATTAAAAGTACGTAACGTATTTTAGTATTTTTTTGGAAACGTGATAACGGGAATATATTGAAATTTCTATTACTAATATACTATTTCGAAGTATATAGCTAACATGATAACGTTCCTCATGAACTTCAATTGAATTTATCTGACAAGTTTCATTGAAAATGATGTTTTACAAAAGTATAAAATGTTTGCCGATTTGCGCATAATTCCAGCACAAGACTATCTAAATGACAGGCGTAAAAGGAAACACAACAAAAGGCAACGCATTATTACCCCTTCGACCCACAATTTCACACCATATCAATCCACCTACATCCCTTACAGCCGATCGAAAGTATCATTTTATAATCCACCGACTCGCCTCAATCCTGCCCGGTCCAAAGAAACAAAAATCCATTTAACATTCACCGAGTTGTCTAAAGTCAGTGCCATGATCGATGATACACCAACAGATTCCGCTCAAATAAACGATCACGGCCAATTAATATTAATCCCCGTGACATCCAACGCCACGACGTCAACTTCTGCGCCCAGAAGATCGCACAAGCTGGGCTTCGTTCGCGCAAAATCGCCGTGCACGAATTCCTTCACGTAAGTTCCGGCCTGCGTCTTCACGTCCAGCACAAAAAGCGTCGAGTTTTCCTCCGCCACCTTCGGCAACTTCTTCAATTCCTCAGGACTCACCCACCTGGCGCGCATTTCGTAGATGCAACGTTCTCGAGGAGTCAAAGGTCTTCTGTGCAACACGCGCACCGGTGTTTTTTGGATTACCTTCAAGTTCCTTATAGCGTTCAATTTGTCTAGTGGCACTTCCTCTTTGCGAGCGTCTCGACAAATGCAGAGGACGCGGTAGAACTTCGTCTTCACGGTTTCACCTTCTTTCAGCATCTTCAGGTCGACTCTGCAAACCGGAAAATTCAATAATTCAATTTAAATATTTTTAAAACATTAACCCTTCTTTGCATGATTTTTTTTTATTGGTGAAATAAATCAAGGTGATATAATTCATGTTCAAACTTAAAGGAAAAATGGTTAAAAAGCTCTTAGTATATATTTATAGTATAAATTTAGCAAAAAACAATATGATGGAAATTTCCATCGTCATGCAAAGTTAGATTAAAGTGAACTTGTTCTTTTATATCATTTTTGAGCATTCAATGTTATGATGGAAATTTCCACCATCATGCAAAGAAGGGTTAACACTTTAACGACCGCTAGCCGAGACTTTTCAGTGGTCAACGGTTATATTAGATAAAATAAATAGGATTCCCAACGACGCATTCAGTATTTTTCAGTTATAAAGCTTTACAAATAGGCGCATACACAATTCCTGCACGATATCTATATATAAGTATTAAGCATAAGTATAAGTATAAGTTTTCAAATATTTCTGTCAAACTAATGGGAGAGACGCAAATTCAGTTCTTTGGAGCTAAGTTATTTGCAGTGATTGTGTTGGTGGCTGAATTTAATTGTTTTCCTTGGAATTTTCTTTGGAAGACATTACTTGGATACCTTGCATGTACTTTAAAAAATTTTGCAATAATGGGAAATTTATAGCAACCGTTAGAAATTGTATGTCTACCCAAGTAGTGAAAGAGATTTTAATTCTGTTGATCACAGTCAAGATATTCGAAATAATACATGAATAAAAAATATAAAATAATGCTTCCAATTTTTGCGATAATGGGAAATTTATAGCAAGCGTTAGAAATCGTATTTCTACCCAAGTAGTGAAAGAGATTTAAATTCTATTTGTCACAGTCAAGATATTCGAAATAATACATAAATAAAAAATATAAAATAATGCTTCCAATAATTGTGTCTCTAGTTGAATTTACTTTCTTCTTCTGAAATTTTCTCCAGAACGTTATGTATCCCCTTTACATGCACTTTAAAAAATTTTGCGATAATGGGAAATTTATAGCAACCGTTAGAAATCGGATTTCTACCCAAGTAGTAAGAGAGATTTAAATTCCATTCATCACAGTTAAGATATTCGAAATAATACATAAATAGAAAATACAAAATATTGCTTCCAATAATTGTGTCTCTGGTTGAATTTACTATTTTCCCCTCAATTTTTTTTAGATATTATGCATCCCCTTAGAAAAAATGTTGCATCAAAAGAAAATCCGTACCAAACCTACCCCTTCACTCGCAAACTACAATGATACAAAAGCATAGAAAAAAATACAGATAATAAAGCATCCACCCGTATCAGTGATGCAGTTAAATAACGAACGTACTTTGTAAGAATTTTTAAGTTCGACGTGATTCTCACTAGACTCGTCGACGCGTTAATGCGATCGACTAATTGTGCTAGCAACTCATCCGTTATTTCCGTCATTCTCGGATTGATCAACTCTACCGCGAACGGTCTTCCTGAATAGATATTCCTGACGTCAACGTCCTCCCTTCCGGATGACAAAAATTTGATAGCTGAAATCAGTAGAACGGGATGTAACGCAGACTCATGTAGACAAAGTTCTGATAAGGCAGAACGCGTCCGACTTACACTGAGCTTTTACCGTTTCAGCGATGGGATTGCATAGTATGTCCTGAACGGATGTCTCCATTTTCTTCTCGCCGTTTATAAACCACGGCGTCTGACTGAGTTTGCGAGAGAACTTGTTGTAGCGACCGCCGATGAAAATGCTGCTGTGCGAGCACAGAACATTCTCGACTTTAATGAACGAGTCCATTTTCTTGGCTGGAACATTGAAAGATTTCGCAAACTCGTCATCCGATATTTCGCAGACTAAACTCTCCACGCCTTTCCTGCTGAACCTTTCGTTGTACTTTCTCTTCTTCTGAGCACCTTTGCCGTTCTTCTTGTTCAATTTATTTATGCTGGAAGACAAGGCAAACTTTTATGGCGTGTAAATGATAATGTGTTACGCGAGGTGTCTAGTTTTAGCTTTAATATTCCAAACATTACGTATTTCTGATGTAACTTTTTAATCAAATATTTTTGGAGGCCTGTTCATGTATCGTTTGTTGTCAGTCTGATGGATATCTGCCAGTGAAGTTTGTAGAAAAAAGTCTCTGCTGCCTTATATAGCATTTAATTATATTCTTATAATTGATGCACTTACATATTTGCACATTCCCCCTCGTCGCAAGGATGTACCAGGAAAACCTCAATAAGAAATGGCGAAGTAGTGGACGCAGACTTTCCTATCGCCTCTTCAATCTTTGGCAAAACAAGCCACTTCCAAACATCCTTAATATTATGCAGCTTTGACTTCAACGCGCTCGTACACTTCTCTGATAAATTCAATTCTCTCGCTAGATGAACGTGTAAGGATTGCTCCCTCAGTCTCACAGACACAGGTATAGTCAATGCACAAGTGAACGAAGCGGAATCATAGTTTTCGCTTTCCACCGCACTCTTAATTTTCTCTATCACGTCACTTTGCGTGTTATTCTGGAGAATACCTAAACACACGGTGCAAGGTGCGTCATTCTTCAAACATTCATCTGGTTCAATGTAACCGCACTGCAACAAAGAATGTCAGCGGATGTGTAGTTTAATCAAAGGTAAATGTTCTGCTGCTTCACTACGCAAGTCACTTTGACAAAGCACGCATTAATCTATCGTACAATATCATACACAGCAGGGACCCCACAATTATTCTCGTATTAAGACATTATTATGGATAAACCACTAAATGAAATACATTATCATTTCTCTACATTATTATAGATAAACCTCTCTACATTAGGATAAATTTTTCTACATTATTATGGATAAACCTTTAACTGAATTACACGTAAACTGGTACATGTTTCTTATTTATAACTTTCATGCTTCGCATATTCGTCCAGTGCATCATAATTTATCAGGACCCCGCAATTATTCTCGCATTGAGACATTATTACTGATATGCTACTAAGTGAAATACACGTTCACGTGTAGATGTTTCTTATTCATAACTTACATGCTTCGCATATTCATCCGGTGCATCATCATTTTTCAGGACCCCAGAATTATTCTCGCATTGAGACATTATTACTGATATACTACTAAGTGAAATACACGTTCACGCATAGATGTTTCTTATTCATAACTTACATGCTTCGCATATTCATCCGGTGCATCATAATTTTTCAGGAGCCCACAATTATTCTCGCATTGACATATTATTATGAATAAACCACTAACTGAATTACACGTGAATGTGTAAATGTTCCTTGCGAATAACTTACGTGCTTTGCATATTTGTCTGGCGCATCATAATTTTTTAGGACCCCACAATTATTCTCGCATTGAGACATTATTACTGATATACTACCCTAGTGAAATACATGTTCACGTGTAAATGTTTTTTTATTCATAACTTACATGCTTTGCATATTTGTCCGGTGCATCAATTTTTCAGGACCCCTTAATTATTCTGGCATTGAAACATTATTATGGATAAACTACTAACTGAAATATACGCCCACATGTAAATGTTTCTTATTCAAAACTTACATGCTTCGCATACATGTCTGGCTCATCATAATTTTTCAGGAGCCCACAATTATTCTGGCATTGAAACATTATTATGAATAAACCACTAACTGAAATACACGTGAACGTGTAAATGTTTCTTATTCATAACTTACACGCTTGGCATATTCGTCCGGCTCATCATAACTTTTCAGGATTCTAATTCCAATCAGGAGCCCACAACTATTCTCGCATTGACACATTATTATGGAAATACCACTAAGTGAAATACACGTGAACGTGTAAATGTTTCTTAAACTTTTCAGGATTCTAATTCCAATAAACCGCAATGAACATCTCGCACAACAGCCGCATTTCGTCAAGCACCTGAATATCTCCTTCTCCTCATCTACCGAGATGGTATTCATCATAACTCTAATTAATGTTTCACATTAATTCTCGCCGACACAGTACATGCGGCCTGACAATCCTGCAAGTATAACAGCATAGTCGGAAGTCATACATTCTGAACAGGCAGCGGTAAAGTGCCTTTCTTTACCTGCAAAATATAACCTCCATTCAGGAGTACTCAAACCATTAACAACTTTCACGCTAAAACCAGCCATAAACTTGCATCATAAGTTTTGTTCGTGCGTTCGTAGTCAGCAGTAATTGTTTTTAGATTGATAAAGATTAACGGAATAAAACTCGAGTTGAAGATATCGGTTTAAATAACGTGCGGTAGATTGTGCTGACCAATCACAGAGCAGATGCTCGAATTTGATTTGAGTGACGACATCCATGATTAAGCGGGTAAGATACGTGCCCATTTCTTCCTTAACTTATCAATGGAAACACTCACTTTTGGCAGTTGGATGATAAGAATTCGAATTATCACGTAGTTCGGATGCTCGGCGGCTAAAGTAATTCGAAGAATGATGAATAGGTAACATATGTCAAAGTTTGTCCCTGGCATTAGTTGAATATGAGCTGAAGCGAAATGGCAAAAACAGCGTGGAAGCATTCGTAAGCTAATGTTAAATGTTGCTATGTAAGATTGAATAAAAGAAAGAGTACTCGGCGAAGAGAAAGTGAACTATGGAGTTTCGAAGCTGCAAAAAGAAGCAGGAAATATCTCACACGATCCAGCAGGTAATGCACTAGCAGACTTTTATTTCTTCGATTTTATTCCTAGTTTTTAATGTTTTCGAATTGCGGGCGCACGCGTACGAAAAATATTTAAAAAATACAGAAAATTAAAGTCGACCATACGTACCCACATAATTTATATAAACGCAGGTCTGCAACTCCTTCAATACGATATTAGCATTTTTTTATGTTTCGGAGGTTTTCCATTACTTACAGTCATATATGCCCCTTCGATTGACATCTCTTTTTTTTCAATTTTTTATGCAATATTATGGGAGAAACAAGACAAAAATTCAATTTTCGCTTTTTGCCATTACAAATCTTACATATGCATGTGTATATATCTCACGATTAGAGCTTCTAGAATGTGAATAGTGTAATATGTTACTGTAAAAGTTGATAATATATAACTACTAATGGCTCATAATCATACATTACCTCTATGCAACTTGGCGTAAGTCACATGTTTAAAAAATGGTAAAGGAGACAGCATTGATACTGACTACTGCCTTGTACAGATTAACACTTTAACTGCCACGGTGGTCATCGGTGACCGGTGCAAAAGATTTTACTAAAAATGCAAAAAAATTTGCAATGAAGTCGCATTTATAATTTTGAAAATGCAATTGATATTGTAACGGTGCTTCAATTCTTTGGTCTCCTTACAATTCTGCGTTATCTTCATTTTGCATGATTTAATTATATTCTGCAGTATTTCATCGCATCGCGGTTTTAATATAGCTTGGCAGTTAAACGTGTTAATCTGCAATATGCTGATGAACATAAGCTGAAATACTGATTTCTCCCAAGATCGTGTGTCATCGATATGTTACACGTTTTAATTTAACATGTTTTCCTCCCAGTATTATCAGTTAGTCCAAAGACTCTTCATTAATTTTATCCCTACGTTTCCTCGTTGATACTGTACGAACATTGTTTATGCCGTGCACATTCGCTTATCAACACTGTAACCAAACATATATTATATTATGTTTGCCAGTAAATATTATACACCTTTAGCGCCGTTTCACAGATTCCCTCAGAATTGCCAGAATAAAAATGACGGGGTCCTCTCAAATGCTTTATTCTCGTGTAGAATATAAAATCTCCTGGAATACAATCGTAATACTTAATCTCATTATTGCATCATCGTCGCCCCACGCGCGACGACTTACGAACAAACTTTCCCGCGCGGAAAGGCTCGTCAGCAGAATCCCCGCGATTCTTATATACATAATTCCCTTATATGTACCTAACGTTATCTTAGCACAGCTAAAGGCGTGAGCGTTTATAAAATTAGGCGTATCTCGTATGATTCTTGCATACACGTGTGTACACAAAGTTTGTTCCTGTCCACCTGAAATTTTCGGAAAGCACCGCCCTGCTATGGAATCTTCCCTTATTCTGTCTCAACATGTGCATCGGTTCGCGGTCGTCACTTTGTCATCTTCCCATATCTTCCCACATCTCGTATGATTCTTGCGCGTGGATACACGTGTGTACACACAGTTCGTCCCTGTCCACCTGAAATTTTCGGAAAGCACCGCCCTGCTATGGAATCTCCTCTTATTTGTCTCAACATGTGTATCGGTTCATTGTCGTCGCTTTGTCATCTTCCCATATGTTCCCATATCTTCCCATATCTCGTATGATTCTTGCGCGTGGATACACGTGTGTACACACAGTTCGTCCCTGACCACCTGAAATTTTCAGAAAGCGCCGCCCTGCTACGGAATCTTCCCTTATTTGTCTCAACATGTGTGTCGGTTCGCGGTCGTCACTTTGTCATCTTCCCATATCTTCCCATATCTCGTATGATTCTTGCGCGTGGATAGACGTGTGTACACACAGTTTGTCCCTGTCCACCTGAAATTTTCAGAAAGCACCGCCCTGCTATGGAATCTTCCCTTATTTGTCTCAACATGTGTATCAGTTCATTGTCGTCGCTTTGTCATCTTCCCATATCTTCCCATATCTCGTATGATTCTTGCGCGTGGATAGACGTGTGTACACACAGTTTGTCCCCGTCCATCTGAAATTTTCGGAAAGCACCGCCCTGCTATGGAATTTTGTCAACATGTGTATCTTCCTCATTTTGTCATCTTCCCATATCTTCCCATATCTCGTATGATTCTTGCGCGTGGATACACGTGTGTACACACAGTTTGTCCCTGTCCACCTGAAATTTTCAGAAAGCACCGCCCTGCTATGGAATCTTCCCTTATTCGTCTCAACATGTGTATCGGTTCGCGGTTCACTTTGTCATCTTCCCACAGCTTCCCATAAGCGGCCTTTCCCATATCTCCCCTTTAGCGCAGAACGGTGGGTCCATGGAAGGACTTTCCTTTGGCGAACTCGAGATTTTCGCCCGCGTACGACAACGAAGGACTGACTTCAACGTCGCCGACGACTTCTGAGGCCCCTGCTTTCAGCAGCCATTTTTTGTGCAGCTGCAGAAGATCCCTTCTCGCCGTGTCTGGGCAGTCCTGACCAGCAGAGTCGGAGTTCTTTACTGGACTAAAGTTCTCCTCGCGCGTTGCCTGCCAGACGGCGAAACGTTTCGCGAACTTGAAGACGTCGAAGACGAATTTCTCGATCTTGATGCCGTTGGGGATCTTCGGCGTGCACTTGTTGCCTTCCTCGTCGATGTAGGGGATCTTCTTCTTCGCGGCGTGCAGGTCCAAGTCGCCTTCGTGAAGATTGCCGACGTCGCACAGAAAGTCGCAGGTGAAGTAATGGTTGCAAACGTTGGCTGCGTTGTAGAGAAGACGACCGTCGCTTCTTCGAAGTTCACTCGTCTTGTTTGAAATTTCACTGTACTCGACCACTCGGTACCGGTCCTCGACCTACGATTCATTTCAGTATGAATTATGCATTGTGATATAATGTCGAGGGTCCATTGTGATGTGATTGTTATGCACGAGGCAAGAAGATTGGTGCGAAGGGGAGGAATAGGATGATCGAATCAGGGCAGAGTCCTTGGAACAAGCATGTAGGTGTGAAACGAATTTTAGGAGAGTTACTACTAGTAAGATTTAGAATGGGGAATGAAGAGGGAAGGTAAATAGTGGGAGGAAGAGGATTACAAGGAGCAGTGAAGGAAATATTGGGAGCAAGAGGAGAAGGATGCCTGAAAGAAATGGAAGAAGGAAATATTGAAGAAGCTAAAGTAAAAATAAATATTAGAGAAGGTAAAGGTTTGATTACCTGAAAGAAATGGAAGTGAAAGAGTCAGAAAAAAAGTATATAAGAGGCAATAGTAAAAATGAAGAAGCTAAGAGTAAAAATAAATATTAGCAGGATTCAGAGTAAAGGTTTAAAAGAGATTACAGGAAGAAGTAAAGGAAACATTGGAAACAAAGGAAATATTGGGAGCAACAGGAGGAAAAGAATGCCTGAAAGAAATGGAAGTAAGAGTAAAAAGAGTATAAGAGACTAAAGAAGTAAATATTAGCAGGACTCAGCGTAAACGTAGAGATGCATAAGGACGGTGTAATATATAACTTAAGAAACTGTAACCCACAAAGGATAGCTGGACAAATGTACTCCAGACAACATGAGAGATAGATTAAAAAGTAGTGCAGGACGCAGGGCACGAAATTTGAAAAGGTGAAAGAGAATCCTAATGGATTATATATGGCATAATAGAAGAGGAAATATTATGAGAGCAGACAGGAACAAATAAGGGGAGAGGGAGAAAGAGAAAGGAAGGGATATTTAAATACGACTGGATTGAGTCAACTAGGGATGGAACAGTTAAGAATGGAAAAGTATGAGACTGTGGATAAACTGAGAGGAAGAGATAAAGAAATACAAATGCAAATGCAATGTCACCAGATAAAAATGGCTATATATAATAATAGATATAGGCATTTAAAAACAGGAATATTAGCTGATTATTTGAGCAGCGAAGGAAAAAGGACAGTGTGGATGTGATGTTGGAATAGGGAAACGTGCAGAGCTATTCAACTGTTCAGTATTTCATATATATCACTCGAACTGCGGAACTTAGAATTCGATGTTTTGTTCAAGTTATATTGGAAAGATATCGATTCCTACTTCAGAGCTACTTAGCAATTTCCGGAAATTATTTGATAAAATGTTAACACCTGACGGATTCTTTTAATAGAACGAACTTTCACTTTTTTCTGCAAACTGTTTTTATGTCCGTATCAGTTCTAAATCCGTAGATTAAGCAAGTAAACAAACAAAAATCTGAGCCCGGTGCAATGCGGATGATAATCTTCAGTTGATAATCTTATCTCTACTGCGATTGCATGCATCATATACACAGGGTGTGTGCAAAATGACGGTACATCTGCAGCGCAAAAATAATTAAAATATGTAGAAAAAGGTTTTTTGTAAACATGCCAAATTATCTGGTAACAGGCTGGAGTGAGCAAAGCTAATCTATACCAAAATATAAAAACCTGTTAGTCAAGAAATGCATACAGTACATAGAGGCCAGATACAAATACTTTTTGCACACACCGTGTATATCGTGCCGTCATACGCAAATAATACAAACATAATAATGATAGGTATACAAAAAGAAATGTTCGTAACCTTGCAAACGATTCCTACGGGTTCATGAGGATCAGTTTTTTCGACTACTGTCACTCCACAGTCCGTTCCCGAGGACAAGCAGTACCCTACGAAAACCGGATCCGCTACTTTTATCAGTATATTGTCGACGGAATGTACATGAACACTATTAATTCCACGTTGCCGCATGTCATTCAGTATTCCTTGAACCTTCAGAGCTCTGTACAGTCCACCATTGCCATCTGGTGCTTTTGCCACTCTATGCTTTTCATCCAGGATAATTTTACCATCCAACGTGAAACACGGTAGCATGCCTTGCTTGAAGGCTCTTATATTATTCTCCTTTATACCGTACTTGTAAATTTGTGCCAGGGTAGCTTCGTGAGTGGCTTCACTGGTCATTATGTACCTGAAAAAGGAAAATATTTAGCTAGAATTTACGATTAGCCACAACATTTTATCAAATGATTTGTTTGTAGTAAAAATATCATTGTCGCGGTCAATGTTTCACTATAATGAAAGTTCCAAAACATCCATATGTTGTCAATTAAAGATTTTGTCAATGGGTGCCAACAATAGAATATAAAAGGCAAAATGTCTTTTCATTCGTGCGCAATGCATTAGATTCGACGTATTATACATTTACTAAATAGAACATATTTATCGTACCAAGTTATTTCCCCCCTCTTCCCACATTCTTTCTCCGCCATCTCCTCCAGTCTCAATATCCTCTTTGCCTGAATTTCGAACAGCGTCAGCCCGCTCGGCAGTCCCACATCGTACAACCCCTTCGGATACGTAACACCCAGCCTAGTCCCTTGTCCGCCAGCCATCAGCAAAATAGCCACCCGTCCCTCCGCAACCTCCTTCAGCCCCAGCTTCCTATACGCCTCCAGCTGTTCCTCGCTCGCAGTGCTCACACTCGCAATGTCATCCTCCGAAACAGGCTGCACCTTATCGTCCAGCATACTGCGCCCAATAGACGCCGAAGATGCCAACGCCTTGGTAAAATACCCCGTCACCTCCGCCAAGTCCAATTTATTTACATCCTCCTCCAGCGCATGCCTCTCTTCGTTGCTCAACTCGTCCCAAAACTTGAGCAGGTGCTCCTGGCCGTAAACCGCCAGCTTTTCCTTTGTGCGCTCCATCACTCCTGCCCTCCGTGCCTGGCTACGCACTCTGTTTTGACCGGTTTGACACTTGCAACGGCACTGCTACTCTGGGAAACACAATATACCGTTATCTGGCTGGCTGGCGCGCTTTATCACCCGGAGCTGCGTTTTTAAAGGTCTGCGCTGATAGTCGCCGGCTACGTCACCAGGCCTTCGTTGCAGGAAAGCAGGGATGGCAGACTGACACGAGCAACAGGTACGCGAGGAGACTGACTGCCGTCGAGACCTAACCCAACGCGAAGGTAACAGTGCACCTTCCCTTTCCCGTGGACACGTAGCAGGTTTGATTCGATTTCTCTTATCGACGACGCCCGTCGTCGCCCCACCAGCCACGCGCCCGCCACATTTCCTCCTTTCCTTTCCATCCTCGAAGCCTCGTGCACGAAGTAGACTACGGCAGCGAGGACTCGGCGGCGGACACTTTTATTCTATCGGAGATCGCTCGACCGCCTCGGAATTTGAACGAACCTCGCCTCCGGCGCAGCGGTTCTCATTCTATGCGGGGGCGCATATTTTTGTTGTTGAAACACGTTGACTGTCACGGTGGTCACCGGTGAAGGGTGCAAAAGATTTTATTAAGAATGCAAAAGATTTGACTAAGAATGCAAAAAATTTGCAAACTTATAAAAGCAATTGATATTGGTACGGTGCTTCAATATTTTGGCTTCTACCAACTTTGCATTACCTTCATTTTGCACGGTTTAGTATTCTGTATATTTAGTAATTCTGTAGTATTTCATCGCATCGCGGTAGCAAAATTTTCACGTCAAAGTTTCTGCTCCACAACAACTCACTTTCGGTCCTGCCGAATCTTGCCGAAATGAATCTCACTTCAGGCGGAAAAGCACATTCTTGACGATCAAGGCCTTTGCATTTTTGAAAAACCGAAAGCACTTGAGATTCACAGGTTTGCGGTTGAAAAGTCTAGTTTCCACGCGATCGACTGCGTTAACACGACTACTCACAATTTTTATTCAATCGAAAATCGTTCAACCGATTCGAAATTTGAACAAACCTCGCTTCTAGCGCAGCGGTTCTCATTCTATGAGCGGCGCATATTTTTACCCATTAATCGCCGTAGCCAGGAAGCATTTTCACGTCAAAATTTGTGTTCGTCAACAGCTCATGATTTTGGTCCTCGAGAATCTTGCTGAAAAGACTCTCACTTCAGACAGAGACGCATATTCTTGACGATCAAGGCCTTTGCATTTTTTAAAAGCCGAAAGTACTTGAGATCCGCAGGTTTGCGATTGAAGAGTAGTTTCCACGCGGTCGATTTCGTTAACACGACTACTCACACTTTTATTCAATCGAAGATCGTTCGATCAATTCGAAATTTGAACGAACCTCGCTTCTAGCGCAGCGGTTCTCAATCCGTGCGAGGGTGCATATTTTTTCGGTTTTAACACGTTGACTGCCACTGTGATCACCGTGTTATTAAAAGTGCAAAAAATTTGCATTGAACCCCATTTGTCATGTTGTAAAAGCAATTGATGTTGTAACGGTGCTTTAATACTTTCGCTTCCAAAAACTGTGCGTGTTAATCGCCGCAATCGGGAAGCATTTTTACGTCAAAGTTTCTGCTCCACAACTGCTTACACTTTCGGTCCTGCCGAATCTTGCCGAAACGAATTTCCCTTCAGGCGGAAAAGCACATTCTTGATGATCAAATGCTTTGCACTTTTGAAAAGCCGAAAGCACTTGAAATTCACAGGTTCGCAATTGAAAAGTCTAGTTTCCGTGCTATCGACTATGTCAAGCCGAGAATTTGTGCAACTCACACTTTTATTCAATCAAAGATCTTTTGATCGGTTCGGAATTTGAATAAACCTCGCCTCCGGCGCAGCGGTTCTCAATTCATGCGGGGGCGCATATTTTTCCCCGTTAATCGCCGTAGTCAGGAAGCATTTTAACATTAAAATTTGTGTTCGACAACGGGTCACTTTCGGTCCTGCCGAATCTTGCCGAGACAACTCTCACTTTAGACGGAGACACACATTCTTGACAATCAAGATCCTTGCACTTTTGAAAAAGTCGAAAGCACTCATAGATTCACAGGTTGCGCGGGTAAAGAGTCTAGTTTCCGTTTTCATGGGGATCTTTATGGTCTCAGATTTACACTTTTTCGTTGGCTAAAAAGCCTGTACACTGTAACGGTTCGCATTTTTAGATAAACGAAATGTTTCTGACGTTGGTCGATGCACTGATCCGACTGAAATTTGAGGGAAACACGTTTGTTGGTCTGTTGCAACTTCGTTGATGGCAATTGTCAATTTTTCATCGAAAAGAATTATTGGCTGATTGGGCAACATCTAATCGTCATAATCTCGCGGCTACGCTGATAATCGTTCAGTTTCGCATAGAAACTATCCAGTCAACCCATTTAACGAGTCATTCGAAACGTCTTTCAGTCTCTCAACTTTAATTTCTTTTCCCAGGTTCTCCGCTTCACCTTAAATTGGTGATCATTTCTGGAATTTCCGCTTTCAAACCTCTAGAACATGGATTCAGACTCTCATTATCATCAGAACATATCTAATTAGTTGAATTTTCTTACTTTAAATTTAAAAAAAAATTGATTTTGAACGTTGAAACAAAATTAATTGATTTGGATGCATAGAATTAAATGTTCGGCAAACGAAACGGTAAAACAAAAATTTTATTTAACATGGACAAACATTTCTTCATTATAAATGTTAAAACAAAATTAATTGATTTGGACGCATTTGAAGCGAATTTTTTTTATTTCAAATTAAAGACGAAACTTGTTGATTTTATACGTTAAAATAGAATGAATCGATATCGACGCGTGGAATTAAGTATTCGACAAGCAAAACGTTAAAACGAATTTTTCAATTTCAATCAAAAACAAAATTTGATGATTTCGTCTGTTAAAACACAATTAATCGATTTTGACCCATATACCTAAGAATTCGACGAGTGAAACATTAAAACGAATTTTTTTAATTTCAATCAAAGACAAAATTTGATGATTTCGTCTGTTAAAACACAATTAATCGATTTTGACGCATATACCTAAGAATTCGACGAGTGAAACATTAAAACGAATTTTTTTAATTTCAATCAAAGACAAAATTTGATGATTTCGTCTGTTAAAACACAAGTAATCGATTTTGACGCATATACCTAAGAATTCGACGAGTGAAACATTAAAACGAATTTTTTTCATTTCAATCAAAGACAAAATTTGATGATTTCGTCTGTTAAAACACAAGTAATCGATTTTGACGCATATACCTAAGAATTCGATGAGTGAAACATTAAAATGAATTTTTTTTAATTTCAAATCGAAAACGAAATTGAAAAAAAAGTCGGTGTCGACGCGTGGAATTTAGTTTAACAGTTTAGTTTAACAGCCAAAAGTCTTCCGATCCACTCATTCGCTCGCTTCGTAACTTTCGACCGTTTCCAGCTCCGATTTTTTTAGCGGTCGGCATGATACCGGCGCAAAAGGATTCGACGGAATTCCGTTGGGCTTCGTCAGGACCCGTTGGAAATTGACATTTCACGGTCCTACGTCCTTCCACCGCGACACGGCGAAAGGTACGCAAAACAGGTTTGAACGAAAGGCGAGAGAGAGTGCGAGCAATGTACTTTCAAAGTTAAATCCACGAGGCCGAGAGAACGAATTCGATCTCAGACGTGTGCCAGACGATTCTCGATACTGAACACTCGAGTATCGTGGCTCGACATTTTTCCAGCGTCAC
Organism: Cryptocheilus praepositus; assembly: GCA_033815515.1. Taxonomy (NCBI): domain Eukaryota; kingdom Metazoa; phylum Arthropoda; class Insecta; order Hymenoptera; family Pompilidae; genus Cryptocheilus; species Cryptocheilus praepositus. The sequence continues at coordinate 342,037 of JAWWQZ010000197.1, forward strand.
CTTTAGATTTCGCGATAACGAAAACTGTCGAGTGACGATCACCGACATTCAATCTCGGCTTCTTATCGGTATTTACAATCTGTGGAATCTATTCGATCACGGTCACGTGGCAAATGAAGCAATTTTTCAGAAAGTTATCATTTATGGCATCTTTGGGCAGTATGGTTTCCGTGTACTTGACGTTAGTTTGTCGACATATGGTCGGGTGTTTGACGTTAGTCTGATGTCAACGATGACACACCGAACGATCATTGTCTCATAAAGCAAAGAGTTATGCGGAATTACGCACTAACTGACGTGTAAAACGGTCATGTGGTCTTTATCTTAATACAGAGCGTAGGAACTAGCAATTTAAATTCTGTCGCGTTTACAAGTCGCATTAAAAATAACGCGATTGTAGAATTGTTTAACTTTGAAATGAAAAATTATTTATGGCATCCTTGGACAACATGATTTTCAAGTACTTGACGATATTCTGTCATCGACGACGATTTACATCAAACGAGCAAAAAGTTATTCGAGATTATGTGCAAATTGACGTGTAAAACGGTCATGTGGTCTTTATCTTAATACAGAGCGTAAGAACTAGCAATTTAAATTCCGTCACCTTTACAAGACATTAAAAGTGACCCGATTGCAGAATTGCTTAACTTTCAAATGAAAAATTATTTATGGCATCCTTGGACAACATGATTTTCGGGTACTTGACGATATTCTTTCATCGATGACGACTTACATTAAACGAATATTGCCTCGCAAAGCAAAAAGTTATTCGAGATTATGTGCAAACTGACGTGTAAAACGGTCATGTGGTCTTTATCTTAATACAGAGCGTAGGAACTAGCAATTTAAATTCCGCTGCGTTTACAAGTCGCATTAAAAATGACCCGATTACAGTACTGGTTAATTTTGAAATGAAGAATTATTTGTGGCATCTTTGGACAACATGATTTTCGTGTACTTGACGATATTCTTTCATCGACGACGATTTACATCAAACGAGCAAAGAATTATATGCAAACTGATGTGTAAAATGGTCATGTGGTCTTTATCTTAATACAGAGCGTAAGATCTATCAATTTAAATTCCGTTGCGTTTACAAGACATTAAAAGTGACCCGATTGCAGAATTGCTTCACTTTGAAATGAAATATTATTTATGGCATCCTTGGACAACATGATTTTCGGGTATTTGACGATATTCTGTCATCAACGACGACTTATATCAAACGAGCATTGCCTCGGAAAGCAAACAGTTATACGGAATTATGTGCAAACTGACGTGTTAAAACAGTCATGTGGTCTTTATGTCAATACAGAGCGTAAGAACAATAAATGAAAATTCCGTCGCGTGTTAGACGATACAGAAAAAGTGAGCCGACTACGGAATTGCTTAACTTTGAAATGAAAGATTATTCACGACATCCTTGAGCAACATTATTTTTGTGTACTTGATTTAGTCCGTCGTCAACGATACACCAAACGATAATTGTCTAATAAAACTAGTTATTCTGGATTATGCAGAAATTGACGTATTAAAAGGCTTATGTCGTCTTTACCTCAATGCGTAGCATAAGAACAATAAATTCAAATCCATCACGTGTTGCAAATGATAAATAAAAAATCACTAGACTACAGAACTGCTTAACCTAGTAACAAAAAATATATATATCTTTCGACATGATTTTCGTCTGCTTGACGATACTATGTTGCCAACACTAACTTACATCAAACGAGCATTGCCTCGCAAAGCAAAAAAAAATCATTCCCGATTATGCACAAATTGACGTATTAAAAGGGTTATGTCGTTTTCATCTCAATACACGGCGTAAGAACAAGAAATTCAAAATCCATCGCGTATTACAAATGATACATGAAAGATAACCCGACTACAGCATTGGCTAACTATGAAATTAAAAATCAGTTATGGTATTCTTAGAAAATATGATTTTCATCCATTTGATGTTAGCCCGTCGTCAAAGACACACCGAACAATCATTGCCTCATAAAGCAAAAAATCATTCTGGATTACGTACAAACTGACGTATTAAAAGGGTTATGTCGTCTTCATCTGAGTGCATAACAAAAACAATAAATCCAAATCCATCGCGTGTTACAAATGATAAATAAAAAATCACTCGACTATAGAACTGCTTAACTTAGTAACAAAAAATATTAATGCCATCCTCGGACGTGATTTTACATAGAATCTCGCCGACACTAACTTACACCGCACAACTATTGCCTCCCAAAGGAAAAAATCATTCGGCATTACACACGAACTGTCGTATTAGTACGGTTAGGTTCTTTTCGTAGGACTCTGCGTCGTCGACAAAATGCATTCGATCCGCACGTGTCGGAAGGTCCCTCCAAGTCTGACGACACCCCACCAAATGTGTTCGTTTTCAACCCATCACTCCTCCATTCCTCGTTTTAGCGACCACGCCGTTTCCCGTACACGCGATCACGTCACACGTCACCCGACTCGAGCTTCTGCAAAAATTCACGGGTTAGAACGGTTAGGCAGTGGCCCCATCAGACTCTAGATAGCGCATGTGCATTTGCAGGCGAAAACGTTCGTTACGTTTTTCCTTTGGAAGTGACGTTCGAACTGGCCGAATTCGACGGAAGCGAACGTTGAAATCATCAGAATCGGGTTATTCAGATTCGGGGAAGATCGAAGAAGACAATGGCACGATTACGAAATTATCCGATGCCAGACGCTTAACCCTTCTTTGCATGACGGTGGAAATTTCCATCGTAAAATTGAATGCCCAAAAATTATATAAAAGAACAAGTTCACTTTGATCTAACTTTGCATGATGATGGAAATTTCCATCATATTGTTTTTTGCTAAATTTATACTATAAGTATATACTAAGATTTTTTTAACCATTTTTCCTTTCATTTTGAACATGAATTATATCACCTTGATTTATTTCACCAATAATCCTACCATATGGACACTTTACGGGCTCTAGTTTTGAAGGATTGATTCTGCAGATGAAGAGTAAATGTAAAAGAATGTAGAGTAAACTTGCAGATCGTTGTTATGTTAGACGGCGTGGAAAAAGAGAGAAGTGAGACGCAGTTTTAAATTGCGATATGGCAAATTATCGAACGATTCATCGAACGGCGCGAAACGTCTCACGAAAAATTCAAAAAATTCAAAAAATACCCAATTGGTAGCATTTATAATTTTGTAAATGCAATTAATATTAAATAGTAATGGAATTCTTTGGTCTTGAATACCTTCATATTACTTTCATTTTGCACAATTCAATCATGTTCTGTAATATTTCATCAGATTACGGTTTTAATATAGTAAAATACGACAGTAAACGTGTTAACACGGTCATCAGTGACCGGTACAAATGATTTCACAACAATTTTAAAAATTCAAAAAATACCCAATTGGTAGCATTTATAATTTTATAAATGCAATTAATATTAAATAGTGATTGAATTCTTTGGTCTCGGATACCTTTGCATTACTCTCATTTTGCACAATTCAATCATATCCTATAGTACTTCATCGCACTTATTTTGCTACATTGTATTATTTTGTCTATTTAAGTATTTCAATATTATCATTCAAATTATCAATATTCAATGCATTAAACTCGTTTATAAAATTATCGTTACCCATTGCCTATTTTGAATGTTAGAAAATCTGCTCATGAAATACTACAGCGTTCGACTGAATTCTGCAAAATGTAAATACTGTGCAGGTATTGGAAAGGAAAGAATCGCATCATCATTCTTACAGTTGCATTTATAATAATAAATACCGTGCATACTGTGCTGTATTAGCACGGCGATGCTATAAAATACTACAGCGTTTGACCGAATTATGCAAAATTTAAATAACGTGCCGGTATTGGAGACCAAAGAATCGCATCACTATTCTAACAACTGCATTTATAAAATAATCGCTACCCATTGCGGCTATTTTGAATTTTCAGTAAAATCTCTCAAAAAATACCGTTTGACGCGTAATAAGCGTTTGACCGAATTATGAAAAATGTAAATAACATGCTAGTATTGGAAACCAAAGAATCGCATCACCATTCTTACAATTGCATTTATAATAATAAATACCGTGCGTACTTTGCTGTATTAGAACGACGATGCTATGAAATACTACAGCGTTTGACCGAATTATGCAAAATTTAAATAACGTGCCGGTATTAAAAACCAAAGAATCGCATTACTATTCTAACAACTGCATTTATAAAATAATCGCTATCCATTGCTACGGCTTTGGATTTTCAGTAAAACCTTTCAAAAAATACCGTTTGACGCGTAACAAGCGTTTGACCGAATTATGCAAAACGTAAATAACATGCCAGCATTGAAAACCAAAGAATCGCATTACCATTCTTACAATTGCATTTATAATAATAAATACCGTGCGTACTTCGCTGTATTAGAACGGCGGTGCTATGAAATACTACAGCGTTTGACCGAATTATGCAAAATTTAAATAACATGCCGGTATTAAAAACCAAAGAATCGCATTACTATTCTAACAACTGCATTTATAAAATAATCGCTATCCATTGCTACGGCTTTGGATTTTCAGTAAAACCTTTAAAAAAATACCGTTTGACGCGTAATAAGCGTTTGACCGAATTATGCAGAATGTAAATAACATGCAGATACTGGAAAGCAAAGAATCGCATCACGATTCTTACAATTGCATTTATAATAATAAATACCGTGCGTACTTCGCTGTATTAGGAAATGCGCTACAATGAAATACTAGAGCGTTTGACCGAATTCTGCAAAATTTAAATAATCCACAGGTATTGAAGACCAAAGGATCGCATTACTACTCCACCAACAACTGCATTTACAAAATAACCATTGCTACCCAACGTGAATATTTTGGATCTTCATTCAAATCTCTTGCGCCCATCAATGGTGACCATGACAGCATCAAGGTGCTAAAGTGTCAACATTCATGTTCGCCATATTCATCCTCGCAGCCGCAAAAACCACACCCTCGCGGTCCTCGCCTGATACGGAAGTTTCGTTTTGAAAGATCAGTCCACTTATACCTCTCATTGTTTAGTAAGATTCCGCAACATGCGGTGGCGCTCGGGATTGCGTCAACCCGCTGCACGCAGAGGTGATCTCGAATATTTTTTCGAGTTGCATGCGTGTGTGCTTGTGACTTACGAGGGCATCATGCTGTACTTGACTAAATAACGTTATTTGGTAATGCCAGCAGCGATATCATAGGTGTACAGTAAGAAACTATGTAGTGTCCGCAGCACGATGTTGTGACGTTGACGTATGTGTGCGTGTCGCTCTTGATGATAAGTAAATGTTTCTCGGTGAGTTTTTCGTTCGGCGAAGTCGAGGGAAGGCGAAAGATTTTCTAACCGTCACCACCGTGGGGGAAAAGTAGCTAATCAGCGGTTTGGCGCGGGGTCGTTAATAAACGACCGTAAAATTACGTTTTCGGGGATGATTAAACGGACCGGCCCGTCGTTTATGTCTGACACCCACTTTCTGCGACCTGTCGCTGTTTCATTGTTTCTCCCGCGGCGTTGACAGCGTTTGAACCCAAACGGGATCCTGCCATCACGGGTCTTCGGCCCGCGTTTCGGTTTTTCGCGAAATTCCCTTGGCGGCTCCTCGAACCGATTCCGGGACTCCTCCCGCATTGGGTGCAGTTAGGTTAAGGTTTGCGATGGTCCTGTTTCGCTCGACGAAAGGGTCGCCCGTCCGTCCGCAGGTACCTAGCGTTTTTCCGCGGTGAAAATGTCGAGTCGGAGGTTAGGAGTCGGGGCAGTTCGTTCGTTTTTAATTGTGTCGGGAGTGTTTCGAGTGCTGGTAGGAAAGGGTGTAGGCTCGAGGAAGGTCGACGTGCCCGAGGAAATTAGCCGTTAGGGACGTGGGTATCCTTAAACGAGACATGTAATGAGTGCGAATGATCACGGGACACCTAGCGTACACGCCTATCGCGCTACGATTGATTTCGAACCGATCGCTATCTCGATATATACGAAATTCAGGTGCCGGGTGCCTAGGGAGCAGCTGGCAAGATGGGCAAGTTGTTGTCAAAGATCTTTGGCAACAAGGAGATGCGCATTCTCATGCTGGGATTGGATGCAGCTGGGAAAACTAGTATCCTTTTCTATGCCTTACCTTGGAAGAGTAGACGGAGAAGGTGTTGACGGCGGATGTTGTGTCAGTATGTTTCCTTAAATTGGTGTGCCAGCGATACTGTATAAACTTAAACTAGGACAGTCTGTGACGACTATACCAACTGTAGGATTCAATGTAGAAACAGTTACCTATAAAAACGTTAAATTTAATGTTTGGGTAAGTGCGAGATATCCAACGATTTGTGTCTGCAGATTAACACGTTGAGTGCCACGCATATTTTTAATTCGCCATTCGTATTGCGGTATAGCAATGCAGTACTAACAGATTGAAATTTACTCGGTACCGATATGTAAATATATTAGGGCTACTGTTTCTTATTGTAGTAGAAGATGTTTACATTTAGAATGAAATGTTTATGGGCATTCATTCAAAGCATTATGCGCCAATTCTGTTTGGTCTTGTTTATCGTTGGCCCACTAGATAAGATTTCATTGAAATTGACTTGCGACCGATATAATACATACATTTTAGAAATGCAACACAATCCGGTAGAGCAATGGCCATTGTTTCTTATCGTAGTAGAAAATGACTAAACATGTTTCCACAACCATTATGTGCCAATTCTATTTATGTTTGTACTAGATGTTTCAATAAAATCCATTAATTTGTTTTTAATAAGAAATATATAAATGCATTAACGATACAATCCTGTAACAAATAAAAATGAAGTAAATTTTAAATAAGGTTTCAGTAATTACTTAAAACAATGTAAATTTTTTAGTTTTATATCATATTTTACACTGTCAGTCACCGGTGACTGACACGGCCCAAACGGAAAGTTCAGTGTCAGTCACGGATGACTGATGTGGCACTCAACGTGTTAAGCTTATCGCGGATGTTGTATGCCAGGACGGCACCGTGTGTCTACTGTGTGATAAAATGTGTTATCATTTTTAGGACGTGGGCGGGCAAGACAAAATACGTCCGCTGTGGCGTCATTACTACACCGGTACGCAAGGACTTATTTTTGTAGTAGACTGCGCGGACAGGGATAGGATCGACGAAGCTCGCCAAGAACTTTATCGAATTATAAATGATAGGGAAATGCGAGACGCCATTATTTTAATTTTTGCTAACAAACAAGATCTTCCTGATGGTGAGTTCATAGAGTAGCCCAATTGACTGAAATCATGAGCGAATTGAAATCGTATATTACTTCGTTATTCAGCGATGAAGCCACACGAGATACAAGAAAAATTGGGATTAACTAGGATACGAGATAGAAATTGGTATGTTCAGCCATCTTGTGCCACAACTGGAGATGGTCTTTACGAGGGTCTCACATGGTTGACCAGCAATCATAAATTATGAGCAAATATTTATTCTGAATCGACAACCTAGCTACGTGCAGAAAATATATGTTTGCTTCATATTTTCATCTTAATTTATCGACACTACGAGCTCTGTACGGTCCACGCATCAACACGATGACTTCGATCGGACAGACTTTGTTTCCACGAAGCGAGGGAGACCGCTTGAAGAGAAAAACGTGGCCATTCAACAGTGGACGATGTGTTCCCCCCCTCATCACTTTAATATCAACAAATAAATAAGTAGTAATTTATCGTAAAAAATGGAGAAGGACCGAGGTACCAAAAGGTGTAGCTTTTTGTCATTTATTTATCAGAGTCTATGAAACTTATTATTAAAGAGGAAGCATTACCTAAATAGCATTACGTAGATTCGACGTTACTTTTTAACCGCAATTTCCGTTATGCTTGCGCGAGTGTACACTAATATGAATTATGGGAAAAAAGTCGCGAGAGCCGTGAGAATCTAGATGATAATGAAATAACATTTAAATAATAGTAATAATATTAATAATAACGATATTAATATTAATATTACTAATAAGGAATTCATGTATTCATACGGATTACGTACACTATTTGATACTTCGCAAATGTCAGACCCGGCATACCCCATGAAAAGACACATAGAGGGGACGAGCTAGACGTATCTCAACTGGAAAGTACCTCAATCTTTAACGATCATCGTTAGACGACTAACTTATTAGTGAAACCGTTATTCGATACTGTTTAAATAATGTGTATTAAAACTTATTCATACGACATTCACAGTCCATTTTACCGTTAATAAATTAGATCGAAATTGTATATCGAGTTTGTCGGAGCGAGCGACGTCGTTCGCGTTTTTCCTTTTTTCTCGCAATTCGAAACTCGCTCGCCAACGGTTAGTCAAATCGTCCGTACTCATCGTCGTCTTCCGATTTCAGCGAAGCACCCTGCAGGAGCCGCAGCAAATTTCGCCCACGAAACTCACTTTTCAAGTCGCGCCCCTCGCAGGGTGCTTCGCTCGAATCGACAGAAGAATTTGCATCCGACAGAAAGCGAACACGCGAGAAGGACAGGCGCAGAAGTTGGAGTTGTCCGTACGCACAATTTGCAGAAAAACGAAAGAAATGCGGAACTGACCATGTTAACGCGTTGACTGCCACGCAAATTTATAAGAAAATCTTCGTCGAGCCACGAACTGTTTCTTATCGTAATAAAAGAGTATTACATTTTGAACAAAATGCTTAGGGATTTCCATCCAGTTGAAAGACTATATTGGAAAATTGTAGTAGACCTACTGTTTCTTATCGTAGCAGAAAATAAGCACGTTTACATCGAAACGTTTCAAGATATGTATTCGGTTGAAAATCTTTCAAGAACGAAGTATCCAAGAAAGCGTGTGTGCGCCGAAAATTATTTGTGTAACAACTTAACACGTTCGCGGACATTAAAAGTTTCAGCTAGATCCAAAAATTGACGGTCATTTTATTTTCAAATTGGTGACATTTGTCATATACGAAATTTGATTAAACACATTTTATACGGGTAGTCAGATTATCATATTTTAGTTCAGTTAGTCGTTATCTCGACAGGAATAATAATTACAAAAACTTAAGTTTGTATAAAATTCAATTCAAAATAATTGGCTTTAAGATTTGAATGCTACATCATCCCATAGATTTGTCATTCTGCATCATCATGAAAATGAATGCTGTAGCATTCACGTCCGCGAACGGGTTAATAATGTTATTCTATCCTGTGAAATATCTTTCCGAATACCTACTAACTTACTTTTAAGTACACAAATGCATGTCACCCGAATGTGGGTGACGCGGCCAATAATTTTGCCGTCGCCCGAATATGGGTGACACGGCAGTCAACGTGTTAAAGTTGACATTCCGACCTGTTTCCAGCGGCTCGCGTTTTTTCTTGCATTCCGTTGAACCGTCGGGTTCCTCCGAGCGGAATCCTTCAATTTCCAAAAGCAGAGCGGGAAACAGGACGGATCGTTGGCTTCAGGGGGCGGGGGTGGGGGAGAAACTCAAATCTGCCAAGATTTTTTACCGTTTAAGCCGAACAATCCGATGCGTTAGCGTTAAACCGCAATAGATCGTCCGCGAAGTAACTTTCGCAACACACGAAACGGCCGAATCGTTTGTTTCACTGTATTATAATTAAAGCGTAACAGTAGGCGTGTGTAGCGATGCGGTTCAGGCAGAGAAGAAAAAATTTTATAAAAACCGTCGAGAGCTTTTTTGTAACGTATGCTTAAAAGTCCGAGACAATGTGTTCTCCAAAAAAATTGGTCGAGGGAGCGAGAGAGAGAGAGAGAGAGAGAGAGAGAGTGTGTGTGTGTTACAGAGAAAGAAAGAAAGAGAGAAAGATAGAAGTAGCAACAGTTTTCTCATCGGTGTCGTTGCTACGTCAAGCACTTTCATTTGCATTCCACGATAACTTTAGGTTTTTTTAAACTCCAGCATCGAGATCTAACAGTATGCATACATGTATATATATATGTACGCACATGCAGATATATATATATATGTATCTATATATATAAATCGTAAAATGTGTAAAAGTGATTTCCTCGGCATTTCTAAATATTAGAGTTAAGACGTATTTGATAGTCAGTAAATAAAAAAAGAGAAACGAAACAATTCGGTGTACCGAAGGAGACTTCATCAATAATTTACAGGGAACAAAGCGCAGTGGCTTTCGGCAGAACGAAAATCGTTCTCGCAAATGTCAGCAGAGAGAGACTCTATGGATACGTTCTATTATCGGTTTATCGCGAAAAGTAGTGTTTTTTAACCCTTTGACCGCTGAATTATTCTGGCCGAGGACAAAGCACTTTTCGCTGGTCTGAACTCGTTTGATTGATTGTGTAGAGCGCAACAAAGTTCTGATATAATTCTGAGTTTAAGTTTCTGAAATGATAATTCTTCATTTGCGCCAAACAAAATAATACAAGAAAATTATTTGATCGCATCTCTATTCATCTCGTACATTAACAGGTTGACCGACGCAAAAGATTTCATGAGAAATTAAAAAAATACCCAATCGGTAGCATTTATAATTTTGTAAATGCAATTAATATTAAATACTAAGGAAATTCTTTGGTCTCGGATACCTTCGAATTACTTTCATTTTGCACAATTCATATTTTGCTGTACTTTATCACGTTGTGGTTTTAATATAGTAAAATGCGACAGTAAACGCGTTAATACGTTGGCAAAGGATTTCACGAAAAATTAAAAAAATACCCAATCGGTAGCATTTACAATTTTGTAAATGCAGTTAATATTAAATAGTGATTCAATTCTTTGGTCTCCGATACCTTTACGTTATTTTCATTTTGCACAATTCAATCACATTCTGTGGTACTTCATCACATTGCGGTTTTAATATAATAAAATACGGTGATGATCATTGGTAACCGGTGCAAAAGATTTCACGAAAAATGCAAAAAATTCAAAAACCAATTTTGTAAATAGAATTAATGTTAAATAGTGATTCAATTCTTTGGCCTCCGATACCTTCGCATTATTTTCATTTTGCACAATTCAATCACATTCTGTAGTACTTTATTGCGGTTTTAATATAGTAAAATGCGATGATGATTATCAGTGACTGGCGCAAAAGATTTCACGAAAAATCCAAAAAATTCAAAACATACCCAATCGGTAGGATTCACAATTTTGTAAATGCAATTAATATTAAATAGCGATTCAATTCTTTGGTCTCCGATACCTTCGCATTACTTTCATTTTGCACAATTCATACTTCGTTGTACTTTATCACGTTGCGGTTTTAATATAGTAAAATGCGACAGTAAACGTGTTAACACGTTGGCAAAAGATTTCATGAAAAATTCAAAAAATACCCAATCGGAGCATTTACAATTTTATAAATGCAGTTAATGTTAAATAGCGATTCAATTCTTTGGTCTCTGATACCTTTCCGTTATTTTCATTTTGCACAGTTCAATCACATTTTGTAGTACTTCATTGCGGTTTTAACATAATAAAATACGCACGTCAGTGAAAAATTCAAAATATACCCAATCGGTAGCATTTACAATTTTGTAAATAGAATTAATATTAAATAACTATTTAATTCTTTGGTCTCCGATACCTCCACATTATTTTCATTTTGCACAATGCAATCACATTCTGTATTACTTCATTGCGGTTTTAATATAGTAAAATACGCACAGCAGTCAACGTGTTAACAGTTATAACTCCAATAGATGAGAAATCAAAACGATTGAACCCATATTCGACACCGATAAATTTCGGCACAGCAGTCAAAGGGTTAACACTAAACGTACCTTTACTTTACACGTACCTATTCCTACCACGAGGGATCATTTGATCGCTTACGAAATAAACGTTGATTTTCCGAAGAAATTTCTAATGTACTAAACCGAAAAATTGAATAATCGGATGACATGAGAATTTACGGAAAGTCAAGTGAGCGAGAGAAATAGTAAATGTATGAATTTAAAGTAAATTCTGAAAGGGGTCATTTGACCGTTTTTGGTACGTTTAGTGTTAAACAATATATGTGACCACGGTCTTTCATTGAGTCGTTTCACACTTTCGATCCGACGATCTTGCGGTCCCGTTTTATAAGATCCATTTTCTGCGATTCATCTATTCCGTTTCTCCCCCGTCGTTTTGGCAATAAAGTTGTAACTTTATACGGAAGTGCCATTGTTCCATCTTTTCTCTCCTGAGACCTGAGAAACTTAGTTCCTTTGGCCATAATTATATATAACAATTCTGACCATAGAGTCCTCTCTGCGAGGAGAAAATCGTTTGATCTTTCAAATTCTCAGTCTTACCTTTTTTCCTCGGGCGGCGTGTGCGAAAAGCGGGGCTTGCATTTTCGTGTCGATCGAAATTGTTAAATTATTTTTACTTAAATTATATATATTATATACATCGGTGTTGTCACAGGGAGAAGTGCGACCTGGCGGTTAACACTTTAAGGACCGCTAAGAAATTTGTAAGAACGTTTTTGGGAAACTTGTACGTTACAAAAAATCATAACTTTGTTATTTATAATGCAATTTTTGTGAAGCTTTCAGAAATTGTATAATTCGAAGTATTTTAGGTATTATTAAAAATGTTTTTTTTTTATAATTATCATAACTTCTTTACTTAAAAAATAAATTCGTATGAAATTTATAGAAATTGTAAAATAGGATGCATTTTAGGTATTATTTAAAAAAAATTCTTTAAAAGGTTGTTTAAAGAAGATATCATAAAATTTTATTTGAAAGTCAATTTTATCAGGGTTTCTAGTAGTTTTTTGAAGTATGATATTCCGCGAAGCGCCGATAAATAAGCGAAAAAAAAGATGAAGGCAATCGAGTTTAATACGTTAAATACTGATGTAAATTCTTAAATGGACAAAATAGATACAATGTATCAAAGTGAGCGGTCTTTAAAGTGTTAAGGTGAATTTATTAGCAGCATTCGAATATTTGAATATTTAGTAGATTAGACTTTCGACGCGTATATCCAGGCAATGTGTTGTCTGTCAACGCAAGATATGTTACAATAATTTACGGGCGTGAAAATGGAAATTGGAAATTGGAAATGCACGCATGTCATGTTCGGTAATTAACTCTTTGACTGCTGAGTACTTCCGGTTGAAGGATTGAGGATAAATTGAGGAGGAAATACTTTTCACTAGTGTGGACTCTATTCACTGATTATGTCAGGCGAAACTAAGTTCTAATGGAAATTCTTTATTTACGCCAAATTAAGTATTTTAGAACTAAAACTTTTAATTTACTATTACTCTTTTCATATTTCTTACCTACTGCAGTCACAATTATCAATTATGGATATTTAATTGGTGTAATATTTAATTTGAAATTTAAATTTAATTAAAAAATTAAAAACTTTAATTAAATTTAATAATTCAAGTCTAAATTAAATTAAAAAATTAAAAATTATAGTTAAATTCAAAAATTCAAATGTAAGTTAAATTAAATTTAAATGTTTTAAATTAAAATTAAACATTACGCCAATTAAATATCCATACGTTGATAATTGTGAGTGCGATAGGTAAGAAATCGAAAAAATTGGAAAGCGCATATATGCGCTCGTAGCAGTCAAAGGGTTAATATCTATACGTGTGCGTGATAATGAAATGACGTTTGAAATCGGGAAATCGGAATGCGGCGTAAATGCATGGGTGTGTCCGTCCCTCAATTTACGTAGCTAATTTTTTTCAGGATAAATTATGCATATATTTACGTGATGAGATAGATTTCGTTGTTTATTACTTTGCGTGGAATTTGTTATGTATCAGACTTTAGCCGAATTCTTACTTGAACGTATCAATCGCACGATGCTGACCTTCTTCTGTTTTTTCTTTGTCGTGATAATGTTTAAAACTGATCGATTGGTCATTTAATAGTGGATCGTGCATTAACCGATATTGAATTAATTCATACAATATCCGAAAACCAGTCTAATGATGAATATAAATTGAAAAAATTGAAAAGTGCCATTATATGTAATGATGTAAGCATTGAACAAGCCTTCGAATTTCGACAAAATTCAATGAAACGTATCGAAAGTCAGGAAATGTACACAAATTTAATAAAAGAAGTTGAGAATACATAATCCGAAACTTGGAAATATTCCAAACGATGCAGATGAGAAGTTTGCGCCAATTAATGAGCAAACGTTCATTATTCTGAATCACATTTAGACTTTTGAAACGCATTTATTTTCTCGTCAAGCTACGTCAAATAAATGTGTTCCTAACACTTAAACTAGATTCTACCTCCATCGTTTATTTTTATGCTGACAGACATAAAAAAATGACGCTCCGCGTAAAATGAGGGACGGAATCGTGAATCGGCATTTCTTGATAATCAGGATGCAACGACGTTCTTTTGATTTCGGTATATTTAAAACCATTCGGCGAATAAACACGAGGAAGCAGATAAAGGAAACCACTTTTTTTGTACACAACTGACTAACGAGTAGAGTTACGTATTTGTACAATACTACGATCTGTATAATAAAAAGTTCTTTAAACTATACTAGCTAGTCGTGTATAAAATATCGCTTCCGACTAAATCGAATGTTACAAATACGGGAATCGTATGACGCAAAACGATTACGTCGTTGTATTGTTACAGATTCGAACAAACACGGCCTTGGCGCTCAACAACTATTAATAACAATAATATTGACCGTTTAGAATACTTCCGTTTGACCAGAGAAAAATCATACGTTCTTGAGAAACCATTGCGTCTGCATATCGGTAGTTAAAGAAAATCGATGAAGCTACAACTACGAATCTCGTGGCATCGTTAAAGATTCTACGTTTCCAGGAAGCAAACTGAACTTTTTAACCCTTTGCACTCGGACATGTTTCTTCGCGAACTAGCGAATAGCGCAATATTTCGTTTAAAATGGTATAGTTTTGAAAAAAATACTCTGTTCAAATGATGTTTTGCATACAACTTCGCTGATACATTTATCTTGAAACAAAATATGCAAACTCTGCAAAAATGTTATGCAAATTATATGCAAAATTTATATGCAATATTTATATGCAATAATATGCAAAAATTTGCAAATATGCAAAATCTGCAAACTTCGCCAATCAGCAAACAGCAGCAATGTTAACCCTTCTTTGCATGGTTTTTTCTTTACTGGTAAAATAAATAAAGGTGATATAATTCATGTTCAAAATTAAAGGAAAAATGGTTAAAAATATCTTAGTATATAGTTATAGTATAAATTTAGCAAAAAACAATATCATGGAAATTTCCATCATCATGCAAAGTTAGATCAAAGTGAACTTGTTCTTTTATATAATTTTTGGGCATTCAATGCTATGATGGAATTTTCCACCATCATGCAAAGAAGGGTTTGTTCAAACACATATCGCAGTAATAACTTGTTTATCATCTTTCACGTGTCATTTTTTCTTCCAAGCATATACAATGTTTATACGATAACTTGGAGTTTATCATTCAGCCTATTGCAGGAATATATAGAAGGTTGTTCTTGCAGTCGCTAGAATTCTCCTCTCAGTTTATCGACCATGAATTTGCTAAATATCAAATAGCGCACAGATTATTAATCCTTTCCGGTCGTATGTCTGCTCTGAGCCACCACAATAGAAACCGTGCTAATGTTATACTCTATTCATTCATGTATGAATTTACAATTTATCTGCACAATCATAAATATCCAATGGACCTATTCACGAACTTGAATGAATGCGGTGCTCTTATCAATTGGAGATAACGAAATCCAGTGTGAAGGTACTTCGTAAAATTCCAAATGATATTTCCCAAATTGTATTTAACTGTAATTAGTCATGCCCGCTTCTTAAAATATTTCAAAATAATATTTAATATGGTCAAAAGAAAGTTACCGGGAAAAGTTTACTGTTTTGAAAAATACCGCACAATGGAGAACTATAAAATATAATTTTTACATGAAAACATGACATTGAAACATATTATTGTATAAACATATAACTAAAGTTGACAAAAAAATTCATAAATCTTGTTTATTTTTCATAATCTTGTATGTTATGTATCACTGCTTTTTGTACGGAAATTAATTCCGACCAGTACGACACCCATGACCAACTTTAATACGTTCGAAAAGGGTTAATTCTATCTCATTGCCTTAACTTATAACTCCCCGGAAAAATATTAAGGAAAGAAATATTTGAACAAACGTTTTCTGTACATACAGTCGAGTGCAAAGGGTTAATTACCTCGCCAGTCTATTGAAAAAGAATGGTTTCGTAGGTGAGCCAAACGTAAGGCAATTATTTATTAGATTCGCACGTGAGAAGATTTCCTCCAGAACATTCTCTTTGCCTAACACTCGACTTCTGTAAACATTACGGATTAATTACCGTCCATTTAATCTCGCGCAACGACTGTGAACATTAAATTCGTTCGTTTCCTAATCAACATTCAGAGATTATTTTAAATATACGTGTCTCTATACGTATAGATGTTACCGTGAATTACCGAAATTGGAGAATGTTGACTTTCACCGGTGTGTGTCGACCATTAGTGCATGGTGAATGTCAACATTTACGTCGGTGAAAGATCGAATATGAAAGTTCTGTCGTATTTTTTACATTTTTGTTGTAAATAAAAAAAACATCTGGTGAAGTCAACATTTTTTTTTTTACCGGTGTAAGTGAGAAATAAGGGTATTAGCAAATATTGGGTTGGAGGGAAAGTTCTGTCGTATTTTTAATAGGCAGGTAATTTTTCTTGTAAATAAAAAAAAACATCTGGCTAGTGAGTCATTCGGATTTTTTTTTATAGCATTCATCTGCTGTATTATGATAATATAAAAGGTGTCAAATATTTTTTTTACCGTTCACCCATTTACTTGACGATATTTAAAGTGAAAAACATGTCAGTAGATAAAGTGCATTGCACACACACACTGCATTTTGTATGAATTCCTGAAAAAAGGAAGCAACGCATCGTACAAATATATGCATGTAAAAATTTATGTGCGGTATTTGGAAAAGATATTGTAAATGTTCGTACTTGTCAAAGATGGTTTAGCAAATTTCGTTCCGGGGATCTGAGCCTCCAAGAAGTGATCGATCTGGACGACCATCCAAGATCGATAATGATGTTCTACATTAGAGAAATTGCAGAAGAGTTTGGCATTCATCATACAACACATTAAATGTATTATTATAAATATTAAACACATATTTTTAAAGATTAATTCAAATATTTTCTTTAAAATACGACAGAACTTTCCCTCCAACCCAATATTTCGGACAGACACCAAGCGACTATGTGAATGTTGACGTTCACCGGTGAAAGTCGACATTCTCCAGGTTTCGGTGTTTCACCGTGACATAGACACCTACGCTCACATGCACACACACACGCTACTGTTATGGATGAAAATCCCTATTTTATATATACTATATATATATGGTATATACGTTGTATATATTCTATTTAAATTAAATTGAATATATTCTGTTTAAATTAAATAGAATATATAGAATTCTAACCCGCAGCGGGAAAGTCGTTATTGTATAAAAGGCCTGGTCAATGAAAATAAAGACGGACAATGGATATTAGAAAATAATCTACACAGATTCTTCAGATACTCCATTGATTCGCGATACTGCTTCCGGCAAGGGTTGTAAATGTTTATTCATGTTAGAAGATTTTCGGTCGGTTTTCGAAGCAACGGTTTTACTTATGCATGAGTATTATGGATTTTTCATAAATTGAATTTAGAAAATCATCAGGTTTGCTTTTTCTACTGTTATGGATGAAAACGCCTATTTTATATATACTATATATATATGGTATGTATTTTTTATTGATACTATATATTCTATTTAAATTAAATAGAATATATAGAATCCTAACCCTCAGCGGGAAAGTCGTTATTGTATAAAAGGCCTGGTCAATGAAAATGAAGACGGGCAATGGATATTAGAAAATAATTTACACACATTCTTTAGATACTCCGTTGATTCGCGACACTGCTTCCGGCAAGGGTTGTAAATGTTTATTCATGTTAGAAGATTTTCGGTCGGTTTTCGAAGCAACGGTTTTACTTATGCATGAGCGTTATGGATTTTTCATAAATTCAATTTAGAAAATCATCGGGTTTGCTTTTTCTACTGTTATTGATGAAATTCCTGCCTATTTTATACATACTATATATATGGTATATATATTTTATTGATGCTATATATTCTATTTAAATTAAATAGAATATATAGAATCCTAGCCCTCAGCGGGAAAGTCGTTATTGTATAAAAGGCCTGGTCAATGAAAATGAAGACGAACAACGGATATTAGAAAATAATCTACACACATTCTTTAGATACTCCGTTGATTCGCGACACTGCTTCCGGCAAGGGTTGTAAATGTTTATTCATGTTAGAAGATTTTCAGTCGGTTTTCGAAGCAACGGTTTTACTTATGCATGAGCATTATGGATTTTTCATAAATTGAATTTAGAAAATCATCGGGTTTGCTTTTTCTACTGTTATGGATGAAAATCCTGCCTATTTTATATATACTATATATATATGGTATGTATTTTTTATTGATACTATATATTCTATTTAAATTAAATAGAATATATAGAATTCTAACCCGCAGCGGGAAAGTCGTTATTGTATAAAAGGCCTGGTCAATGAAAATGAAGACGGACAATGGATATTAGAAAATAATCTACACACATTCTTTAGATACTCCGTTGATTCGCGACACTGCTTCCGGCAAGGGTTGTAAATGTTTATTCATGTTAGAAGATTTTCGGTCGGTTTTCGAAGCAACGGTTTTACTTATGCATGAGCATTATGGACTTTTCATAAATTCAATTTAGAAAATCATCGGGTTTGCTTTTTCTACTGTTATGGATGAAATTCCTGCCTATTTTATATATACTATATATATATGGTATATATTTTTTATTGATACTATATATTCTATTTAAGTTAGGTGTACAGTGCATATAAAGTAGACAGGACGTCCAGTCGTAACAATAGACCAAGTAAATCGGAGGATTTTATACATACCATATACCTACTGTTATGCATGGAATCTCTGCCTATTTTATATATACTATATATATAATTTAAATTAGGTGTACAATGCATATAAAGTAGACAGGACATCCAGTCGTAACAGCAAACGAAGTAAATCGAAGGATTTTATACATACTATATACTTATTGTATGTAGTATACTATTAGTTTACAGTATGCAATTTCATATAGGATGTATAAAATAGGCAGAAAGTACCCCCGGACGGCAAATAATGAAATAAAACGATTCAACCGAAAACAGGCAGAAAAATTATTAACTTCAGCAAGAAAAAGTTAAACTTGCAATCAACATAATGACACTACTATACTGCAGCAATAAATTTCTCAGTTGAATTTCGATTGCTTCAGACGTTTCAATGGTAGATAAATTATTCCTCTTACGAATTTCGTCTTTCTGGTTGTTTCATTAACACGTTGACTGCCAAGCGTATTTTGCTACGTTAGAATTGCGATGCGATGAAATATTGCTGAGGCTGATTAAACCGTGCAAAATTAAGGTAACGCAGAGGTAGAAGCCAAATTATTGAAGCACCGTTTCAACATCAATTGCTTTTACAACATTGCAAATAGGCTTCATGCCGAATTTTTTGCATTTTTAATAAAATCTTTTCCACCGGTCAGCGCATATGTTGCTATGTTAGAAACGCGATGCAATGAAATACTGCAGAGTATGATTAAACCGTGCAAAATTAAGGTAACGCAGAGTTGGTAGAAGCCAAAGTATTGAAGCACCGTTCCAACATCAATTGCTTCTACAAGATTGCAAATAGGCTTTATTGCGAATTTTTTGCATTTTTAGTAAAATCTTTTGCGCCGGTCACCGTAGCAGTCAACGTGTTAAGTTCCACCCAAAACACTGACGCCAGGCTGTCAGTTATCGGAAACTCCCCAAACATGAAGCTTCATCAGCGTTTTTCGATTCCTACTGAAGCAGCTTATATTCAAATGTCAGACTTGAGCAAACTGAAAACTCAGCTCTAACCCGATAGCCGCAGAATTATCTTACATTCAACTCACATCGGTTAACACTTTGACTGCCGTGACCATCACCGCTGACCGGCGGGAAGAGATTTTACTGAAGATCCAAAATATTCACAATGGGTAGCATAATTATTTCATAAATGCAGTTATTGTTAGAACAGCGATGCAATCCTTTGATCTCCAATACCTGCACATTATGTACATTTTACATAATTCAGTCAAACGCTCTAGTATTTGACAGCACCGCCGTTCTAATACAGCAAAATACGCACGAGAGTCAACATGGTAATACATTTCCGACCTAAAATGTCGAATATCTCGTAAAGTACAAGTACAAGTTGTACATAATAGAAAGATAGTACTCAATATGCCAGGCAGAAAATCCGTCGACCAGAAGAATTTCTTGCTCACCAGAACGTCTAGAGCCTCCATCAAAATTTCTGGGCAAGCTTTTGGTCAGAAAGGTCCTTCTGGTCGGGACGGGATGAAACAAGCTGAAGTACTTAAGCGTTAGAACAGACGTTCCATACAACAGCTTTCCCGCCTTTCCACGCAACACGTATATTTCCTACGACTTTCAGTCGATGCCTATTTCAACGTGGTCCTGCGACACGCTGTAATGGATGGTTCCTTGCTATTTATTCGAGCGCTGCTCCTCGGCCAGCGCGATCAAACGTTGCCGGGTCTTCTTGTTAGTTTGGCAGGCCGAAGAGACCAGTCCGATTAAGTGTTTGTTCGAATACTCCTTGTGCTTCTTGATCCACTCCTCTAGAGTGCTCTCACGCAAATAATACGCCGTGATGTACAGCTCCACGTAGTCCTTGTGCGGCATGGGCCTCAGCGTCGAAAGGGTCTCGAACTTGGACTTTAGCTGCGTGAAGTCGAGCTGCATTAAACCACGACCCCCGTTCGAACACTTTTTGGCTATGGAGAACCTGTAAGTTATTAATAAAAATTAGGCAGTTAGCTGCAATCCATGCGAAAAGCGAAAAGCGAAAACGTGGTGCAGTAGTATGGAATTAAGTTGTGAGGGGAAGACTGTTTTATTTTTCATTTTATCACTGGAGGAAGTTTTTGGTAACTTTGTTAGCACGTTCACGGACATGAATAATACAGTATTCATTTTCATAATGATGCAGAATGACATGAATGCTATAGCATTCAAATCTTAAAGTTAATTATTTTGAATTTAATTTTATATAATAATTTTATATAATATAATTAAGTTTCTGTAATAATGAGACCTGTCAAGATAATGACTGACTGAACTAAAATATCTGACTACTAAAATATCTAATATATGATCTGAGTACCCTTATAAAATGTGTTTCATCAAATTCGGATATCACAACCAGTTTAAAAATGAAATGACTGTCAATTTTTGCACCTCGCTGAAACATTTAATGTCCGCGAACGTGTTAAAGAGTCTTATTCTAATCAATTACTGTATTGAAAACGTACGTATACTATATAGATTATTTTTCCTAATAATTGCTGCTACTTTTATATTTATACGTTTATATATATTGGTTTTCACTAAAATTACAATTTAAATAGCAAATTGTAACTACTTTTTATGCATAAGGATTGTGCTCATCAGAACACAACGTATTGTCATTTTTTCATAACAAACATACTTGTGAAAAAGAGCTAGCGGGTTAATCGACTGGATTAAATATACGTACCCCTCCACTAGAGTATGCGTTATTAAGTGGGCCACATTTTCCCATACGGAATTCAAGACGTCTTTGGTTAACGGAAGACTATTGCTGATGGTTTTGAGTCTCTCGTTTAAGGTGCACATCTCCTGTGAAACAATTTTGAAACAGTGGATAATGAGATAAAAGTCATTTTTTGGTTGACTAATGGAAATTGATTGGAAATTTTTGTGGGAAAAATTTGTTAGCAGTATGTAAATACTGTGGAAGCCCTTGCACAACAATCAGTTGTGGAAATTCCTGTGCATATTGGAGAAAGGATTGTTCACCAATTACAAACAAAAGAAGGAGACATTCACAAAATCCGAAGAGATTGTTTGGAATGTTACGACAAAAATGTAACGCTATTCGGACGTAAGACATTTAGAAGTTTGACTAAAAAGTCGTCACATTTTCTAATACATGCAAAAGCAAACGATACGTTTTTTGCTATGTTAAAACCGCGATGCAATGAAATACTGCAGAGTATGATTAAATCGTGCAAAATAAAGGTAACGCAGAGTTATTAGAAGCCAAAGTATTGAAGCACCGTTTCAATATCAATTGCTTTTACAAGATTGCAAATAGGCTTCATTGCGAATTTTTTGCATTTTCAGTGAAATCTTTTCCGTATTTTGCTATGTTAGAACCGCGATGCAATGAAATGCTGCAGAGTATAATTAAATCATGCAAAATAAAGGTAACGCAGAGTTGTTAGAAGCAAAACTATTGAAGCACCGTTTCAATATCAATTGCTTTTACAAGATTGCAAATGGGCTTCATTGCGAATTTTTTGCATTTTCAGTAAAATCTTTTCCGTATTTTGCTATGTTAGAACCGCGATGCAATGAAATGCTGCAGGGTATAATTAAATCGTGCAAAACAAAGGTAACGCAGAGTTGTTAGAAGCCACAGTATTGAAGCACCGTTTCAATATCAATTGCTTTTACAAGATTGCAAATAGGCTTCATTGCGAATTTTTTGCATTTTCAGTGAAATCTTTTCCGTATTTTGCTATGTTAGAACCGCGACGCAATGAAATACTGCAGAGTATGATTAAATCATGCAAAATAAAGGTAACGCAGAGTTGTTAGAAGCCAAAGTATTGAAGCACCGTTTCAATATCAATTGCTTTTACAAGATTGCAAATGGGCTTCATTGCGAATTTTTTGCATTTTCAGTAAAATCTTTTCCGTATTTTGCTATGTTAGAACCGCGACGCAATGAAATACTGCAGAGTATGATTAAATCATGCAAAATAAAGGTAACGCAGAGTTGTTAGAAGCCAAAGTACTGAAGCACCGTTTCAATATCAATTGCTTTTACAAGATTGCAAATAGGCTTCATTGCGAATTTTTTGCATTTTCAGTAAAATCTTTTCCGTATCTTGCTATGTTAGAACCGCGACGCAATGAAATACTGCAGAGTATGATTAAATCATGCAAAATAAAGGTAACGCAGATTTGTTAGAAGCCAAAGATTGAAGCACCATTTCAATATCAATTGCTTTTACAAGATTGCAAATGGGCTTCATTGCGAATTTTTTGCATTTTCAGTAAAATCTTTTCCGTATTTTGCTATGTTAGAACCGCGACGCAATGAAATACTGCAGAGTATGATTAAATCATGCAAAATAAAGGTAACGCAGATTTGTTAGAAGCCAAAGATTGAAGCACCATTTCAATATCAATTGCTTTTACAAGATTGCAAATAGGCTTCATTGCGAATTTTTTGCATTTTCAGTGAAATCTTTTCCGTATTTTGCTATGTTAGAACCGCGACGCAATGAAATACTGCAGAGTATGATTAAATCATGCAAAATAAAGGTAACGCAGAGTTATTAGAAGCCAAAGTATTGAAGCACCGTTTCAATATCAATTGCTTTTACAAGATTGCAAATAGGCTTCATTGCGAATTTTTTGCATCTTCAGTAAAATCTTTTCCGTATTTTGCTATGTTAGAACCGCGATGCAATGAAATGCTGCAGAGTATAATTAAATCATGCAAAATAAAGGTAACGCAGAGTTGTTAGAAGCAAAACTATTGAAGCACCGTTTCAATATCAATTGCTTTTACAAGATTGCAAATAGGCTTCATTGCGAATTTTTTGCATCTTCAGTAAAATCTTTTCCGTATTTTGCTATGTTAGAACCGCGACGCAATGAAATACTGCAGAGTATGATTAAATCATGCAAAACGAAGGTAACGCAGAGTTATTAGAAGCCAAAGTATTGAAGCACCGTTTCAATATCAATTGCTTTTACAAGATTGCAAATAGGCTTCATTGCGAATTTTTTGCATCTTCAGTAAAATCTTTTCCGTATTTTGCTATGTTAGAACCGCGATGCAATGAAATACTGCAGAGTATGATTAAATCATGCAAAATAAAGGTAACGCAGATTTGTTAGAAGCCAAAGATTGAAGCACCATTTCAATATCAATTGCTTTTCCAAGATTGCAAATAGGCTTCATTGCGAATTTTTTGCATTTTCAGTAAAATCTTTTCCGTATTTTGCTATGTTAGAACCGCGACGCAATGAAATACTGCAGAGTATAATTAAATCATGCAAAATAAAGGTAACGCAGAGTTGTTAGAAGCAAAACTATTGAAGCACCGTTTCAATATCAATTGCTTTTACAAGATTGCAAATGGGCTTCATTGCGAATTTTTTGCATCTTCAGTAAAATCTTTTCCGTATTTTGCTATGTTAGAACCGCGACGCAATGAAATACTGCAGAGTATAATTAAATCATGCAAAATAAAGGTAACGCAGAGTTGTTAGAAGCAAAACTATTGAAGCACCGTTTCAATATCAATTGCTTTTACAAGATTGCAAATGGGCTTCATTGCGAATTTTTTGCATTTTCAGTAAAATCTTTTCCGTATTTTGCTATGTTAGAACCGCGATGCAATGAAATACTGCAGAGTATGATTAAATCGTGCAAAACAAAGGTAACGCAGAGTTGTTAGAAGCCACAGTATTGAAGCACCGTTTCAATATCAATTGCTTTTACAAGATTGCAAATAGGCTTCATTGCGAATTTTTTGCATCTTCAGTAAAATCTTTTCCGTATTTTGCTATGTTAGAACCGCGATGCAATGAAATGCTGCAGGGTATAATTAAATCATGCAAAATAAAGGTAACGCAGAGTTGTTAGAAGCAAAACTATTGAAGCACCGTTTCAATATCAATTGCTTTTACAAGATTGCAAATGGGCTTCATTGCGAATTTTTTGCATTTTCAGTAAAATCTTTTCCGTATTTTGCTATGTTAGAACCGCGACGCAATGAAATACTGCAGAGTATGATTAAATCATGCAAAATAAAGGTAACGCAGAGTTGTTAGAAGCCAAACTATTGAAGCGCCATTTCAATATCAATTGCTTTTACAAGATTGCAAATGGGCTTCATTGCGAATTTTTTGCATTTTCAGTAAAATCTTTTCCGTATTTTGCTATGTTAGAACCGCGACGCAATGAAATACTGCAGAGTATGATTAAATCATGCAAAATAAAGGTAACGCAGATTTGTTAGAAGCCAAAGATTGAAGCACCATTTCAATATCAATTGCTTTTACAAGATTGCAAATAGGCTTCATTGCAAACTTTTGCATTTTTCATCGTCTGCAAGTGAATGATTTTACCTCTAACAATGCGTCGATATAGCCACTGTGTTGCGACATAACATCTGTCACCTCCCAGTTGACTCTGTTCATCAGATTCAAAATATTAGCCACGTCGAAAGCTTGAGACGCAACCGCCATGTAAACCGGCTTCCTCAAGTCAGTCATAGACGCGATTGTCTGCATGTAAAACTGGTGAAGAAAGTTTCGTTGCGGACTGTTGGCAATCAGATGCTCCAAGTAGGGTCTCAGGCCCTCGTACTGTTGTCCTAAAAATATCAACGACTCCACCGCCACGATGCGTTCTGTCAGGCCGTGAAGTTTTTCAGGCTGCCTAAGATTCACGATCGACGAAAGTTGCGGCTGTCTGACTTTATCGCACTTCGGATTCGCGTTGTCTTCGGTGTCGTTGTCGCACATTATGAGATTCTCCCGGATTCGCGTTAAAGCCAGCTTCAATTTTGGACTGTAGAGAGATTCGCTGTTAATTTGCTGCAACACAAAGTTTACGGATATGGAAAATTGTACCACCCGTTGACTTATTGACGATTAACACTTTAAGGACCGCTCACGAGTTTTCTCGTGTTTTCTACACTGTCTTTAGATGTCACTGATTTGTATACATTCTATCTATTTTGTGTATTTAAGTATTTACGTCAATATTCAATGCATTAAACTCGATTGCCTTCATGTTTTTTTCGTATTTTCATTTTTTAGTAAAAAAAAGTTATGATAATTGTTAACATGTTGCCTGCCACGGTGGTCATCGGTGACCGGTGCAAATATAATATTTGCAATCTTGTAATATTTGTTTAATATTTGCAAATATAATATTTGCGATCTTGTAATATTTGTACAATATTTGCAAATGTAATATTTGCAATCTTGTAATATTTGTATAATATTTGCAAATATAATATTTACAATGTTATAATATTTGTATAATATTTGCAAATATAATGTTTGCAATGTTATAATATTTGTATAACATTTCCAAATATAATATTTGCAATGTTATAATATTTGTATAATATTTGCAAATATAATGTTTGCAATGTTATAATATTTGTTTAATATTTGCAAATATAATATTTGCAATCTTGTAATATTTGTTTAATATTTGCAAATATAATATTTGCGATCTTGTAATATTTGTACAATATTTGCAAATGTAATATTTGCAATCTTGTAATATTTGTATAATATTTGCAAATATAATATTTGCAATGTTATAATATTTGTATAATATTTGCAAATATAATGTTTGCAATGTTATAATATTTGTATAATATTTCCAAATATAATATTTGCAATGCTATAATATTTGTATAATATTTGCAAATATAATGTTTGCAATGTTGTAATATTTGTTTAATATTTGCAAATATAATATTTGCGATCTTGTAATATTTGTACAATATTTGCAAATATAATATTTGCAATCTTGTAATATTTGTATAATATTTGCAAATATAATATTTGCAATGTTATAATATTTGTATAATATTTGCAAATATAATGTTTGCAATGTTATAATATTTGTATAATATTTCCAAATATAATATTTGTATAATATTTGCAAATATAATGTTTGCAATGTTATAATATTTGTATAATATTTGCAAATATAATATTTGCAATCTTGTAATATTTGTTTAATATTTGCAAATATAATATTTGCAATCTTGTAATATTTGCATAATATTCGCAAATATAATATTTGCAATCTTGTAATGTTTGTATAATATTTACAAATGTAATATTTGCAATCTTGTAATATTTGTATAATATTTGCAAATATAATATTTGCAGTCTTGTAATATTTGTATAATATTTGCAAATGTCACTGATTTTTATACATTGTATCTATTTTGTCTATTTAAGTATTTACATCAATATTCAATGCATTAAACTCGATTGCCTTCACGTTTTTTTCGTATTTTCATTTTATCTATTATTCAATTTACTTGAAAATCGTACATTCATTGTTATTTCTTTCGCTCATTTGACTTTCTGTTAATTCGCATATCATCTGATTATTAAATTTCTCGCTTTTTTTCCTTTTGAAATTTCCTTTTGAAAATCAACATTTATTTCATAAGGAATGAAATAATCCCTCATGGTAAGAATAAGTAGGTTTAAAGTACCGGTACGTTCAGTGCTAATAAATATACTAATAATATATACTAATACTCGTAACATTATTTCGAATGTTGACTTACAAGATCGGAAGTGAAGAATAAGTGCACCGTGTAAAAGTACAGTTCGAAAAACTGTATCATACTCTGTATGACCGTGATAGCAATCGACCTTAAGAGTCTTGACATCTGAAGGTACTTTCCGCAGAGTCGTAGTATGGTTAAAGTTGTGTTCGTGACCATTGGCCCGAAGTGCTTTACTTTGTGCTTCTTTTTATTTCCTTTCATGTGATCCGGTTCGTCCACATAATCGTGTTTCAATTCGTCCGGAATATCGTCGTCTGATTCATCAGAGAAATATGCGCCAGTCTGATCCTGCGGTTGAGATAATAAAAAATAAATATTTGCTTCAAGGTAAACGGATATTCGTCATATGTACAAAAAACATAGGGTAAATCGGTAGCACAGAGTAAGAAAAATATGTTTTTATCAAGTTCGCCGGATAATCGTGCATTTTTAAATATTAAATTTTCCCGTTTCACGGGAGGGAAGTCCTTATTTCGAAAGGCAAAATGTCTACGATCATATCAAAGTGACCATCATTTGTTCAGTTCGCTTGGGTTCCTTGCTTGAAGAATGAAAAATTTGTTCGTAACAACGAAAGAAACGTTCACTCCCACATACGTGACTTGCACCAGCTTACTTTACAATTCCTTACATTATCATCCGCCGAAATATCTTCGTCCATCGTATCATCCAGTCCAACAGCGAAAGATAACGCCCCGCCTTCCAAGTACTTCTGTAGTCCTTCAAGATCGACCAAGCTGTCGTTCTCATTAACATTCGCATTATCAGCGTTGTTCCACGTCTTATAACTGTTCAAAGCGGGCTTCAGACTTTTAAACTCCTGCAACTGCGTGGCCACGTTAGGTTTCACAGGACACAATTCCCACCCATCGCTTTCAAGAATTATTCGCAACTCGTCCAATCGCGAGACATGATAATGCGAGAAGTAAGAAAGGGACTGCTTCTTAATAGACTCCTGCAGGTCATTCGGGGTGACGCCGCACAATTCCCCGATCTCCATCAGCCTGTTCACAATGCCAAGGACATGAACGAATTGCTCGAACGTGACGTCACTCAGATCCACGTTAGCCAGGTAGACCGAGATTTTCGTTTCGATGTCGTGCCATATGCGGATCATACTCTTTTCTAATTTGTGCTTGACGTACTGCTTGCTGAAAGTTTCTTCGAGGTCCTTGGCGCCTTCTTGCGTTTTCGTGCGACTCTCCTGCGCGTTGTGCCAACTGACCACCAGGTAATAGGAACTCAGAATGGCCCAGAGAGACTTGCACAGGTCTGTCAGGCACGGAAGGCGCTTGTCTGTTGGCACGGACTGACACAACTCCTTGTACTGCCTCTTCATGTCGCCACCTGCGTGAGTGTGGATGGCAGCGAAGGCGGTGTTGTGTATGGCCACTGCGAAATGCATGTGCAGGTGGTCCATGGCGGTCTGCGTCTTTCCTAGCAGCATGTACGCCTCTTGAATAGAGGCGTATACTGCCACGTCGAACTGCGTGCACATTTTTGCCAACGTGGCGTCCAAGGCTTCTACGGTCTGTTCTTCTAGGTCTTGGAGCTTGCCACTCAGGGCTGTGATGCACTTGAACTGCTGGTAGGCTTGTGCCACGCTCTTACATTCGAGCAAGAGCGAAATCGCCTCTGGGTAGTTTTTTGCATTCAACAACTCTTGGAGTCTGTCTCCCGTGTGGTGCTACAAAAGAATATTCTGATTTATAGGGAGGATCACTAAAGTGACGTAGTAGGGGATTGTAGTAAATCCCCTGATGAACGGTTGGACGCGTTAAAAAGTATAAGCAGAAAATTTGCACTGTTTCGTAACGGAAAATTTCAAGTTACGCAGTGGAAATTTATAATTGAGTTGTAGTTGCAAATTTTCATCCCATACCTTTTACTTGTTTTACTTGTTTCACTTTTACAATGATTGCGGAAAGAGGAACAGAGATTGCGGAAAAAGTAAAAATAATACATAAGACCATTTTGAAATACAGATAATAGCTTGAACTAGGTTTAAAGTGCATATCTTATATCAGCGAGAGGACGCCAGGATCAAAGAATAGTATAACTTTACAATAACCCAATAATGTAATTTTTGCTATTAACTGAATTATTACCAGTGTTTTTATGATGTTCAAATTATTCAGCAGATCCTCAACCACCTGTCTCCTCTGATAATTTTTAAGTATACCCAAACTTGCTATTGTGAATTGTCTTCCAGCCAGCTTCAGATCCACCCTACCCATTTTACATATTTTGCGAATTTCGTCTAGTTGCCCGCTTATTGCCAGAATCTTCTCGATTTCCTTGTCGCAAGCGCTTTGCTTTTGCAAAATTAGTTCGAGCACTTTCTTTGAAACAACTTGATGCTGCTGCTTCAGTTTCTTCCAATGCTTTTTAATTTCTTCCGATTCTAACACCGCAGGTAGCTTCTTAAGTTCGTGTCTGCGTGGGTCAAAGTTTTCGTCTATGTTAAAGTAAATTTCTTCGATACTCTCCAATATGTCTTGGTCGGGAATGGGTTCGCTGGCAACGGATTGGCTAGCCTCAGATTGTACATCATTTGGTTTTTGAGATTCCAGTGATTTCAGCAAGTCTCGGTACACGCGCTTATGCGGATGTTTTGTTGGACACTAAACAATTGTATTTACGCTAATAGAATAGCTAATAGAATCTGTTACTTAACCCATTTGATTTTTGAGTAAGATTGCGGATTTAGAGTGATGATGCAAATGGGTTAATCATCAATGTACTATGTAACGCAACATACATAAATGAATAGCAATTGAATTAGATATGCGGTTGCACAGATTGTGTCACAGTATATTTTGACTAATGACATTAAGTGTCACATGTGTAAAACACAAACAACTGACTCAGATGTTTACTTGTCGTTATTGTTTACTTGTATTTATACGTTATCAATGGCAGCAGATATTCTATTACACTTCTACGATTGCCCACAGAAATAGATGCCGAGGAAATGAATTACAATTTTGTGCGCAACAAACGGCAAATGTTTGTATTTGTACTTGTTATTATACAAGTTGTCAATGGAAACAGATATTCATTTATACATCTAACATTGCCCACAGAAATAAATCCAGAGGGAACGAATTGCAATTTTGTGTGCAACAGCAAATGTTTGTATTTGTACTTGTTATCATACAAGTTATCAATGGAAGCAGATATTCAATTACACTTCTAGCATTGCCCACAGAAATAAATACAATTTTGTCTGCAACAAAGAAATGAATTACAATTTTGCATTCAACAAATGGCAAATGTTTGTATTTGTACTTGTTATTATACAAGTTATAAATGGAAACAGATATTCATTTATACATCTAACATTGCCCATGGAAATAGATGCCAAAGAAATGAATTACAATTTTGTGTGCAACAAATGGCAAATGTTTGTATTTGTACTTGTTATTATACAAGTTATCAACGGAAGCAGATATTCAATAACACTTCTAGCATTGTCCACAGAAATAGATGCCGACGAAATAAATTACAATTTTGTGTGCAACAAACGGCAAATGTTTGTATTTGTACTTGTTATCATACAAGTTATCAATGGAAGCAGATATTCAATTACACTTCTACGATTGCCCACAGAAATAAATCCCGAACAAATGAATTACAATTTTGTGTGCAACAAACGGCAAATGTTTGTATTTGTACTTGTTATTATACAAGTTATCAATGGAAACAGATATTCATTTATACATCTAACATTGCCCATGGAAATAGATGCCAAAGAAATGAATTACAATTTTGTGTGCAACAAACGGCAAATGTTTGTATTTGTACTTGTTATTATACAAGTTATCAATGGAAGCAGATATTCAATTACACTTCTACGATTGCCCACAGAAATAAATCCCGAAGAAATGAATTACAATTTTGCATGCAACAAATGGCAAATGTTTGTATTTGTACTTGTTATTATACAAGTTATCAATGGAAACAGATATTCATTTATACATCTAACATTGTCCATGGAAATAGATGCCAAAGAAATGAATTACAATTTTGCGAGCAACAAACGGCAAATGTTTGTATTTGTACTTGTTATTATACAAGTTATCAATGGAAACAGATATTCATTTATACATCTAACATTGCCCATGGAAATAGATGCCAAAGAAATGAATTACAATTTTGCGAGCAACAAACGGCAAATGTTTGTATTTGTACTTGTTATCATACAAGTTATCAATGGAAGCAGATATTCAATTACACTTCTACGATTGCCCACAGAAATAAATCCCGAACAAATGAATTACAATTTTGTGTGCAACAAACGGCAAATGTTTGTATTTGTACTTGTTATTATACAAGTTATCAACGGAAGCAGATATTCAATAACACTTCTAGCATTGTCGACGAAATAAATTACAATTTTGTGTGCAACAAACAAATGTTTGTAGATATTCATTATATACAGATATTCTAGCATTGTCCACAGAAATAGATGCCGACGAAATAAATTACAATTTTGTGTGCAACAAATGGCAAATGTTTGTATTTGTACTTGTTATTATACAAGTTATCAATGGAAGCAGATATTCAATTACACTTCTAACATTGCCCATTGAAATAAATCCCAAAGAAATGAATTACAATTTTGCGTGCAACGAACGGCAAATATTTGTATTTGTACTTGTTATTATACAAGTTCTCAATGGAAACAAATATTCATTTATACATCTAACATTGCCCATGGAAATAGATGCCAAAGAAATGAATTACAATTTTGTGTGCAACAAACGGCAAATGTTTGTATTTGTACTTGTTATTATACAAGTTATCAATGAAAGCAGATATTCAATTAAACTTCTAACATTGCCCACAGAAATAAGTCCCGAAGAAATCAATTACAACAATGTTGCGTGCAATAAATGGCAAATGCTTGTACTTGAGAACCAGTCCCAAATGTTTCTATTTGAAATAGTCGGTGACCACATTCTGTGCAACATATACAGGTAAACATATAATACATAAGTTGCAACATTGAATATGCTATCAGCGTGGAAATAAAAAGCAATCGTCCAAACAATCACGCAATCATACCTGCTCAGGAATAAGCCGCCTGTAAAGCCTATAGTCCAACTCTTCCATAATGACACCTATTCAGTATCTTTCTTTCAATGCATCACAGCATCTACACCTGACATCTCTCATCAACAAAACCGCCCGACGGCACAGTGCTTCTAGTCATCTACAATTTAACTGTTTACGTCGGGCCCCTCGAATGCACGCGACATGCGTTAATATTGTTTATTTTTATTACATACAGCAATCACATTGATGGCACACGTCACGATGCCAGACGACGAATTCGAACTGTCACGCGAAACAGCAATGGTTTGCGGAATTAGGTTCGTTCTCTCAGCACGTTCCGATGCTAGAATTTGTCAGGTCTGCCGTTGGCGTTGGCAAATTTCAACCTCTGACGTGAAGATGTCAGAGTGCGGACTGTCGGGAATGGAAATGTAGAGCTTGCGGATTGTACGCCAGTGTCAGCGGCTGTCGGATTTGTGCGACGGGATTGGGTGACAGTGACAAGGAAGCGAAATGGGCGAATCTGAGGAAGTAGTTGTTGAGGGTACCCGGTGGGTCCGGTGATAAGGAAGGAATGTGTTTGAGGTAGAAGCTCGTGACCTGTGTTTGGGGTACAAAGTTTTATGGGAGAGTAGAAATGGACTCATTGTTATTATATCCCGCGATTAACACTTTAAGGACATAAAAAATCATAACTTTGTTAGTTATGAAGCAATTTTTGTGAAATTTTCCGAAATTGTATAATTGGAAGTATTTTCGGTAGTTATTAACACTGGATTGCCCAAGGAAGTCATTTTGACTGCTTGAAAAATTTTAAATAATCAAATGATTCTTATTACTGAATTGAGTCCCATCCCTCCCGTCCTAACCCTCCTACTTTTTTTTCGTGACGCTAGCAAGAAAAACTTCATCGTGTAAATAGACCCGTTGCTCAATAAACTAAAGTAGTACTTGTTATTCGTATCTTTATGCAGTGATACTTGTTCTAACAAGTTGTTTATTTTATATCATTTGCGCCCTAAATTCATGAAAGAAATGTCGAATAGAAGTGAGTTATTGGAAAAGCTAACGAATATAAGTGAAGAGTGCTCCGATATAGAATGAGATGCAATAAATTCTGAACTATCATCTGAAGATGAAACAGTTCATATTCAAAATGAAACATGTGAAACTGAAGATAGCGATGAAGAATTGATCACCAATGATGAAAATGAAAGTGTCATCAATATGCTCAGGAAAAGGTGTACGATACTAAGTAGTTCAGACTCTAATTTCAATGTAAGTGTAAGTTCATTGAAAAGAGTCAATCTTTACAGCTAATATTTACTAATAACCTGTTATATAACGGTAAATAATATAAAAAATATTAAAAATCAATTTTAAATAAATTTCTTTACACATTAGTTATTCTTTCACAATGCAATCATTTTGACTGCTTTTGGGCATTATAGGTATATACTAAGTTTCAGTCTTTCTAGTGTTAAAAAAAATGTTTTTTAATAATTATTATATTTTTTCTGCTTAAAAAATAAATTTTGTATGAAATTTGAAGAAATGATAAAATAGGATGCGTTTTAGTTATTATTTAAAAAAATTGTTCAAAAAATTGTTTGAAGA
Source organism: Cryptocheilus praepositus (assembly GCA_033815515.1). Lineage (NCBI taxonomy): Eukaryota > Metazoa > Arthropoda > Insecta > Hymenoptera > Pompilidae > Cryptocheilus > Cryptocheilus praepositus. Next base: position 376,327 of record JAWWQZ010000197.1, read on the forward strand.
AAATAAACTTAGTTATTTAAAATATGATATTGCGTGAAGCATTTTTCTCTATGAAGAGGAACCATAGAAAATTTACTAATGTATCGTGATTAGCTTCGTTTTCCATTGAATATCGATGCAAATACTTCAATAGACAAAATAGATACAATGTATCAAAGTAAGTGACATCTAAAGACAGCGTGTAGGAAACACGAGAAAATTCGTGAGCCGTCCTTAAAGTGTTAAGATGCGCTTGGAAATTTACATTGAATACTCAACCACCATCATCCTAGAATGAATGCTTACTTGTTTACATCTGTTTAAGGCCATTGAGTCAAGCATACAATATTAAATCAACTTAATTCCCACATCTGGCCATCTCCCCATATTTAGGTTAATACAATCTAAAAAAATGACGCGTCGAATTAATAAGTATTTGTACAATCGCATTGTGACCTTTGAACAAAGATTCCTATTTCCGTTAAAAGTCATTGGATCAAATATACAATGTTAGATCAACTTAATTCTTGTATCCAGCCATCTTGCCTAGCCGTCTAGCCAGAGTTACTTAAATCAATCTAAAAAAATAACGCGATTAATTAACAAGTATTTGTACAATCGCGTTGTGACCGTTGAACAAAGATTCCTATTTCCGTTAAAAGCCATTGAGTCAAGTATAAAATATTAAATCAACTTAACTCTTACATTTGACAATCTCATCCAGCAGTCTACCCATAATTAGTTAAATCAATCTGCAGGAATTACGCCACTTATTAATAAGTATTCATACAATCGCATTGTGACCGTTGAACAAAGATTTCTATTTCCGTTAAAGGCCATTGCGTCAAGTATATAATATTTGATCAATTTAATTTCCACATCTGACCATCTCATCCAGCCATCTTTCCATATTTAATTAATACAATCTGAAAAAATGACGCCATTAGCTAATAAGTATTTGTACAATCGCATTGTGACCGTTGAATAAAGATTTCTATTTCCGTTAAAGGCCATAGAGTGAAGTATATAATATTAAATCAACTTAACTTATAATATTAAATCAACATAATTAGTTAAATCAATCTGCAGGAATTACGCCACTTATTAATAAGTATTTGTACAATCGCATTGTGACCGTTGAACAAAGATTTCTATTTCCGTTAAAGACCATTGAGTCAAGTATATAACATTAAATCACCTTAACTTATAATATTAAATCAACATAATTAATTAAATCAATCTACAGGAATTACGCCACTTATTAATAAGTATTTGTACAATCGCATTGTAACCGTTGAACAAAGATTCCTATTTCCGTTAAAGGCCACAGACTCAAGGATCCCACGAGCCCTCTACCGACCCCATCCCAAACCACCCACCTTCTACCGTCGCCCTCCATGCAAACCCACCTTGACCCGCCATCACCCATTCCCCAACCAATGACACGCATCCTCCGCCTGCTGTCAATTCAGGGCGCCACCGCAATCCCCCGACCGTGTCGAAAAGCCAACGTCGGGTCCGTCCTGCGCGTAAAGCTCGTCCCCGCAGTAAACGGGATCCCACGGTGATAAAGTGCTTTATACAGGATTAACGGAGATTTGTTATGGCAGAGTCGCATTGACGGCAGCGGTCCTCGCACTACTGGCTGATGTTTCGTCGCCGTCGCTGGCATGGTATTCGGCGAGCACCCGTGCTGTGTATGAAAAGCGAACTGTTCTCACGCTCGACGTTCTCACCATGTCCCGAAAGACGCTACCCTGCTAAAAAATCGCTGCCGATCTATGGCCCCCGCTCGCTGTGACTCGTGGCTCGCGCATAAAGCAGAGGCGACGGACGATCGGGCTTGTTGACAGAAGCCGTGTTTTCCTTTGGCGAGGGACCGCGACCATTTCTTCCCCCCGACTCGGCCAGGCCACCGTCCAGCAGACTTTTAGAAGGACACTCAACTTTGCGGGGCATCTTTGTCGCGAGAGATTGTGGCGAATGAATGCACCACTCGCGTGAGCGGTGTCAATGCACGCAGGGAATAGCAAGGCGCACGTCTTTGAGGAACTACGTTAACGCGGAAACTCATCATGATGAAGAGCAGTGCTCTGCCTAAGAAGGAGAGCAAAATGCGCATTCGCCAGTTTCCGGTAAGGATCTGCAGGAGGCTGGGCTTTGGGATAGGTATTGTTGTGCGCAACACTGCACTGGGGCCTGCGACAGTAATGGACAGGTCGCACCGATGGTAGGAATGTTTTCAAGGGGGACTTTGATGGCTTGAAACTTTTGGCGCTGGGGCGCAGGGGGAAATGTGGGAGGGTTGGGACGATCGTTGAGAGATTTGGGTGGCGAGGAAGCAAAGGGTTGTGGATATTGTTATTTGGCTGGTTCGGTTATATTGGAGTCAGTAAAGTGGCTCACTTGCGATGGAGCTGCTTATGTCATTGGGGAACAATAGGGGTGTTAATGACTATTGGCACATGGGAATGTTTTGATCACTTGATACTTTTGGCACTGGGGCGCAGTAGTAAATGTGGGAGGGTTGGGACAATCGTTGAGAGATTTGGGTGGCTAGGAAGCAAAGGGTTGTGGATATTCTTATTTGGCTGGTTCGGTTATTATTGGAGTCCGTAAAGTGGCTCACTTGCGATTGAGCTGCTTACGTCACTAGGGAGCAATGTGGGTGTCAACAATTATTGGTACATGGGAATGTTTTGATCACTTGAAACTTTTGGCGCTGGGGCGCAGGGGGAAATGTGGGAGGGTTGGGATGATCGTTGAGAGATTTAGGTGGTGAGGAAGCAAAGGGTTGGGGATATTGTTATTTGACGGGTTCAGTTATCTTTGGAGCGAGTAGAGTGGTTCACTTGCGATTGGGTTGCTTATGTCATTGGGGAACAATCAGGGTATCAACGATTATTGGCACATGGGAATGTTTTGATGGGTCGACTTTGATGTCTTGAAACGTTTGGCGCAATGAGATGTGGAAGGGTTGGGATGATCGTTGAGGGATTTGGGTGACAAGGAAACTGTTAATGGATATCGTTATTTGACTGGTTTAGGTATTTTTGGAGCGTTAAAGTGATCCACTCGCAATTGAACTGCTTATGTCACTGGGGCGCAATGGGGGTATCAACAACTGTTGGCACATGGAAATGTTTTGATCACTTGAAACATTTGGCGTTGGTGCGCAATGGGAGATGTGGGAGGGTTGGGATGATTGTTGAGGGATTTGGGTGGTGAGGAAGCAGTGGGTTGTAGAGATTGTTATTTGATGGGTTCGGTTATCTTTGGAGTGACTAAAGTGGTTCACTTGTGATTGGGTTTCTTATATCATTGGGGAGCAATGGGGGTGTCAACAACTGTTGGCACATGACAATGTTTGGATGGCTTGAAACGTTTGGCGCTGCAAAATATGAGAGGGTTGGGATGATCGTTGAGGGTTATAGAAATTGTTATTTGACTGGTTCAGTTATTTTTTGGAGCGTAGGTTGAAATACGTTTGGAGTGAGTAAAATGGTCCGCTTGCAATTGAGCTGCTTATGTCATTGGGGAGCAATGGGGGTGTCAACAATTTTGGCACATGGAAATGTTTTGATGGGTTGATTTTGATGGCTTGAAACGTTTGGCGCTATTGAGGAATTGGGGTGACGAGGAAGCAGTTGGTTGCAGAGATTGTTATTCGGTTTAGTTACTTTTGGAGCATAGGTTGAAGTATGTTTAGAGCGAGTAAAGTCGTCCACTCACAATTGAGCAGCTTATGTCATTGGGGAGCAATGGGGGTGTCAACGACTGTTGGCACATGGGAATGTTTTGATGGCTGAAGCGTTTGGCACCACAAGATATGGGAGGGTTGAAATGATTGTTGAGGGTTGTAGAGATTGTTATTTAACTGGTTTAGTTATTTTTGGAGCATAGGTTGAAGTACAAGGACTTTGATGGCTTGAAACGTTTGGCGCTGGTGCGCAATGGGAGATGTGGAAGGTTTGGGATAATCGTTGAGGAATTTGGGTGGCAAGAAAGCAGAGGGTTGTGGAGATTGTTATTTGATAGCTTTAGTTATTTTTGGAGCGTAGGTAGAAGTACATTTAGAGCGAATAAAGTGGTCCTCTTGCAATTTAACTGCTTATATCATTAGGGAACAATAGGTATGTCAACAACTGTTGGTACATGGGAATGTTTTGATGGCTTGAAACATTTGGTGCTGGGAGATGTGGGAGGGTTGGGATGATCGTTGAGAGTTGTAGAAATTGTTTTTTGACCGTTTTAGTTATATTGTTATTATACCAGTTCAGTATTATACCGGTCCACTTACAATTGAGTTTCTTATGTCATTGGGGAACAATGGGGGTGTCAACGACTGTTAGCACATGGTAGTTCTTATCTGTCAGATACAGACATGTTTGTGTAATGGAACAATCTGCTGATGGTTATGACAGTTGTCACAGTAACAGCCGACAATCAACTATTCACACAATGTAAAGTTTCAAACTTCAGCCATTTGCATGGAAGAAAACATCCAGAATGCTTGTGCTCAGACACATGCCACACAATGTTTGGTATTTCTTTGAGACACTTTTGGTAGGATTCAAATTTTTCACGCAAGCATACGTGTATGCAAGTTATCTATTCAGCCAAAACATGAGGGAGCATTAGGATGTTTTAAATTGCCATTACCAAAAGGTATAGTGATTGCATTACATTTGCTCTTTGGTTATGACATCGAACCAATGAATGTCTACAGAAAAATAAGCATCATTTTGACTGTTCTTGTAATGGGTATGGAAATGAAAAGGACAATAGTTTTATGACTCGTCAGACTCCGCAATCTAAAAATCACTTCATTGTTTTCACGATCAGAGTTGTCAGTCCCTTATGATGTTAATTACATTTCCAGACAGCTATGGACGAGAGATACGTAGAGAATATTTGGGCTTTGCTAAAGAATGCCATCCAAGAGATTCAGAAGAAGAATAACTCAGGCCTCAGCTTTGAGGAACTGTATCGCAATGCCTACAACATGGTGTTGCACAAGTATGGCGAACGTTTGTATACTGGTTTGAAGGAAGTGGTGACGCATCATCTGGAGAATAAAGTGCGAGGGGACGTGTTGCATTCACTTCACAATAATTTTTTACAAACATTGAACCAAGCATGGAACGATCATCAGACATCGATGGTGATGATTAGGGACATTTTAATGTATATGGACAGAGTGTACGTGCAACAGAACGATGTTGACCATGTGTACAACTTGGGACTCATCATATTTCGCGATCAGGTAATAATTACTTCTTACGTGTAAAACACATTCAATATGTTCGACTCTAGTGTTATGCCCGTACTGTTCAAAATTGATTTATCTACATCGTCAGGTAGAATTCTTCATAAGTATATAAAGAATAAAATGAAATTATTAGTGAGACAAAAATGTTTACGTAAAGATCATCAGCTAGCATTATAAACGCTAACATTAAAAATATTTGGAGTTTATTTATTTGCGTTAACAGGTGAAGGACTTTACAACTGTACATAAACAGGGGTACAAAACTTAGTGAGAAAATACAATTACTTCAGATTCCTTGGTTATGTTGGGAATGAAGAGAAATTTAAATTTCATCTGAAATGTTGGAAATGCTCAAAATATCTGATTTTTCAGGTCGTTAGGTACGGTTGCGTTAGAGATCACTTACGGGAAACGCTGCTGGGCATGGTGGCAAGAGAAAGAAGAGGAGAAGTGGTGGATCGGATCGCAATTAAGAACGCCTGTCAGATGTTAATGTTGCTCGGCATCAATAGTCGTCAAGTGTACGAAGAAGACTTTGAGAGACCTTTTTTACAACAAAGCGCCGAGTTCTACAGAGTGCGTATTTCCACCAAGCATCCTCAATCATTCCTCAAATATACTTTCGTGTTTCAAACTTTCATTTTACGTTTCAAACTTTCAGATGGAGTCGCAAAAGTTTTTAGCTGAGAATAGCGCGTCGGTATACATAAAGAAAGTCGAGACTAGGATCTGCGAGGAGTCCGAGAGGGCAAAGCATTATCTTGACGAGTCCACCGAGCCACGAATAGTCGAAGTAGTCGAGGAGGAATTAATCAAAATCCACATGAAGACTATTGTAGAAGTAAGTATGAGTATCGTCGTTCTACAGGGGTAGATAAAACTGAAGAATTTTTAGAAGCCAGTTTCGTTTCATCTAAACAAAAGAGTATTGCGGACAATAACGTAAAAAATCATTTCTCAAATTCTGTATGACGTCTAAAAATTGTGTCAATTTTTTTTGCTAGTTTAACGTCTTGCCATTATTGCACTTAACATTAATATTTTTTTTTTTTAATTCTGTAGGAGTTCTACGTGTTTCAGGGCCCATGTGCCGCATCTTCGGAAGTACTATAAATTTTTCACCATTTTTTTTCCGAGAAGATATCTTCTGATTTACTTTGTATGCAATATACAGTATACAAAGAAAATCAGGGGATGAGTATCATCGTAGAGGAACTTGTGGAAAAATCTATGGTGCTTTCGAAGAAGAGACCCATGGGTTTCAGAATATGCAGAGTTCCTACAGAATTAAAAAAAACATTCAAGCAGCGGGCACTCCAGTTATTAACATTCATAATTTTTGTACTTGTTCTGGTTGAATCGTTTTATTTAATTCTGCAGGAGTTCTACGTGTTTCAGGACCCATATGCCGCATCTTCAGAAGTACTATACATTTTTCACCAGTTTTTTTCCGAGAAGATATCTTCTGATTTACTTTGTATGCAATATACAGTATACAAAGAAAATCAGGGGATGAGTATCATCCCGGAGGAACTTGTGGAAAAATCTATGGTGCTTTCGAAGAAGAGGCCCATGGGCTTAGAAATATGCAGAGTTTCTATGGAATTAAATAAAACCTTTCAAGCAGCGGGCACTCCAGTTATTAACATTATCAAAAAATATTAAGTTTGTAATTGTTCAATAATTGTTTCTTTACGTGCCTACGTGAACTGTCCAGTTTTCAGATTCCTGCAAAAAATGGATATTTCGCACAGAAAACAATATTGCGAGTTCATTAACACGTTGACTGCCAAGCGTACTTTACTATATTAGAACAAAATTATGACTACTTTTACAATTACTATTACAAAATGTAAATAATGTGCAAGTATTGGAGACCAAACGATCGCATCACTATTCCAACAACAACTGCATTTATAAAATAATCGCTACCCATTGCGAATATTTTGGATTTTCAGTAAAACCTTTCAAAAAATACCGTTTGACGCGTAACAAGCGTTTGACCGAATTATGCAAAATGTAAATAATATGCTAGTATTGGAAAGCAAAGAATCGCATCACCATTCTTACAATTGCATTTATAATAATAAATACCGTGGGTACTTCGCTGTATTAGAACGGCGGTGCTATGAAATACTACAGCGTTTGAATTATGCAAAATGTAAATAATCCACAGGTATTCAAAATCAAAGGATCGCATCACTATTTTAACACCTGCGTTTATAAAATAATCGTTACCCATTGGACTATTTTGGATTTTCAGTAATATCTCTCAAAAAATACCCAATTGGTAGCATTTATAATAAATACCGTGGGTACTTTGCTGTATTAGAACGGCGATGCTATGAAATACTGCAGCGTTTGACTGAATCATGAAAAATTTAAATAATCTGCAGGTATTGAAGACCAAAGAATCGCATAACTTCAGTAAAATCTCTTGCGCCGGTCACCGGTGATCATCATGGCAGTCAAAGTGTTAACTTACGCGTTAGTTGAAGATTTTCAGACGCCTTGAATTTATCTGCCCCTGCGATCGCACCTCAACTCATACTTGGACGATTTTAATCCCGCTTTATACCGCAGATGGAGAACAGCGGAGTTGTACATATGCTGAAGAATCAGAAGACGGAGGATTTGGGCTGCATGTACAAGTTGTTCTCCAGAGTGGCGGATGGTTTGCGCACAGTATGCGACTGCGTTTCGCAGTTTTTGAAGGAACAGGGCCGGGCCATGGTGCAGGAGGAGCACGAGTCAACCACGAATGCGGTTCTGTTCGTTCAGAATTTGTTGGACCTGAAGGATCGCTTCGACCATTTTCTTCACTACTCGTTCAATAACGACAAGCTCTTCAAGCAAATGATCGCGTCGGACTTCGAATACTTTCTGAATTTGAATACTAAGAGCCCTGAGTATCTGTCGCTTTTCATCGACGACAAGTTGAAGAAGGGTGTTAAAGGGGTATGTACTTTTTTTTCTCTGATACGATAAGGTACCTATTGCTCTAATGAGATATTTGAGATATTTACATATATATATGAATATGTATTATATATATAATATATACAATACATAATATATATATATTATATATTGGGTTGCAACGCACTAAAGACTCCACTAGTTTTTTCGTATATCACGATTTCTGTACATTTATTTTGAACATGTATTTAAATTATAAAATTCAATATATATATATTATATTATGTGTATTGATAACAAATATTCGATATATAAATATTATAAATTTCGGATGAAAATGAGGTGTTCGATTTCAGATGACAGAGCAGGAAATCGAGGGTATCCTGGACAAGACTATGGTGCTTTTCCGATTCCTGCAAGAGAAAGATGTGTTCGAGCGATACTATAAGCAACATTTGGCCAAGCGGCTCTTGTTAAACAAGTCGGTGTCCGATGACAGCGAGAAAAATATGATATCGAAGCTGAAGGTACTGTTACTCGTCTCACATCTTGCCATTCCGTGTCAGAAAGTGTCTTGTAAATTGAAAAAAAAAGAATGTTGAAAATTTTACTAAAAACATGTGACGTTACTGTGCGTATAACCGAAACGATTTTAAAGATGCGCTAACAAAATAAGCTTTTTAACGTTTTCTTATCTAGACCGAATGCGGATGTCAGTTCACGTCAAAGTTGGAAGGCATGTTCAAGGACATAACTGTTAGCAACACAATAATGGACGAGTTCAAGGATCATGTTCTCACCTCGGGGGTAAGTTCAATTTCATCAAGGATTTTCTCATTTCATTTAATCGGAACGTTCAACGTATTTAATCTATTTGTCTTTCATTTCCATCGAACAAAACGAATTGTTTTCACGTAAAGACGAGCCTGCACGGCGTGGACATCAGCGTGAGAGTGTTGACGACTGGTTTCTGGCCCACACAATCTGCCACACCAAAATGTAGCATGCCAGCAGCACCACGCGACGCCTTCGATGCCTTTCGACGTTTCTATCTTGCGAAGCATAGCGGTAGACAGTTGACATTACAGCCTCAATTAGGTAACTATATGTTTTTGTGTTCATTCATTATCTTATGTCTCAGGGAGTATCGTTATGTCAAACTTTTGGTCAGGTAATTGCTGAGTTATAACACACACTTGATGTGTTGGAAATACTTTACCGTATTTCTACCAAACTTAATACCAGTTCTGAAAATTTTCTCAACTTGCAAGGCCAGTTCTGCCATTATATCCGTAGCTTTGACACTATAACTGTACAATGTACGACGTCTAAGGTTATTATAAAACTGACAATATTGTTACCCACCTTACATCACACTTGATGTATTGGAAACCTATTCCCGTATTTGTACCAAACTTAATACCAGTTCAGAACATTTTCTCTACTCACAAAGCCGCTCCTGCCATTGTATCCATTTTCCAACTTTCATACTGAAGTTATACAATGTACGATGTCTAATGTTACATTACACTGACAATAACTTTATCCACCTTACATCACACTGACAATATTATTACTCACCTTACAACAAACTGACAATATTGATACTCACCTTACAACAAACTGACAATATTATTACTGACCTTACATCACACTGACAATATTGTTACTCACCTTATGTTACATTACATTGGAAATATTCTTATCCACCTTACATCACACTGACAATATTATTACTCACCTTACAACAAACTGACAATATTGTTACTCACCTAACATCACATTTACCATTCCTTCTGTAATCACCCTACCACCCCTGCCCTTGGCCCCATACTTAAATACGCTCGTCCAAAAATGTCCTTCTAATGTTACGATTAACGCCATATTTCCACGGCCCCCGAAGATGTAGGAAAAGCTGCGGCGGTATTTGACAAACTTCATCGTCCAGTTCCATGGCAATCTTCTCTACAACAACCCAAGCGGCAGTCTATTGAGCCAGCGACTTTCAATCCCTGGAAACACATAATACGGCGATATTACATTACATGGAAATATTCTTATGCTCTTCAACAAGAGAGATATTATTGACTCACCTTACAACAAACTGACAATATTTTCGGAGCGTCGAAATGCTCTCTACATACGATGGAAATATTCTTTTCAAACTTACATCGTGGCAGTTTAGACAATAGATACTTGTCTTACAACAAACTGACAATATTGATGTCCAGCTTTTTGTCAACAAAATATAATTTGTCTTTTGCTTACATCTCATGGACAATATTGTTTGATAAGGCGTTGGCTTTCTGGTTTGAATTCAGATAATTGTAACGTGAACAAATAATTTTTAATTCTGCACCGCGTCAACAACTGCTGCCTGACGTTGTCTGAACCAAAGTAGCATAGTATTCTATATCGTCAAATGATATTTGAAGATCATATTTTATATGCTATAGAATGTCATTTTATAGAATATAGAATATTATTTTTTAAATTGTATACTGTGCTATAGAATATCATTTTTTAAATTCCATATCGTGCTATAGAATATCATTTTTTAAACTGCATATCGCCGCAGAAAAAATCATCCTCATTAACTGGGGCGATCAATCGGTACATTAATTCTTCAACAAGAGAGACAGACTGACGTACGCATTCAAACACGTCATCCGCAAACTCGGAGCGTCGAAAGCTCTCTAACATCCAGATCAAATATAATATATCACTGCCATAAATATTTAACTGCAAATGCCTTGTCTTAGAAAGTCAACATTATGTCCAGCTTTTTGTCAGATCGGCACCAAATATAATTTGTCTTTTGCTTAAGACGCTCATGGCCAGGATTTGTTTGATAAGGCGTTGGCTTTCTGGTTTGAATTCAGATAATTTGTACAGATATGGAACAAATAATTTTTAATATCCGCGCCGTCAATACCTTTTGGTGTGTCGCCAGAACTCTAACTAGTTTTCGTAGACCAAAGGTGAGGTCGAAGGTCGCTGATCTTGGTCATCGTGAAATACCACCACAATTCCACTGGCCGATCGACCTGTATATGTATGTATGAATTGCGTAGGAAATTCAAGGTGAAACCGATATTCCAGAGAGAGATTTGGTTAGGGCATTGCAATCTCTTGCCATGGGCAAGGCGACGCAGAGGGTGCTACTTAAGCATCCTCGGACGAAGGAAATCGAACCGTCGCATTGCTTTTGCGTGAACGACAATTTCACCAGCAAGTTGCACAGGTACCGTTTGGCGCAATGCCTCGCGCATTCATTTTTATTTTAACACATTGAGAGCCGGCGACCTAAGAGACATTTAAAGCTTGAACGCCGCCCTTATTCGCTTCTTTCTGATCAATGAATAGCCAAAAAAAATATTTAAAGCATTATATACTTTCGTAAAATAGTTCATTTCATTTGCATATCCGTCATGTACGATTTAACGGTATTTAAAAATAGAAGCAATATCGACATTTTTACTTTATAATTATAGAAAAAAATACAGTTCCTCATTTCGTGATGGGTTATTAGATATATGTAACGAAAAACAGGAAACAAAAGTTGTAATATTTAAGGCAAGTGTGGTATTTCTCGAAACATGGCAAATGAATACAAATCGACGTGTAGGATACTCATACCAGCAAAAAAAAATATTCCACATCATTGTGAGGCCACCATTCAAGTGACAAAATCAAAAATGGCCGGCTATCAATGTGTTAATTTAAACATCGTTTAATTATTTTAATTACATTTTTAATTGAAACACCCGTGTATCCCTGTCGGGGGAGGGGATGTTTATTCACACGCTCATCTATGCATTGTTTTTTTTGTCCGCACATTCGCGAAGAGTGAAGATCCAAACTGTCGCCGCAAAAGGAGAGTCTGAGCCTGAAAGGAGAGAAACGCGCAACAAGGTCGACGAGGATCGGAAACACGAGATTGAAGCGGCGATCGTGCGCATCATGAAAGCCCGCAAACGCATGCCTGTACGTAGTCAAACATTCGACATGTTTTATAGCGTGTTTTATAGTAGGAGAGAAAAAGAACGAGGTTTCGTTGATGTGGGCAAACTGATGATTGCAACTGGTCAAAAGTTTGGAGTAAAAGTAGAAGTAATGCAATGTTTGGAAGAGCAACATAATTCAGAATGGAAGTTCAAGTTCAGAATGGTGTTGATTAGAATATCGCAAATTAGATAATCGCGTAATTTGACAAGTTTCATAGTTTCGTGAAGGTGGCTGCACTTGATTCTTACTGCGAAAATGCGGAAGTAACGATTTGATGCAGTTTTGTAATAGCAGCAATAGTAGAATGCTGCAAAGTTATAATATTAATACGAAAAAATAGTATCCGGTACACAAGTTCAAGCTCAGAACAGTTTTGGTACGTAGTCTTGAGTACGTGAAACCCCATCAATTATAACTGATAATATGCAAAGACGGAATAGTACAAAATTAGATAATCGCGTAATGTGACATATTTCATAATTTTGTGAAGGTTGCTGCATTTGATTTTTACTGCCAAAATTAGATAACCGCAAAAATTCGGAAGTAACGAGTTGATGCAGTTTTGTAATACCGGTAATAGTAGAATAGTGCAACGTTAGAATATTAATACGAACAAATAGTATTCGGCAAGTTTGAAAGAGCAACATAATCCAGTCCAGAAATTCATGCTCAAAACAGTGCTGATATAAATCTTGATGACAAATTCCATAAGTTTGTAAGACAACAGCATTTGATTCTTACTGTGAAAATTCGAAACACCTTCATGCAGTTTTGTAATACCATCAATAGTAGAATACTGCAACGTTACAATATTAATACGAAAAATAGTATTAGGCAAGTTTTGAAGAGCAACATAATCCAGTCCACAAATTCGTGCTCAAAACAGTGCTGATATAATTCTTGATGACAAATTCCATAAGTTTGTAAGACAACTGCATTTGATTCTTACTGCGAAAATTGGAAAGTGACGCCTTCATGCAGTCTTGTAATACCATCAATAGTAGAATACTGCAACGTTAGAATATTAATACGAACAAATAGTATTCGGCAAGTTTCAAAGTGCAACATAATCCAGTCCACAAATTCGTGCTCAAAACAGTGTTGATATAAATCTTGACAAATTCCATAAGTTTGTAAGACAACAGCATTTGATTCTTACTGCGAAAATTGGAAAGTGACGCCTTCATGCAGTCTTGTAATACCATCAATATCCATCGTGGAAATTTGAAATATTAATGCAAGCGGTAGAACTCAGCAAGCTTGTAGCAGTCCTACAAAATGTCCACTATACTTCACTATGCAACTTAAAATACCTTCTTCTGAATCAACAGCACAACATTCTAGTAACGGAAGTGACAGAGCAATTGAGAGGCCGGTTCCTACCTTCGCCCGTTATCATAAAGAAACGCATCGAAGGTCTGATCGAACGGGAGTACTTGGCTCGCACACCGGAAGACAGGTAAGCAAACGTCAACAAGCACTTCTCCCCACTCAAAAACCGACCTCTAACACCCCATTCACGTTCTCCATTACAGAAAGGTGTACACCTATGTTGCTTAATGCTGAATTCAAACGTTGGATCTGTACAAACGTGTAAGTAGTTTGTAATAATACATTCTTTCGTATCACTCGTACAATATGTTACACTCTACTAATATTATCGAACTGTCACTACCACTCGTAATCGTAATCATCGCCATCGTCATGATCATTTCATTGCATCACCCCCATCCTCACGGCATCGTCTCACCATACGATCTTCGCGCACTCTGCGATCGTCGTTGTCGCCGTCAATCTCAAGTTTAAGTACACGATAATATAATAATTAAGATTAAACGCTAGTGCATACGTGAGGCATTCCACATCAATGAGTGCGTTGCGCTCTGTCGATTTCCTTAACATTCCAACCGAATCGCCAGCGACGCAGATCGCTTGAATTTCCATGATTTCTCCATAACGTGCGCGCAGCACCCATGGTGTATCTGGGCCTGTCTTTACGTGTTCGCAGATCTGACGGACTTCTCCAGAAGACAATGCGAACGAAACGAAAACATTGTACATAAGACTTCGGCATACGTTTAAACAGTAAATTCCAGCCATCCGGCCAGCGAAATTCCTCGGTTCCCAACCTACGGGGGTGAAAGCAGTGTTTAGGGCGGTCCACGCATGTCGGTGGAAATTCAATTTTGGTGTAGAATGCCTCGAGAATGATTAAAAGCGAATGAATACGCGTTAATTGATAATTGATTAGTTTGGTGGAAGAAACGGTCGATATGCGTTGATGGAGAAGAGATATATGCGATATACTTGAGACGTTCGAGTAGGTGAAATTATGTTTTTATATAACCCAGTATAGTCGAACTCTTTCGTACATGTATTTAATTGAAATGCCGTCGATTTGTTTAAATGGATTGCGAGCAACGACTACGAGAAGAGGGGGATATTAACGGTTAAACGGGAAATTTGTGCTCGAAACAGGGGGATGAGCGAGTTTGCATTATTCAACCGTTAAAGTCGGAGGGGGTAGAAGGGTCGACGAGAGGTGGTTGCGCGATTTAACATTAGGAACTTTTTCTATACTTGTAAGACTGTGATTGTCTCTATTATAAAGTATATAAGTTATTCGAGTATATCGTGAGCACACAGAGAAAAAAAAGAACGGAACACGAAGGAAGCATCAGATTCATCGCTATCAGCCACATACATGTACATAAGGAATGTGAATGTGTATCTAAGAATATATTTGTTTCATTTTCAATGTTAATCAATTTTATTTTTAACACATACGATCCAATTCCTTCCGTTGGGAAGACAGAGAGCGAGCGAGAAAGAGAGAGAGCGAGAGTGAGGAAGATTTCGTCAGAGCGAGAGTGCGAGAGGAAGAGATAAAAACGATAAGCCGCATCTGTTCGTTGAGTAACGTCGATGCAAATGTTTACTTCGTTGCACGTCGAAAATGCGCAATGTCAGGCGAGTGTCCTTATCTTATTTCGTTGGAATTCGTTCCGTCAGCACGGGAATCCTTCATTCGACCGCTTAACACTAGAACTACCGACAATTCAGTAAACCTACTTGTACCAAAACCAGTCAATATGACTGGTCTTAAAAAATACTTAATAGAATATTTTTAAATTTGTTGCTTCATTACTTTCTTACAAAAGGAAATCCATGTTTTACGTAATACATTTTTGGTATTATTAACTTATTTCATGAGTTAGGATTATCCCTTACGCATTAGTAAACACAATTTTTGATTTTATATGATGGAAATTAAATGATTACATTTTAATTTTTAAATTTATTTTCATTTAAGAATTTTAATGTTTTTGATTTTTCATCGTGGAAATTAAACGATTAAATTTTAATTTTCAAATTTATTTTTTTAATGTTTTTAATTTTTCATCATGGAAAATAAACGATTGATTAAATTTTCATTTGTAAATTTATTTTTTTATTAAATGCTTAAATTTTAATTTGTAAATTTATTTTTGTTTGGGAATCTTAATGTTTTTGATTTTTCATAATGGAAATTAAATGATTTTTACGATTGATTACTTATGAAAATGATGTAAGTCCAGTGACAGTTTGTAAATATATATTATTTTAGTTAAATTCATCTAAAAGAAATTAAGAAATCAATTTACATATTCATAAATTAGTAGAAATATTGCCAGACTTCATTTAATTTATGTTTTTGAATTAATTAATATGTCGACCTTTAACACTAGAACTACCGACAATTCAGTAAACCTACTTTTACCAAAACCAGTCAATATGACTTGTCTTAAAAAAATACTTAATAGAATATTTTTAAATTTGTTGCTTCATTACTTTCTTACAAAAGGAAATCCATGTTTTACGTAATACATTTTTGGTATTATTAACTTATTTAATGAGTTAGGACTATTCCTTACGCATTAATTTTATGATTCTAGTAAAATACTTTCATTAAAATCTTCAGAACTTGAAAACACTCGAACACATCTACTTTTACGTAAATTCGAATTATTTTCACATTCGCTTTCTGAAGATTTCTGAACATATTCTTTGTCTAAATCATCATTGTCACTTCTGTCACTATCAACAAGATTATCGTGAATACCCCACGATTCAATTTCATTTTCTTCTGGTTCATCTTCACAGTCATAAAGTTCACCATCTTCTATATCAGAGCAATCCATTGGTATATCATTCAATTTTTGCAATACTTCACAAGTTTTCAATCGTTTTGCCATTTTCAGGGCTTAGAAAGACTAGAACAAAACTATTTATTATAAAAATGAGTATATAATATTTGTATTTATTTTCTCATCTTACACTGATTGAAATAATATGTCGTATATTGAATATATTGTTATATGAACAAGAGCATGATGGTCTTCCAGCGGCTGTTATAAACGCATTGATTGAATGCAATAACTTCTCTATTTGATGGTTGTTTTTACAATGTTGCCTGATATAATACCGTGATCTGGCAAGCGAGCAAATTCCAAAACAAAACAAAAACTCATTCCTAACAGAAGCTTCAAATGTTTTACGACTTCAGATCTAAATGAACGCCTTAATAAATACCAGTCAAAATGACTGCTATTGGTATAAGTAACCATAGTATCAATTTATTATGATTCAGAATAAATGAAACATTTAAAAAATATATTTTACTATTTCTTTAGTTATCACCGCAAAAGTCATTATACCATTTCGGAAAAAAATGTAACATAAAGTAGAAATATTTAAATCAAATTGTAAAACCAGTCAAAATGACTGGTGCGGTAGTTCTAGTGTTAAGGTACATATATAACGCTCGAGATGGAAAGAAAAACCGATAGACGAATAGCGCCGCGTGTAAATACTTTCTAAATAATATCTAAATATATCCGAACCGCCTGGTGTTGCCTTTAAAAGCCAGCGCTGCGCGTTCTTACTGCTCGTTCCACCCAGCTTCTCAATTATCGATCGTTTCATTAAGCCCGTAACTTCGGTACAACACTGAATATTTATTGTAGTATGCCAAACGTGGGATCTTCGAAACTGTAAGAGACGCAGACTTTGTTAAATGGAATAAAACAATACGCATGTGGTTAAATAAAGACGAGGAAGTTATTGAAAAGAAAAGAGGCGAGAACTTACGATACCGTTATGCTGCACTGTAGAAAAGAGACGAGAGATTAGAGAGCGAGAGAGAGAGAGAGAGAGAGACACGGAGAGAAAAGAATGCACGTCGCAATTTCGTTTTTCGTTTATAATATACTCTTTATTTATTCGTACGGCGTTTTAATATCCGAGAAACGAAAGTTTTACCCTTTCATATGCAAAAACTGAGTAAAAATAAAGACGTTTAAAAGTATCGCCCTGTTATGTATGGGAAACACATTTACCTGATTTTTCATGGGGGCGTGTCAGCGTCGAGGGTCGCATGAATTTGTCGAAAGCGGACTTCGGCGTCTGTTCTCAAGAAACGCGTGGCCTGACTACCTGTTATTTATAGGCAGAAAGGCCCGGAACTTTCCAGGACTCGACGGCCGAGGGAATAGACGAAATGAACTGAGAGACAGAGCTGCGAAGAACTTTTAATTGAGTTATCGTGAAACGGCAACGTTATACACCCCTTCCCGCCCTTTCTCAAAGTCGGCCCAACACACAGATTACACACGCCATCCGTTTCATTTCGTTTGTCCAACGACGCGGGATGGCGGAAATTCATTTGTGGCGAGAGACTGCGAAGCGGTCGGACGCGTTTTAACAGGAAAACCAGCAACGTAATGCAACTACCCGGAAACACGCGCGCACAGTTACGTAATGTTAATCATTAGCACTCGGCGTCGACTGACCGCCATGGCAGTTTCATGTATTCATCGTTAATAAAAATATGTATTCTCTTACACCGTTAAGAAGCTACGCGATTAAACACTAGCGCATATGGCCAAGCAGGAGAACATGTTGAGTGGTGTGTCAGTTTCAACCTTGTCGCTAAACGTAGAGAATGAGAAAAAGCTTTTTCGCTGAAACGGGGGGTCGGTTGAGAGAACTTTCTAAATGCTTGGCTGACTGCCGGGCTTCTCGATGAAAATCGGCAAAGTAAAGGTAACGCAGAGTTGTTAGAAGCTAGAGTATTGAAGCATCGTTCCAATAACAATTGCTTTTACTAGATTACAAATAGGCTTCATTGACGAATTTACTGCATTTATACTAAAATCTTTTGCGCCGGTCTTTTGCTATGTTAAAACCGAAATGCAGTGTAATACTGCAGAGTATAATTAAATTATGCAAAGTAAAGGTAACGCAGAGTTGTTAGAAGCCAAAGTATTGAAGCACCGTTCCAATAACAATTGCTTTTACAAGATTACAAATAGGCTTCATTGTGAATTTATTGCATTTCTATTCAAATCTGCGCCGATCAGCGCGTGTTTTGCTATGTTAGAACTGGGATGCAATGAAATATTGCAGACTATGATCAAATCGTACAAAGTTAAGGTGATGCAGAGTTGTTAGAAGCCAAAGTATTGAAACACCATTTTAATATCAATTGCTTTTACAAGATTGCAAATAGGCTTCATTGACGAATTTATTGCACTTCTACTAAACATTTGAAGCACCGTTGCAATATCAATTGCTTTTACAAGATTGCAAATTTTTTGCATTTTTACTAAAATATTTTGCATCGGTCACCGTGTATTTTGCTATACTAGAACTGCGATGCAATGAAATACTGGAGAGTATGATAAAAATCATGCAAAATGAAGGTAACGCAGAATTGATGGAAGCCAAAGTATTGAAGCATCGTTCCAATATCAATTGCTTTTACAAGATTGCAATTTTTTGCATTTTTACTAAAATCTTTTACGCCGGTCAGCGCGTATTTTGCTATGTTATAACCGGGATGCGATAAAATACTGCAGAGTATAATTAAATTATGCAAAGTAAAGGTAACTCAGAGTTATTAGAAGCCAAATTATTGAAGCACCGTTCCAATATCAACTGCTTTTACAACATTGCAAATAGTCTTCATTGCAAACTTTTTGCATTTTGAGTAAAATCTTTTGCACCGGTCACCGGTTCCGGTTTTAATATAGTAAAATACGGCAGTCAACGTGTTAACACGATGACTATCGTGGTGATCATCAGTAACCGACGCAAAAGGTCTCACGAAAAATTAAAAAAATACCCAATCGGTAGAGTTTATAATCTTGTAAATGCAATTAATATTAAATAGTGATAAAATTCTGTGGTCTCCGATACCTTGGCATCATTTTCATTTTGCACAATTCAATCATATTCTCAAGCAGCTCATCACGTTCCGATTTCCATATAGTAAAATACACACGGCAGTCAACGCGTTAACGCGAAAGGGTTAAAACGCTTTCCAAAACGTGCGTCTGCAAGTTTTCGCAGTTTTGTCACCTTACTACACACACCCACACATAACATGACCGCCCATTTTACTATTCTACACTTCTGCCTCATTCAGAGAAGTTTCAATAAAAATTCTCAACCGATTCCCAATTTCACCGAAGAACCTTTCCCCACGATCTACTCTACGCGATAGTACAGTACCGGGCCGAGCGTTCTAACAAAACTTCGATTCGACGAAAAGCGGCCTTCGGTACGTACCAAAGCACGTAATTTTTCTCCACCCACCCCGACCGTTCTCACCCGGAAGAATAATCTTCGACCACCGCCGTCTCCGCCACCCAAAAAACCACCACCGTCACCGTCACCACCATCACCGATCATCACCGAACACCACCGATTGCGTGACTTTACAAGAGCACAGGTCGACAGCAGGGACGACTCCGTCACTCTGGCCACAAGTGAACATTACGTACAATATCATACAGGTATTTATTATAATTTACTTCGAAAAGTTTGTTCCACCATATAAACAGTGCAATTTGCGTGTACGCTCATATCGTCGTCGTCGGTGTCAACGAACATCGTACAAGGGTGTCCCGCCGACTCAGAATCCGCGGCAGAGGATCGGTACGGAGACTGGCTTGCGACAAGTTGGCTGGCACGCGACAGGCATCGCGGTGAGTAAAGGCTTGCGCCACTCTCGGTTATTCGTTCGACGAGGACGACTCCCGCCTCTTCTCCGCGTGCTTCTTCGTGAACTCCTCCGCGTTCTTCAGGAACTTTTTCCTGTCCTTGAGGAACTCCTCCGCCAGGTCTGCTCTCAGGGGATGCTCTGGCTCGGGGTCATTGACTAACGCTATTAGGGCTTGGATAACTGCGAACAGAACATGAGACGGAGTCAGATGATTTTGCACGCTGTCGACTGGTGCTGCTGTATTCCTGCACCTCGCTGCAGGAGATGTTTGGATTTCAGAACAGATATGCGGAGTTGTGGGAGGTATTGAAGATGACAGAAATTGTTACTATTGCGCTTGAGACATTCGCTAATGTTCAGAAATGGAACGATACGAATATATACCCACATTTACTGTTGCGTTGGGTATCTTTACGTAAATATTTCTGGGGCTCATTCAATATGCGACTATTTGCTATGCTGCTATCTTGCTATGTTGATAAATGAGTGAGCTTGAGAGATTCGCTGATGTTCAGACATGGAACGATGTGAATATATACCCACATTTACTGTCACGTTGGGTATCTTTACGTAAATATTGCTGGGGCTCATTCAATATGCAACTATTTGCTATATTGAGTTGGTGTGATGTTTGGATTTCAGAACAGATATGCGGAGTTGTGGGAGGTATTGAAAATGACAGAAATTGTTACTACTGCACTTGAGAGATTCGCTGATGTTCAGAAATGGAACAATGTGAATATATACCCACATTTACTGTTGCGTTGGGTATCTTTACGTAAATATTGCTAGGGATCATTCGATACGTGACTATTTGCTCTATTGAAATCTGCTATGTCGCTATGTTGCTATGTTGATAAAAGATGATTGTAAAGAAATATTTTGTTTTGGTCATTGTAACGGTTGTGGAGAAGGTGTAACTTTTCTGTTCAGTTCCCCGGATGTTCATGAATAATACATATACTTATCCTCGAATTGAAATGCTCGGTTATGTATAAGTGCAAATTCACCTTGATCAGTTTTTGTAGCTGGTTTCCAGTTCTCAGCGCTTATGATTGGCAGACACACTTGACCCTTCTCATCGACATTTGGATGATATATCTTTGTTCTAAAATTTATCCTTGGTGGCTTAAACGGGTACTCTGCAGGGAAGTTTATTTCAATACGAAAGGCACCCTTGTTGTAAGGTGGATTGTCCTGTGGCACAGTAAAAATGTGTACAGATACAAAGTAACGTTATCGTATTACATTGCTGGGTTGAGTGCGTTTTGTTGGACACATGGAAGAAGTTTGGAACCGTGACAAGGAACTCCAGAAAATTACATCAGGTATCGAATTTCTTATTGCAAAGCGTACCCACACCCTGTGCTGCTATTAATAACAAGACATTACCAGATTCTAGGCACAGTGGAAGTTACATAAGCGCTATGTCATACCGCTTAAGTTATGACAGTGACTTAAAGACACAGACATTAAAAAATTAGCCCGATCGTTCCAAGATCTCAAAGGTAATCTAGAGTGTCACTCGTTTCTCGATGAAGAATAGCCAAACTCATAACGCCATTAAAGACAGCGTACAGGAATATATTGCGAGAACATATGAAAACACTAGCACCTGCTATACCCGCCACATTTGACCGTGAGCTATCGAGGACCCAGTGAAACATTCTAGGCCTACTCTCAAGTCCCTTCACAGATCTACTTCAATCGCAATAAAGCCAAATCGTCCAAAGCCACGATCGCAGCCCCAAACCAACAAACGCGTCCCTTCCCAAACTCAGCGCCAGCACCTTCCCACCAGAGCGTTCATATCTGCGTTGAGCAGGAAGCACAGGGGGGTAGGTTATGTGCCTCCACGTCCCCAAAACGCACGACCCCACGTACCGGTAGTATGAGTCCCTGCCAGTTGAGAATATTCGACTCATCCACCCGTATATTCGTGAAATTCTTCATCGCCGACGTCCTCAGGTCGCTCAGTTCCTGCAAGCACAAAAGTCCCATGAGTCCGCATAATCGTGCTCCGTTCCCCTGGGAAGTTCGCAGCTCTCAGAATCTGAGCATCCGCGACCGAGGACCCCCAAGACCCCCATCGTGTTCGGATCCGTCGGAACCCCGCAGTTTCCCACCAGGTCCCCCGGTCGGCGCGAAAAACACGTCCTCGACCCCGGACCCCGTGCCAAGACCTGCACGTCGTCCGACACCCACGAGGTCCGCCCTACCTGACAGTGCCTGCGAAATTACCTTTTGCAATCTCCTCGTAGCTGCCATTTTGAAAATAAATTTCACTAAAAACGGCGAGAATTGTCAGTGTGCGTGCCTCGGAGTGGGCGCCTCGAAGTCGGCGGAAATTCCCTAGGTCCAGTGGCTGCGTCCCGGACGATGCTCCGCGGGGCTCGCGGTTCGGAGTGCCGGATTTTCGGCAGGGCAGAGTGGCTTAGCGTATGTCGATAAGTCGCGGTGTCACGGACACGCGTGTCGGTAAGCCCGGCGCGACATGCATGGCGGCTGCTTCAAGGCCCCCTACTCTGTCGCGGCGCTTTTTTATTCGTCGGTGTCGCCGAAGGCACTGGCGGGATGGATGGATTGAAGGAGGTGGCGTGAATTGAGGCGGGACGGATGGAAGGTGTTCGTGGTTGAATCTTTGAGTGCTTCGACGCATATGTGGGATTGTGGTCGATGGCGATAGATTTCGGCAGACGCATATATGCGTTTATAGTCGACACGGATGGATTTCGGTAACCGCATATACGTATATGCATTATAGCGGATACCGATAAATTTATATGCATTATAATGGACACCGATAAATTTATATGCATTATAGTGGAGATCGATAAATTTATATGCATCCATAGTCGATACCGATAAATTCATATGCGTCCATAGTGGACACCGATAAATTCATATGCGTCCATAGTAGACTCCGATAAATTTATATGCATCCATAGTTGATACCGATAAATTGATATGCATCCATAGTCGACACCGATAAATTTATATGCATTATAGTGGACACCGATAAATTTATATGCGTACATAGTCGATACCGATAAATTTATATGCGTCCATAGTATACACTGATCAATTTATATGCGTCCATAGTAGACACCGATAAATTTATATGCGTCCATAGTGGACACCGATAAATTTATATGCGTCCATAGTCGATACCGATAAATTCATATGCGTCCATAGTGATAAATATATGCATCCATAGTCGATACCGATAAATTCATATGCGTCCATAGTATACACTGATCAATTTATATGCGTCCATAGTAGACACCGATAAATTGATATGCATCCATAGTCGGTACCGATAAATTGATATGCATCCATAGTCGATACCGATAAATTCATATGCGTCCATAGTATACACTGATAAATTGATATGCGTCCATAGTCGATACCGATAAATTCATATGCGTACATAGTATACACTGATAAATTTATATGCGTCCATAGTGGACACCGATAAATTTATATGCGTCCATAGTGGACACCGATAAATTTATATGCGTCCATAGTCGACACCGATAAATTTATATGCTTCCATAGTCGATACCGATAAATTCAAATGCTTCCATAGTAGACACCGATAAATTTATATGCGTCCATAGTATACACTGATAAATTTATATGCGTCCATAGTGGACACCGATAAATTTATATGCGTCCATAGTCGATACCGATAAATTCATATGCGTCCATAGTGGACACTGATCAATTTATATGCGTCCATAGTAGACACCGATA
Organism: Cryptocheilus praepositus; assembly: GCA_033815515.1. Taxonomy (NCBI): domain Eukaryota; kingdom Metazoa; phylum Arthropoda; class Insecta; order Hymenoptera; family Pompilidae; genus Cryptocheilus; species Cryptocheilus praepositus. The sequence goes on from JAWWQZ010000197.1 coordinate 400,308, forward strand.
AATTTATATGCATCCATAGTCGATACCGATAAATTGATATGCATCCATAGTCGATACCGATAAATTTATATGCGTCCATAGTGGACACCGATAAATTTATATGCGTCCACAGTGGACACCGATAAGTTTATATGCGTCCATAGTCGACACCGATAGATTTCGGCAATCGCATATATATGCGTCCATAGTAGACACCGATAAATTCATATGCATCCATAGTAGACACCGATAAATTTATATGCATCCATAGTAGACACCGATAAATTTATATGCATCCATAGTCGATACCGATAAATTTATATGCATCCATAGTCGATACCGATAAATTTATATGCATCCATAGTCGATACCGATAAATTTATATGCGTCCATAGTAGACACCGATAAATTTATAATATATGCATCAAAAACAATCGGTCAACGTAAAGAACTCATATAAAATACGTGTCATAATAATTTATCTCAAATGCGCACAGTACCAGTAAAATACCGCGAAAATTGCCGCGTCACTTATAATTTGCATTATCTTTCCACGAACTTGCCAGTTTCGCCGTTAGATGTCTCCCGGCAGATTTTACGGCAGGAGGAAAAACCCGCAACGGCGTGGGAAGAGTGTGTTCAAGAATTATCGTTCCGGCATTCCGTCTTCGCAAGTTTCCAAGCCAGAGTTATCGAACGTAATGAGAAGCTCTTACTAAATATCGGCAGGACCGATACGATGTGGATGAACAGCACAGTGCACGAATCCTTTTGGCACGGGAGCGTTTCCCTCGAAACACGGATCTTTAGGTTAAGGTGAAGGAACCTTTTAACCGCTTTAGGCGGGAGAGATGTTCCGAGCATTCGGCATGACACTTGCCCGACCCACATAAGCTCCCAACTTCTCCGACTTTCCAACTGAAGCGATGGAGTTCGATCACAACCTCATGTTTAACTTCCTGTCGATATTCGGCACGATTCTGTTTACACTCGCTACCTGCACAACGGTCTTCGTCAAACTTAAGTAAGTTATCGCTTGCCAAGCGAACAATTTTCGACAATTCCTTTCGCATATCTTTGTGATTTAACTTTCTTGCAACAGGAGAAGGTGGCCGGTGAGGGTGAACTGCTGGTTCTGCAACGACAATATCAAAGTGTGGCGGCAACAGCTGAATTGGTGGTTCTGTTCCTCGTGCGAGCAGTACAATGGATTTACGAAGGTAGATTTGGCAAGGGTCTGATGAGAATGTGGATTATGACAGTGGTTTCTTTTTGTTTTGAAGGATGGGGATTACGCTTATGATATGCCAGAGAAATATGGCTCATCCACACGTAGCAACGCGCAATACTGCGAAGTGCGGACAGCTGGAGGGGATTATTGTTCGAGCAATGATCTCTGTTATGAGTGCAACAGAAACGAGGAGTTCAAGTTGTTGGAGCTGAGAAGGTTCGAATCGTCTGGCAATCGGCATGGCGACGCTCAAGTGAAACAATTGAAGCAGAGCCTCGAAGAAAAATATCCTCTGTGCGAAAAATGCAAGAGGTCGGTGCAAGTTGTACTGCAGAAGCAGGCACGATGGTTGGCGCAATACAAAATGTTGTTTTTTAAGCAGAGGTCAATTCACAGTATTTTGAATGTAAGTGGATTATCGACGGAGGGTGGTAAGTTTTGCAATTGAAGAGCTGGAGCGGTAAATATCCTTTGTGTCTTTCAGAATAGGAAAAGATTGGAGGTCATTTTTCGAAGATTGTCAACTATTCTTACTGCTATGTTGGCATACAATAGCCGGTGGTTGTTGATACCTGGAAGCGGACTATTTTTGCAGTTATGTATCTGTTGGGCAAATTCAATGAGAAAAAAGAAATACGACACTGTATTAGTATTCCTATGGTGCTGTATAATCGCTCTTATAACTTCTCCAGTGATACAGTATTCAACATCCGAGAAGAAGAGCAGCACATTTTTGCTTTGCTACGTCACACAACATAACCTGGTACGTTCATAATTACATACATTTGATAATTTAACGCTTTATCGACCGCTATTGACTGAAGCTGCCACTCACAAACGATTGACTCTGTTTTGGACATCGCGCAGGAATTGTGCATGTGCCTATTTGTAAAGCTCTATAACTCAAAAATACTGATTGCGTTGTTGAGAATCCATTGGTTTCAAAGCAGTGTAATTTTATTGTCATTTAGTATTGTCATAATATATTTTCATATTTATTTTAACTAATATAACCGTTGACCACTGAAAAGCCGATTAATCGGCTACCGGTAAATAACAGTTGGAACCGAAAAGCCCATTAATCGGCTAACGGTCGATAAAGTGTTAACATTTTCATATTTTGCCCCTCAATTTTCTTTAATTAACATTCACCTTCTCCAATTTCTTTAGATTCTATCCATCGCATTCGTCATAGGCGCAATGAACACCCTGTACAAATCCTACGGAACAAATTCCATCAAGTCCATTTCCCTGAAGAAGATGAAGCTCGACTCCACGCGCTCATCAACAGACGACTCTTCAGACTCAACCATCACCGACCACGTCTTATCCAACGCATCCTTCAACACCTTCAGCGAAACTCTCACCAGAGACCCGAAGACCCCCACCGAAGACTCACCCCCTAAACCCCCCATCCAATCTCCCACCACCCCTTCTCTCCTCAACACTAGCAAGCGTGTCCCTTTCAACCCTCCAAAAACCGGACCCCCACCGAACTTCTCACTACACGACAGCCTCAGTGCACTTTCTCTCAGCGAAAACCTGCCAAAGCGTTCATCATCGTCCAAGATGTTCGAGAAGCGCATTTATGGGACAGGCAGCAACTCTGATCTCTTCCGCAAGTTGAACGGCTCCACCCGCAGACACGTTCTCTCGCCACCAAAATTGAAGTCGGTCCTGCAGACTTCTTGGGTTGCAGGAGGTTATTGGCAGGAAGGCATCGACGCGCCTTCCCTCTCAAGGTCCTCCAGTCAAAGTTCAGGCTTCGGTTCGGGCGGGTCGAACTTCGCACCTTCCCGCGAACCGTCCGTCCACGAGTTCGACAGGTGTTCCGTCATGTCAGACGCGACCCAGTCGTGTTATGGACCGAAATCGAACGCGTCTTCTTATCAGGCATTGTCCCTTTACTGCCCGCCGACAAGGAACCTAGCGCCGCAGGACCCGCGGCCTTTTCTTCAACAGCAACATGCGCCGATGCAGTTTCAGAGTGGATTCTCGACGTGCAACGGGGCACTACATGTGCCACAGAGTCCGAAGGCGGATGGTGTGGGGAAGCATTGTGCAGAGACGCCTGTGTGCGCGAATCATACGACGACGATCGTCACGACAAGTCCAATATGGCTGTCTACGTTGCTCTGCTGCTCGGTGGTTCTTAATGCGATTGTGCTATGTGCGACTTTTTTGCGTTGAGGTCTTAAGGCAGTTTCAGAGTGGATTCGAGACGGGAGACGGTGGACTGCACGTGTCGCAGCGTCCGACGTCGGACGGCATGGGATGGCGTGGGAAGGCGTCGGACGGCGTGGGACGGCGTGGGAAAGCATTGCCAGGAGACGCCTGTATTTGCAAACCACACGACGACGTTGCAGAGTTCGACGTCGGACTACGTGGGAAAGCATTGCCGTGAGACGCCTGTGTACGCAAACCACACGACGACGACGACCATCACGACGAATTCAAAGCGGCTTCTTGACCTGCAACGATGGACTCCACGTGTTGTAGAGTTCGACGTCGGACGACATGAGAAAGCATTGCCGTGAGACGCCTGTGTACGCAACCCACACGATGACGATCATCACGACGAATCCAAAGCGGCTTTTTAACGTGCAACGGTGGACTTCAAGTGTTGCAGAGTTCGATGTCGGACGACGTGGGAAAACATATTACGAAGACGCCTGTATACGGGAAGCACACGAAGAGCCCAATATGCTGTCTACGTTGCTGTACTACTCGGTGGTTCTGAATGCAATTGTGTTCTGCGCTGAGGCGCCAATACACTATCAAAGCAACTTCTCGGCGTGCAACGGTGGACTGCCGACGTCGGACGGCGTGGGAAAGCATATTATGAAGACGCCTGTATACGCGAACCACACGAAGAACCCAATATGCTGTCTACGTTGCTGTACTACTCGGTGGTTCTGAATGCAACTGTGTTCTACGCGACTTCCCTGCGTTGAGGCGCCAATACACTATCAAAGCGACTTCTCGACGTGCAACGCTGGACTGCAAGTGTCGCAGAATTCGACGTCGGACGACGTGGGAAAACATATTACGAAGACGCCTGTATACGCGAACCACACGAAGAGCCCAAAACGTCCACGTTGCTGCTGTGCTGCTCGGTGGTCCTCAAGGCGATCCGTTGTCATTGATCATTTTCCGTGTCTTCCATTTCCACTTCTCCGTGAGCGGCGACGACTGCGTGACCGAAGCGAAGGGGTCAATGGGGTATTTTTTAAATCGGGCAGGAGTCTGTGGCTGACGATGAGCTGCCCGAGCATTTCGGGCGTATATTTCTGCGCCCTGAGTGCCGGGAGGCGCGAACTTGGGGGTAGGGAAATTTACGGAAGGAAATTGTGATAAACGCCCTTCGCGTGTGTTCATTAGTAAGATACGTAGTTTTGAGTATTGTGCTTGGAGGGAAGACCGTGGCGGATGGAATGCTAGAGGCTGCTGTCTGAGTAAATGTAATAGAATACCGGTTTCCACGTTTTCTTCCACTTTACGTCGCAACGTAACGTGGATGCTTCAAATCGAACCTGCGAAGAATACGTTTTTAAGCAACGCGGAACGGTTATTCTTTTATTTTTCACACAGAAGCGCCTCTCGAATTTCAGCGAAACCGCGTTCCGTTCTCCATGGTCTCCTCTCATTATTATCAATGCGCGCATGGTTTTTATACCAAAACCGTAAGCGGAGTGTTCCAATTTCTTTTTTACACATACACCCCAGCCACGTGTATACGTACTTTTCTTAGATTTCCGTTAACGATTAGACGACGATGACGCTCATCGCTGTACAGTTTTTGATACGCAGTTACGCGCGCAGAATTTGGAGGCCAGGCTAGTAAATAAGAAAGAACAGTGGCCGTCATGGTTTCAGGCACTTAAACACTCGGCCCCGTGTTCCGCCATCTCACTTTCTTTTAGAGAAGCATCGTATCATTCCTTCTATCACTGCCAAACGGAGCGACGCGACGCTCCGAATTTTTTACATCGAGACATTCGGCGGACGTGTAACAGAATTTTATGTAGCGTAGTACTTGCGCGGAAGAGTGCGATGGCGACAAATAGAAAGATGCAAAGCACCGCGGGCGGTGAATAATATTGAGCCTGTGGCATACCTTCTTTTTTCTTTAGAGGAATGCGAATGATGCGACGACTTGACTGTATCACGATCGAAAGATAACTGTTGATTTCATAGTACGCGTGAGTGGGTACGAGTTTTATGTAGCTTATACGTGCATGTCGTTTCTAAGCGATTTTCGTCTTATTCGGGGTTGAGTGAGTGAGAGGGGATCGCAATGTAGTATCTCGTTTTAACGATTTAACGTCGCTGAACGATTTACCTTTATTCGTTTTTCGTATGTTACGTGTCGAGCGGATCCGATATCTTTTGTATGTTTGTAAAGATATTTGATAACGCGTTTGTTATGTCGTATTGCGGTGTCGCGGACACCTGATTAACTAGAATAAAACATTGTAATAATCTCTGTCGTCGTGCTGTTTATTCACGATCGGTTATAACTGTACTAATCGTAGGTTTCGATGGTTGATGGCAGTAAGGTGTGTGGATTGAACATATTTTGGTGGGATAGCTTCCAACAAAACGCCATAAAACTTGCGGTTGCCTGAAAAGTGTCGTTCGGAAAATTCGAGAGCAAAGAATTGAAGCATTCTGATACCTGCATTTTTAACTTTTTGGAATATTTGAGACGTTAGAGAAGGTGCGAATGAAAGACGTTAATAAAATGTTGACCGTATGCCGAACGGAAAGCTAAGTAACTCATATTTTAGAACAATAATTAATACATACTTGAACAGTTTCCTTAATGTAAATGAACACTAGAACCAACGACAATGTCCAATTTGAAGTCTACCTAAGGAAGACATAAGTAACCCACTTTCAGAAGAAAGAATTGATGCTTACCCGGTTAGTTTGCCTAATGCAAACGATAATGTGGATTTTAAAGTCCAATTAAAGAAAACATGCAATACACATCCAGAAGAAAGAAATAATATGTACTTGGTTTACTTAATGCAAAGTACAGAACAAAAGACGTTTATCTTAGAGTTTGTCTAAGGAAGGCGTAAGTGATTCAGTTTCAGAAGAAACAATCAATGCATACTCGAATCTAATACAAACAGCAGAATCACCGATAATGGTATTTCAAAATTCAAGAAAGGTATAAGGTATCCGCATTCTAGAAAATATTTAATGCATACCCAAAACAGTTTGCCTAATGCAAAGGACAGAACCAACGATCAGAGGCAGCTCGTGCATTGCCACTGAATGTATCTATTAATTAATTTTATTATCAACGGTCATTAATTAAAAGTTTCCTGATAATCCCTATGACTGCATCAGACTCTGAACACCGTTTTTCAACACTAACGAGAATGAAAACACTTCTCAAGAATACTAGAAATAAGAATACCATAAATACACTTGCAATAATATCAACAAGGAAAAATAATTGACCTTTCGCTCGAAACAAAACAAAAAGATTGGACCTCATCTATAAATACTTCTCAATTATATCAGTATCCTTTTATCGATAGTAAAAAATATGTTCCATGAATAACTTTTTCAAATTCTACCACAGTTTTGGCAATGCATCCGAACAAATGCACACCCCCCTTAAGGTGCTTGCATATATTGCCGCTTTATTTTCTATTTGAAGTGTCAAGGAAGACACCCAATCAGTTTGCTCGATGCAAACATTAAAACCGTCAACTCCAGGGAACTCGCAGGTAATTAGCATGCGCCATTAACGAAAATGCAAAGTTCAAGCACAACGGACAATGCGGTCTTCTGTCTTTAAAAGTAATCTTTAATGAAACCGGCATTACAATTTGCAGTACCACGGTATAGCTACAGCCTGTCTACACAACCCCGCGCATACAAATCTAAAGCCTAGAACCTAAAGGAAACGTCTCCTCGAGTCTGCAGGTCAGTGTCGTCTTTCAATTGTTGCTTCCTGGTGAGGTAGATCCCAATTTCCTTGTCTTCCGTCTCTCAACTCTGCTCGGAACTCGTGCAAATTTCTCAGGGCGGACCCCCCAGGGTGTACGGACATATCTATATATGTAGGATCTCAAATACAGGGTCCTCTAATTGGCGAGCAAAGGTCACCTATGATCCTCAATTATCATATTGAGGTACCATAGGTGAGGAGTTTGCTGAATTGTGATGTTTAGTTGCATAGTCAGTTGACGACGAAACGTGAAAACGAAACGACGAAAGATTGGGAAATAAGACTAAAGTGTCTTGATTGCGTTGTATTCGTTTATAAATATCATACTCTCTAGTCTCACGTGTTTAATTCCTACATATATGTATATTTCTTTATCCTCCATGTATGTATACATATCATGCAGTGGAAAGAGTGTTTGTTCTCGCACGATATCGGTCCTTTGCCAAGGCAAGGGTTCTTCCTCTTCGACTGTACACTGTTCCTTTGGATTTATACAAACTTTAAAAATACCTCCTCGCGAACAAGGCTCCTGGCGATCGATAATTTCACGCTCTCTTTGCTTCCATTGCTTCGGCCTCACCTCTGTGGAGATCTGCGTTGCTTGGCGTCGATATTAAAAGTTGGCGCTGAAGCGAAAACCAATTTGCCGGAACTCAGAATCCATGCGTTAAGTATGGAGTGTTTATACGTTCTTCGTGAAAAATTGAGATTGAGGAATTAAAAAATTTCTTGTCTTCTGCAGGCACGCCTCGAACGGAAAGGTCACGTAACAAACTCCCAGGGGTCATTGAGAAAAACTTATCGAGTAACCCTTTGCACTCAACTGTCCCCTCTGAGAGGACACGAAGATGCATGCTATTACTGAAAGAATGTACGCAAACGTTTATTCGAATATTCGTGTCCTTAACACTTTGACTGCCGTGTTGGTCGCCGGTGACCACCGTCAAAGGTTTTACTGAAGATCCAAAATATTCGCAATAGGCAGCAATTTTTATGGGTGTAAAGCCACCAATATGATTAAATACAAAAATATTTTTAAATGATAATTAAAATTTTCCTTTAAGGTCATAGATCATACCTTTTCAGGAAAAAAAAGTTTGCTCAATTATATGCAACAGTTTCTGAGAAGAAAAAATGTTGAAAATTTACCTTTTTTTAGACGTTCACATTGGAATACCCCCTTAAGACACCTCCAATGCATTAAAAGTAAAAGCAATGGAAAAGTATGAAGAGCCACTGTCCCGTTTCAAATTTCTAGAAACAACCAAGAGGTGAATTCCACCGAGTGCGAGGACATTCTTCTGCAATTCAGACGTTAGGCTGAAGGACAAATTAGAAGTTAGGCGAAAAACGATAAACAACTTAATATTGCAGCGCTTCTTCACCCAAACCCGTAATACAGAGTGTAAGCTACAACATTTCAGTTTTATTTCATAAAATATGTGACAATAAGGTTTTATGCAAAATATAATTTGAATAGGGTAGGTCATCCCGAAACTATATCATTTGGTACGAATACGTCCGAGTGCAAAGGATTAACTTACGTCGAGGAATGCCAAGCGACGCGATAGCGTTTAACGAATAAATTTAACCGAGGGTAATTACAAGCAAAATCTATTTGTCAATGAACAATTGTGGTTTAAATGAAAAAACGTAACTGCGCGCAGAATGAGTATTGTGAACTGGACGTCACGGTCAAATGTTGTACACTTGCATAGAAATCTGAACAATGCGATCGTGATGGGATTTAGACGGATAAATACCAGTGATGTGCAGGTACCTAAGCATCCGGTCGGATTTTTAAAGATTCGAATATTCGAGTACTAGCGAGTTTCACACTGATTAGACTAAAAAGTACGGAAATCTTTTTTAAACCGTAAAATTAAAGTACCACATCAAAGTGAAAGGTCACGAAAAAAAACATTTTAGGATCTCTGAAAATTCAAATATTCAAGTATGTGGGCACTTCTGATTTTACTAAAGAATACAGAAATTCATTTTAAACCAGAAAGTTAAGCTATCCCATCAAATTAAAAAATCAAGAAAAAGGGTCGTGTGGGCTCACAAACTTTTGGGATCCCTGAAAACTTCTAATATTCAAGTATTAACGAGCTCACGTCTGATTTTACTAAAAAATACGAAAATTCGTTTTAAATCAGAAAGTTAAAGTATCACATCCAATTAAAAGATCATGAAAAAGCATCATGTTGAATCACAAACTTTTGGGATCCCTGAAAACTTCTAATATTCAAGTATTAACGAGCTCACGTCTGATTTTACTAAAGAATACGAAAATTCCTTTTAAGCCACAAACTTAAAGTAACAAATCCGATGAAAGCATCATGAGAACGCATCGTATGGGTTCTTAAGACTTCGGAATCCCGAAGAAATGCAATATTCTAATACAGGAATCCGGAAAGTTAAAGTATCAAGACTGATCGAAAGATCACTGAAAAATGTCGGGATCCCGTTCGGCACCCGCACATCTCTAACAAAAACGTGCGATCGCTCACAACGAAACATTTGCCAAACCACCGCCGTCGAGAAGCAGTCCGATCCTCGCAACACACAACTTTTCCTCTCCGACTGAAACACGCCGCGACCCAAAGTGCTGGCAAAGAAATGAACGAAAGTAGAAGCACAGAGGTGAGTTTCGCGTCTTACAAATTTTCTTTATTTGCAAATGGGGGGTTGGATGCCGTGCGTCGGGACAGTTAGCCTGCCGAATGTAATGCTTGAAAGCCTATGGGGTTCGGAAAAACGGGGGGTCTCGGCGCATGCACGACACTTGCGCGAAAACGCTAAAGAAAGGTAATATAAGACGGCAATAATAACGGTATCGTATAAAAATAAACGATGCTTGGTCACTACGTACAACCGAGGAATTTCACTCGTTCTCATTCTCACGTTCTCTCGCTCGCTCTCTCGCTCTCTCGTTTACATAAATCGCGCGAAGCTGCACGAAAGAAGCCTGCGCCAACGCCGTGTGAACCATCGCGTGTGCCCTTTCAGAGTTTTCGAAAGATCGTTAGGCTTTGAAACATTAACATTAAGTGCGGAGTGATGATAAATAGACATACAATATACTCGTACTCGTTTTCGTTATTTTCTCATTGTGCACGTACCTGGCGTATGTGCATCGTGCGCTATTGCCGAGAGGGCTGATTGCGATATGAAGTACGATTATATTTACATACATCTTTCGACAAGTATACTTCCACCCTCTCCTCGCCCTAAGTTTAATTGCACCCGTTACGCACGCCGCATTTTTCCCGTCGGCCCTCTCTCTCATCATTGCGCTTAAACACGATCTCACCCACTTGTATATCACAAAAGTTAGGACAGCGGGGGGCATGTGTCTTGCTCGGCTGGGAAAGTTAAGATTACGCGCTGCGGACCGAACGAAAATTCTCTCATTCTCGCACTCTCGCAATCGCTCGCAGTAACTCTCGCAGCGTGGTAGGAGTCGAAAAATAATAAACCGTTGCGTTTCTCATTGACTAAATATACATCGATGTGCGACGACTGAGCAGTGACGATGCTGGACGAGTCTTGCGATTCGCATCTCGTGGGCAGTTTGTTGAAAAAGTATTACGCCGGGCAAGTTCGAACGATATTCCAGAAAATTCCGGCGCGTCGACTAAGTTTTGTGGAACAACTATTTTCCTCGTGTACTCGGAAATTTGTACAATTGATATGGTGCGAATGAAATTGGCTGCAGGCATGGTATTAGTTATTTGGACAATTTGTTACGTTAACATATTGACTGTCGTGGTGGTCCGTATACAATCGGTAGCATTTATCATTTTGTAAATGCAATGAATATTATATAGTGATTTAATTCTTTAGTTTCGGAAACCTTTGCATTATTTTCATTTTGCACAATTCAATAATATTCTGTATTACTTCATCACGTTGCGCTTTAATATAAATAAAATACCGTGGTGGTCATTATTCTGTAGTACTTCATCAGATTGCAGTTTTAATATAGTAAACTGGTGGTGTTCATCGGTGACCGGCGCGAAAGGTCTCACGAAAAGTTAAAAAAATTTTAAATATACCCAATCGGCAGCATTTATAATGTTGTAAATGCAATTAATATTAAATGGTGATTCAATTCTCTAGTCTCGGCTACCTTCGCATTATTTCCATTTTGCACGATTCAATGATATTCTGTAGTACTTCATCAGATTGCAGTTTTAATACAGTAAACTACGCACGGCAGTCAACGTGTTAACACAAAGAAACAAAGGACCGATAGAACAACAAGTATTCGTAGTTACATTCTCCAAGTATTTACAGGAGAGTTCGCGATGTAAACAGATCACATTTTCGCTTCCTATTTATAGCTCATATCTTCACTATGTCTAGAATTACAGCCCCGCAAACAGTGGAATACTAAACTTCGTATTGTCGGAAGCTAGTCAGAATATTAGATGTGAACGTGTGAAATACATCACAGAATAAGGAAATATTACTCTTGCAACGGACTCTTCCTCCACCACATCTATCATACATATTTCTGAGAACATAGATCCTCATTGCTTCCAAACGCGCAGTTAATAAGTTACAATCTCATAAAGTATCGTTCGCAATTAATCAGTCTACGTATACGTTCTCCACAAACTTTACAACGATTCGCTCGCAGTCTGCTCTTTTTCAAACGCTTCGCCGTAAAAGACTACACAACTTAGACAAGTACTTCCTCTCCCACATATATTCAAGTCTCATACCTCGGCTCTTGCGAATTTTTATCAAAAATAATCCGAACGGAACCTTGTCATGACTGTTCGCCATTCGCAAAGATTCATTCGCAGATTTCTCCGCAATGTCACGGGTGCATTGCTATTTTGATAAATTTCGCATCAACTACTCCTATCTGCCATTCGCAAATTTCTCCGCGTCACAGGCGCATCGCTACTTTTGATCAATTTCTGCCATCAATTCATTCGCAGATTCCTCCGCGTCACAGGCGCATTGCTTTTGATAAATTTCGCATCAACTACTCCTATCTGCCGTTCGTCAACCGATTGAGGCTGCACCCAACAGTTTTACTGGTGCAAAAGTGGACCACAAGAGGCTGACGTGTCTTGACGTCGAAGCGTTTACGTCACTGCCACGATGCGTCGGCACAGTTGGATTTCACTTAAACATTTAAGCTAAGCACAATGAAGACGGCTTCGCGGTCGCACGGTTCTAACATTTAAGTACACGTCATAGACTCGCGAAACGCCGGACGTCGCGCTCTCAATTGTATAAATAAATTCGATTACAAACGATCGCTTACAGTTTATAAAGCAACGGTCTTCGTCGACGGTATGCGTTACCACGTTAACATTAATAGTAGTATTGTAGTAGTAATAATAATAATAAAAATAAGAATTATAATATTAATAATAATAATAGTAATAGTAGTAGCGATAAGTATTATTAATCGTAATCATAGTCGTCAGATGCGAATCACTAGAAACAGAAAAATGCACGAGTGTTCCTTTCATGGGATCCGGGGGTGCGGGGGGTAAAGAAAAATGATGGGTCGAAGGGACAACGCTAGAACAACCGAACGAGCTTTATTGCGTGTGTTTTTGGAAATTACAGAAGCGAAGAATTATTGAAGCCGCGCGACTCTTTTCAAATCGTGCAACAGAACCTGGATTCTTGCCCGTCACTTATACGGTATTATAGAAATTGAATATAATAGAAAAGAGAATGTTTACTTTAACGCCGCTTGTTCTAGCGTTGAAGAACGGAGAGACAAATTTTTGATTCACGGTGAGTACATCTTTTGAGATATACGTGACGTGCGCTGCATCGCCAGTAATTCACGAAGAAGACTAAACTACCGTGTTTCCTCTCGCAGTTCGTCCTTCGAAAACGGGAAGTTCCGAGGAATATTCCGGGCAAAAGCGGAAAGCTCGAAGATTTTGTTCTACACGTTATTAACGCTAAACGTCGGAGCCTCCGTTGTTAAATGGTACTAGTTAATGATAAACATACTTCATAGTAAGAATAATACTAATGATAATTAGCAGTAACGATGACGGGTGACGACGCTGATGACGCTGACGATGAAGATGACGATGAAGATGACGATGAAGATGACGACGATCATGAGGATGAGCGTAATTGTAACGATAATATAGTAAGCCTCCTGAAGATCGACCCTATCTCCGAGCAACTAGACCAAGCCACGCGGAAGATGTAGAAAATGGCTTTTCGAGGTCGCAAGTAGCTGACAAGCAGTGCTTTCTTGCGCTTAAGCCACGTAACATTTCGTCTGCCCACGCGTACGACGGAAAAGGCGAGTTTTCGGTGTAATACTTCGAAAGACCCGGAAAAATGTCGCTACCTGGGGATCCCTGAGAGAGCACGTTCCGAATTGAAGAGAAATTGACTGTCCGATCAGGAGGTCGCGCGTGTCTCGCGACTAACAGAGATAATTGCGGTGCACAGGCGAAACGATTTGCGAAAGTAAATGCTAACTAATAAATGCCACTGACTATTTTTCAGCGGGCCGAAATCGTGTGTGCATGTAGGTGCCATGCGGAGCCATGTGTGTTGAAAGCCGATGTCAGAACGTTTAGGAAACGCACGATCGAACAATGTTTGATGAACCGAGTCATCCGCGGTGGTGCCTGAAGGACCCACGAGAAAATTCGATGCTGCAGGACTCGAAATTACGAGAAAGTGGCGCGACATTGACGACTTTGGAGACTGGGGGTGCGAGTAAAGTGCACGGTAGTCGATATCCGTTAATATGTTCACTGCCGTGGTGGTCATCGGTGACCGGCGCAAAAGATATCAGAAAAAATGCAAAAAATACCCAATCGGTAGCATTCATAATTTTGTAAATGCAATTAATATTAACTCTTTGACTGCCGTGGTGGTCATCGGTGACCGGCGCAAAACGTCTCACGAAGAATTCAAAAATTGCTCAATCGACAGTATTTATAATTTTGTAAACGCAATTAATATCAAATAGTAATTCAATTCTTCAGTCTCCGATACCTAAGTATTATCTTCATTTTGCACAATTCAATCATATTCTGTAGTACTTGATCTCGTTGCGGTTTTAATATAGTAAAATACGTACGGCAGTCAAAGTGTTAAACAGTGATGAAATTCTTTGGTCTCCGATATCTTCGCATTATTCTCATTTTGCACAATTCAATCATATTCTGTAGAACTTCATCACGTTGCGGTTTTAATATAGTAAAATACGCACGACAGTAAACGTGTTAAACAACGCAGCATTCGACGCTTTACGTGACCGACGTATGCGATGAAGGACCGCATTGAATGTCGACGTTTGATCAGAGGCGTCCGAGAGAGACTCGAAAATGCAACAAAGTAATTGTCAGTGACGTGAGAGCATCAAATTGTCGAATTACAAAATCTGAACACCGAGTGCATAGTATCCGTACTTAAATAGCCATCGAAGTTAGTTATAATATCGAAGTGATCCCAAGTGCAGCTACATGACTCCTTAAGAACTACGACTCTACTGGCAAAATTTCTATATTACAATATTGGCGAAAGGCGACTGATCGCATGAGAACACATGCCGTATTATCAGTGAATGCCAGAGAAACGAAGAAGAGATAATGCTCCTCTTAAACACCAGCACGAACCGATCGGAGAGTGGTGATAACAAAATAACAACAATAATTATAATTATAATAATATTACTCGTGATTATCGTAATGGCGATGACGATTGTGACGATGACGATGAGAAAAAAAAAGAAATAAATTAGATTTAAATTACAATGATTAACAATGATTCAGTGCGGTAAAGGGGTTTTCACGATTGTATTGATAGTTAGCTTTGAATGTTGATACATCGATGCGTGTGTCCTGATACAGAATTTGATGCGTAACGAAAGAAAAGTAGACAAACAAACGTTATTCCTTCCGCGGTCGTCATTGATCCCGCGAAGCCTTTAATCGCGCAGTTCGGATTGGCTTTGTCGATTAACGCTTTGACGCTTAACTCTCGATTAAGCGAGCCATCGCCCCTGCTTTGATCGAGGAAAGGCTCAGAATTGAACGACGCGTCCCTTCGGGTGATCGTGTTCTCCTTCTCTCTCTCTTTCTCTCCCCCTCTCTCTTTCTCTCGCTCTCTTCCAGGTTTCTTAATAGCCACAGAGGAAATTCTCTTACAATTAGGAATATTCGTAAGTGACAATCATCCGTTAGCGATCATATTATTGGCCGCATGTCCGATCGCATTCGAAATCCTTCTCGTTTACGAGCGGAGTAGAAGAGACGATGTGACTTTTGACTTGCGGAGAAACGAATAGAAGTCTATAGGGCGGAAAACGCGAAAAGGAAACGTGTGAAGGAGCGGTCGATATCTGATGTTACTCCGTTACTCTGTGTGTGTTCCTTTCTCGCCGAAGTTGGGAAACTCCTTACTCGCACGAAATCTCATGAGAACGTTCCTCACGACCCACGTTTCGGACGACGGAATAATTTATATAAGAAAAATTCAGCTATGTACAAATCGATGGGACATGCAGCACTCACGCGGAACAACAGAATGTACTTGTATAGGATAATAATACCTCTAAGCGCATGCTTGCTTTGAAAAAATAAAAAGAATTGGTGGTGCTCCATTGCGTATTACAGTACGCCTATTACCCTTACTATATACGTTGTAACGTTTATATGACTCCTCTAAAAATCAAAGCCGCCTCTGGAATTCTTTTGTTTTCGCCGATGAAAGCGTCCTTGCGTTCGTTTTCTGTAAAAGTGAAGCTTTTGGCATTATCGTCACGATCACTGTACGTTGTTACTCATATCTGCACAAAAAATGAAACAAAAATAAACATATCAATATGGAAGTGTCGGGTGAGCGAGACGGTAGATTGATACGAGATGGGATGGGGAAAAAGGGTAGTTTCGTGAAGTGTGTCTGAAACGTGCGCAAAATAAAAGGAAAGACCGACGTTCCGAGGAATTGCGTGAGCGTACTTTGCCTTACGGTTATGAAAGTGAAGACGTTGTTTAACCCATTTCCATCATTTCGCGGAATAATCCACCAACAAAAACTGACCATTATCACCGGGAGCGGATAAATCCGCACACAATAATTTGTGTTTCCATCTTATCAGCAATCGTTAGAGTCTATACGATAAACAAACAATAAAAAATTTTGTGTAAAATATTATTTTTCTTACTTTTCTGGTTGTAAGTTCAAAATAATAAAATTATAAAAAAAATAATAGATAATAAAATTTAATAAAATTAGGTTACCATAATAAATTATAGTTCGGATTCGGATTCAAGCATAGAAATGCAAATATCCCATAAGCATAAACGTGCCATAGCTCTAATAGATAGTAGTGAAGATGACCAGCCCGATAATATTGAAACTGAAGATTTCTTATGGGAAAAACAAAATTGTATACCAATGTTGCCGTGAATGACCGAAATTGTTTTTGCCGACCATTTAGTATAAATTAGGGTATCGGAAAAAAAATGAAGAAAACGTTGCTCGCGTTATCAAAGCTTGCATAAGACTGACAAAGCTGATTGACTCCGAGCAGAACAAAGGATTTGGCGGGAGAGAGCCAGTCGCTTGTTTTTTGACTCTTCTGTTTTGGACCTCCACCAGAGCATATCTGTGATTGTCGACACACACCGGAGAGGGTCCGAATGTACAACAATGTAATGAAATATTCGATTTTTCACCGACGTATTTGGTATTTGTTGACATTCACCGGTGAAAGTCGACATTCTCCAGATTTCGGCGTTTCACTGTAACACCAACATTACATGATTTTACTGCCGTAAGTGGTGTAACCATCAACGTCAATGGAATATCCAGGCGCGATGTTTTCGAATTATTTTTCAACGCGGAACTAGTCCAAAAAATAGTTCTGGAAAATACGAGGAATATACAATACTTTGAATGACCCTATAACACTATTTCTAATGAGAATAAACACTAAGTCTTCCTTGCGCATGCTGGTATCGCCAACGTTTAGCTGCGCATGTTGGATTTTTCAGTAAGATTGCGGATTTAGAGCGATGATGCAAATGGGTTAAAACCAGAAGGTAAGAGAATTCTCGGTAAAAGCAACGATCGATCCGTAACGAACTCGGTGAGATTTCGAAAGTCTTCAGTTTCACCTTCGCCGAATGTACGAAATTGGTTATCCTTAAAAGGCATCTCCCGACACGCGCGCATGACGCTTCAATTCAGTCGGTCGAAAAGAAACTTGGAAATGAAGGTGGGCGTGTAAACGGAAAATAAACATCGGCTCACTTGTCATCTATTAAAGTCGTATTAGGTGTATTCGAAAAGCCTGCCATTTTCTATGCAATCTCAAATGCGTTTATCATCGTTACCATGATTTATTTTCATTGTTAACGTTATACCTAATGTGCCATAGAAAAATTATGAGCGTATTGAACGCACTGATCTGCGTTAGACACATTTTATTTGACCATAGAATGATTGCAGAGTTCCTCGTGTTATTATTAACACGTAAAGTCATGTTACTCATGCATAGGAGACGGACAAGTTATCACGTATTTACATAAATTTGTAATACTAACGAAGGTATTCATTGGCAATAATACACAAAGCTGTACATAAGTGCCTATTAGTATTTTATGTATAATGTACATACAATATCACAATTGCTCATTATGTTAATCTGGAAACTGCATAATGTGTCGTTTTTGACACTTTATCTTTTTAGAAAAAAAAAAATGAATACCCATAAACTATTTTTTTTCGTAAACCTACATAATAATCTACATATAATAGAATTCTTTGGGTCAAAGTTACAAAATGATGCATTTAGAGATTAAGCCAAATTCTATCATTTTAGTACAGTTGAATCGCATTTCTTTGGATCACTATTTCCTTCAAACTTTACCCTAACCATCGAATTGCCTGTTATATTCTAATGTCAATGTATCTAATTCTGTAACGGAAAGTTCCTTAGATCTCGTAATTTTAATTTTATTTCCGAACGGCTTCGAATATTTTTGGCAAGACAAAAGAATCCGGCGGACAAGAAAACATGCTGCATTTATTTGGACGACGAACGCATTAAAACTGGCGTTCTTTTCCCTTACACCTAATAACTTTGCAAGAATACGTTCGATCAACACTCCTTACCACGATGTCCTGTTTTAATAGCGTTGACGTTGCTCGAATGGTGCTGGCCAGCCCTGATCGGCTTTGCGATTAGTGCGCTGGGCCCACGGCGTGTAAAGCCCTTCTGCCTGACAGCTTCCTTAATTCTATCTACTTCGAACTGGTAGCGTTTGCGGTCCTTCATCGCACCTTCTTTGGCATCCCGCAACGCCGTCTCCAGTGCCTTTATGCGATCTATCGTAGCACGTAATCTCTTTTCCAGTTTTGGCATCTCACAACGGAGATCGGCGTTGTCTCTGACGAGTTGCTTGTGAACCTGCGGAACAAGTAGAATGAGAGTCAGTCACTTTGGCACGAGTAAAATTTGGACGTACGTAAAGGAAAGAAGGAAGCAGAGGGCACAGACATGCAGGCTGATCGGTAAAAGGACACATAGTCCCGGAGTGGAAAGTGGTAAAGCGACGAAACGAAGTTATGAGGACGAGTCAAAGAATGTAGATTTTTTAACCCTTTGAAGTCGCAGTACCCGAAACTGCGAGAAATGAAACTGCGATTGTTGAGGAGGGAATACTTTTTCGTTGGTGTGAACTCTGTTGATATAATGTGCAAATAAATTGCGGCTGGAACTCTTTAGGCAATGAATTAACTGTTGGTAGAAAGTGGTTTGCTAGAGAAACGCGTTTTCATTTCATGCGTTGACCAGCGTAGGATGTAAAAAATTGAAAGTATTGATGAACGCATATATGCGCCCGTATTCATCTTATATGTTGAGAATTTTCATTGCAGGACGTAAGATATCGAAAATATTGACGAATCTATATATGCGTCCATAGCACACAAAGGGTTAAAATAGTAACAGATAGCAAATAAGTACGTAGCAGCATGGATATAAAATGAAACACGTATTCATTTGATGCATTATGAATTGCCACTGTCGTACATGAAAGATCGAAAGTATTGACGAATCCATATATGCGTCCACAACACACAAGGGTTAAAATAATAACAGATTGCAAATAAGTACGTAGCAGCATGGATATAAAATACAACACGTAACACGCGTATTTCATCTTATGCACTGAGAATTTTCATTGCAGGACGTAAGATATCGAAAATATTGACGAATCTATATATGCGCCCATAGCACACAAAAGATTAAAATAGTAACAGATAGCAAATAAGTACGTAGCAGCATGGATATAAAATGAAACACGTATTCATTTGATGCATTATGAATTGCCACTGCCGTACATGAAAGATCGAAAGTATTGACGAATCCATATATGCGTCCACAACACACAAGGGTTAAAATAATAACAGATTGTAAATAAGTGCGTAGCAGCATGGATATAAAATGAAACACGTAACACGCGTATTTCATCTTATGCATTGAGAATTTTCATTGCAGGACGTAAGATATCGAAAGTATCGACGAATCCATATATGGGTCCATAGCACACAAAGAGTTAAAATAGTAACAGATCGCAAATAAGTAAGTGGCGGCATGGATATAAGACAAAACGCGTATTCATCTTATACATCAGGAATTTTCACAGCATATACGCGCCTTGCATTCACACCCATAGCCTTCGACAAATGCATATATGCATCCATAGCACCGAAAGACCGAATAGTAACAGACCGCAAATTATTACGTAATCCCATAAGTACAAGACAAGAGCGCATAACACGCGTATTCATCTCATACACTGAGAATAATCAGTGCAGTACGTGCGAGATTGAAAATATTGATTTACGCGTCCATAGCGCTAAAATGGTTAAAACAGTAACAAATCGCAAATAAGCGTATAATAAATAAATCGCAAATTTGAGCCGCATGTCGGTACTATGAATGGACAATTGAGCCGTTTATTTTGAAAGTGGCCTAACTCCATTTATCTTCAAATCGAGATAAATAACATTTACTGACAAACAACATGAATTTGTACATCTAACCGTGGTAACCGGAAAATATTGAAAAACGGAGTTAGGCCACTTTCAAAATGAACGGCTCAATTGAAAGTGATGCAATCTAAGCGACTATATTTTGCCAAAATTAGAAATGTTAGAAAATCTGCACGCACCTTCGTCAGCTGGTCGAGATTATTCTCGAGGAAGGAGATTTTCTGTTTCTGCGCGAGCGAGCCGCCGTCATCCTCATTGTCCTCGGCGTTCATGGTCTTCTTTATTCTAGCCTGCAGATCTTGGACGAATAGTTTGCGCAGGTTGTGCAGGGTCTGCAGTTCTTTGGTCACCGTGTCCTCGAGCCCCTTGAGATCCTTTCTCGCCTGCTCGCGACGTTGGTTTAGCAGGATGATTTCCTGCAACTTGAGAGCCGTATTCGCCTCCTCCTGCTTCAGCTTCTCGTAGTCGGCCTGCATCTGCTGGTGCGCCAACGTAAACTTCTGGTTCAGATCCTTCAGCTCGCTGATCAATTCTTGCTTCTCGGACAGTTCGTCTCTTAATGCAGCGACCTGCGGAAAAATGCGCAGTGTAAATAAATGTTCCGACACGTTGCGTCATGGTAATTCAACTCTTGATCAGATTGTTCTTTAACACGTTGAGTGCCACGCATATTTTTAAGGAAATCTTTAAGGAAAAGTATTTAACACTAGAACTACCGCACCAGTCATTTTGACTGGTTTTACAATTTGATTTAAATATTTCTACTTTATGTTACATTTTTTTTCCGAAATGGCGTAATGACTTTTGCGGTGACAACTAAAGAAATAGTAAAATATATTTTTTAAATGCTTTATTTATTCTGAATCAAAATAAATTAATATTATGGTTACTTATACCAATAGCAGTCATTTTGACTGGTATTTGCAAAAAATTTGCAATGTTGTAAAAGCAATTGATATTGCAACGGTGCTTCAATACTTTGGCTTTCAATAACTCTGCGTTACCCTCATTTTGCATGATTTTTATCATACTCTGCAGTATTTTATCGCATCGCGGTTCTAGCATAGCAAAATACGCGGTGACCGGTGCAAAAGATTTTAATAAAAATGCAAAAGATTTGCAATCTTGTAAAAGCAATTGATATTGCAACGGTGCTTCAATACTTTGGCTTCTAACAACTCTGCGTTACCTTTACTTTGAATCATTTAATCATACTCTGCAGCATTTCATTGCATCGCGGTTCTAACGTAGCAAAATACGCTTGACACTGAACGTGTTAATAAAGAGAAGCTTCGAGTAAAAACGAAACATGACAGGGATAAAAAGTGAGACGTACCTGCTTTTGATGCGCATCTCGCAGCTGATCCATCTGTTCCTCCAAAGCCACCCTCATCTTTGTCGCTGCCTCCTTCTCCTCTGCCTTCTCTTTATTGGTCACCGCCTGCACCTGTTCAGCGGCCTTCAATTTGGCACACTCTTCGCGAAGTGCGTCAACATCTTCCTCCAAAGTACGTTTACGTGCCTCTGCCTCTTTCATGGACTCTGCCAATGTTTGCATACGGGCCTCGTGCTGAGAAATCAGCAAACGACACTCCGCCAAGTCCTTCTCGTATTCGGAAACCTGCACGACGGACGAAGTGTCAGTAAATACTCAGTTAACGAACACAACAAAACATTCAAGATATGATTAAAGATAATAATGAATGCGGTAAATAAAAGTTTCGACACTGATATTTCTTCGGAGACCGCAGAAATCGATGCCGACTCACATTTTGGAGATAATGCTTCGAATGTCAAATAAAATATTGCGTGCAACAAATAAAGGAACGCGTATGAAAAGGATTAATTTCGATATTCATCGTAGATGCAAAATTATATCAGGGGTTTTAGAGAATGCCCAATTCTGATATATTACTGTTATGTATCTGGCTGACGGAAAAACATTAGTACCAAGCTAGGAACACCCTTTGAAACATTGTCAATAATCAATTATATAATGGCATTGTTATTTGGAAGTTATGTCATAAATATCTGCGCTTGAAAACGAGAAATCTTGTCTTCGGCGGCCAATTGCAAAACTTACTTTCTTGTTGCAGTCTACTTGGAAGCTTTCTAAACCTTGACAGCGTTGCACTAGATTCTTCACTTCTGACTTCATTTTGCTGATGAATAGTCTCGCGACCGTGAACTCTTCTTCCAGTTTTCCATTGGTCTCTGGGGCAATCTGTGAGAAAATATATATCATTAAATATATATATATATATAAAAATATATTGTGCTTAAGGTACTGTCAACAGTGAGACGCAATATTTGTTTAACTGATATATTGTCTAATAGCTTAGTTATATCGTCAAATAAGATGATGAATAGTTGGGCGAAGCATTTACTATATGAAACCAGGTAGTAACCAGATAAATTTAAAAAACTAACCAGAGACAAAGAACAATAAATAGCATTCGGCATACATATTGTGAAGTCTGATTCTAAGGATTCATATGTGAATGTGTGTGTGAGCGAGAGAGAATGATGAGTATGTAGAGATCATATTATTGTCCGAAAGTATGTTTTCGTTCAGCACATTTTGTTTCGGCATGTCGTGTTTCATGAGAAGTGTTACTGAATCAACTGAGAAAAACATAATTGAGTGGAAAAACAGCATTTAACATTTAGTATTTAATATCCTTTTGTTCCTGCAAGTCACTCGTCGCCCAACTATTCATATTATCCAGCAATTCAACTCAATCCTAGGGAAGTATGAAGACTATATCGATAATTAACAAATACGTTTACCTAATTACCAAATATTTCATGAGAATGAAAAGTTAAGCGGCGTATTAATGTCGCGTAAAAGTCTGCAAAATGGATTGACTTAAGACAATTTAGACAAAAGTAGTATGGACACTATATTGTCCTATCTTTCCTCTGGAACACACGAGGAAACATTCAGTAAGAAATGTAGCGCCTGAGTTTGTACACAGTTAGTACGCTATACCAGACATTATTGACATTGACCGACCAATGACCGTCACGAAAAAAGTTTACAATACCCAACCGTTATCATGAATGATGCACTACATTGAATAATTTGTACTTCGTTCATTACTCGACGTCAGTCAACGTGTTAATTACCGTAAATTGTATTTTTATTTCTACCAATTGCAAAATCTCCAAATGCATCGTTGTGTAAAACTTAATTCATTACTCGATGTCAGTCAATGTGTTAATTACCCTAAATTGTATTTTCATTTCTAACAATTGCAAAATCTCCAAATGTGTCGTTGTGTAAAACTTAAAGAACACTTATACATCTGAATAGCAGTTTACCAACGCCCAATATGTACACTTTTCGGCACGGTGCCCTGTGTTCAACGGCGTCACTCCAGTGTAACGTAACGAAAGGGTTAACCCATGGCAATGACAATAATCCTCCATCCATCACGCCCACGTACCTTCAGATTCTCGTCGCCGCCGATCGCAACTCCGATCTCGCCCAAGTCCTTCAAGAAGTTCGCCAGCATCTCCGCAATGCGCTTCCTCTGATGTGCCGAGACATCCCTCAACTGCTGCAATTCCGACGTCGTAGTACTGAGAGCAGCCTGCTTCGCCAACAATTCTTCCGCCAGGGTCTCCTGCTCCTTGTTCTTCAGCTCGACCTCCTGCGACTTCTGATCGTAATTGACCGCGAGTTCCTCGAGGGCCTGCAGCACCTCCTTCACCTCCTCCTTCGCGCTCTCGTTCTCCTGCTGTATTCTGTTCATCTCCTGCTGCAGCTGCTCGTAGTCCCTCCTGGCGCTGGCGATCAGCTCCTCCTGCTCCTCCATCTGCTCCTTCAGCTTCTCGACGTACTGCGACTGCTGGTTGATCTCCTCGTCTTTGTCGTCCAGCTGCTGGTACAACTTCTCGCGTTCCTCCTCCAACTTCTGACGCTCCTCGTTCGACAAGGATCCTGCCATGAGGCCGCCGCCAGGTGTAGCAGGAACAGGACCCTCGTCGATTTTCCCCTCGACGGATGCTGTGATCGGAGTGACGACGTCCGGTGCTTCCACGAGACTGACCTGTTCTTCGGGCTTGACGGTCTCACCCTGGCGCCAGCGAGATAATTCGGCCTCCAGCTTCTCGACCTTGCCCTTGAGTCGGGCGGCCTTCTCCTTCTCCCGCTCGTAACGACGCTTCCATTCCTCGGCTGTCAACTCCTCGTTCACGCAGACGACGTTCTTGATGGTCTTCGCGCGCTTACCTAAACGTGGACGAGGGGTTCAAGGCTTTCCGTACAAAACGATGGCTGTGGGCGTCGGAAATGCGGTGGGAGTGGGTGGGATCGCCGAAGGATTCATTCCAGGAAGTATTGGTCAGCGGTTGTGCCGAGGGGATGCTTTTCGGTTTCGTAGAGTATAGTCAGGGTGGATATCCTCACTCCCGGGTGTGCTCCATCATAGTCGTGGTGCGTAATGCATTGTCTTCTCTTTCCAAGAAGAAAAAAGAGTGGTTCGATTTTGAAAGCGGAGTGTGTGTGTTATTGCGGCGTGGAACATGTAAAGAAGTCGATATACCGCTACTGGCGGATGCGTATATAAGTTGCATGGATCAGTAACGCGATAGAAATGGATGGGATCGGCGAGGGATTGCTTCCAGGAAGTATCGCTCAGGTTTTTCGGTTTTGTAGTCGAATACAAGGAGGGCTTTTGGATATCCTCACTCCCGGGCGTGCTCCATCATATTCGTGGTGCGTAATGCATTGTCTTCTCTTAACAAGGAAACAAGCGTGGATGAAATGGGAGTGGTACGATTTTGAAAACAGAGTGTGCGTTATTTCGGCGTGGAACGTGTAAAAAAGTCGACACCGCTACCGGCCGGCGAGTATATCAGTTGCATGGTTTGTTCAGACAGACCAGTGAGTTGAATGTGAATTGTATGTGAGTTGCACTTAACCCAGACGCTGGTAGAGGCGTTTTCGATATGCTATTTCCCTCTCCGCGACTCATATGGGGCACATGGTTTGTTTGGTGAAAAGTAGGTATTCCAGAATCGATCCATACAACGAAATTAACCGTTCATAGACCAGTGTTCGATGTATGAGTCAGTGTGGGGATCACATAAAAATGGTATCAAGATCATATTTTTGGCTGAAACAAGCCTAATTTTTCATACTAGAATTGGAAGATGATGCCCTTTTACGTATCGTATCTAGGGCCCATGGTTTATTTGAATGAACTTAACTATCCATAAACTCATATGGGAGACGGTGTCGTTTTACGTGCCGGTAGTGAATGTATTAAAAAAAGTAAATAAATCAACTTGTCAAACGAAATAAGGCACACTCTAATTAAATAATACTCTACTACTGTAATGTAGATGCACAGTGTTTACAAGTGTCTGTTACTTTCAGTAAAGCGGGAGGCTGTTTTAAGAAGCAATATTACTGTTTCATCATGAATACTTGGTATGTTTCTTGTAACATAAACGATGTATGTTGGTATAACCTGTACGATGTGTATGACAGGACATATACTCCTTGCGTACTACGGGAATTTACTATATTGCGAGTCATATATGTAGTAATACGAGTGTCTCTCAAGCCACTGTCAATCTACCCAACATATACACTTACACTTTTTTTTTTTGACGTGGTTAGCGCGTACTTGTTATGACATTATATTAGTAAACCCAAGTTTATATGTGATTTGACCAAGAGTGTTACTGAATTACCGCGTAAATTGCTTTTAGATTACATTTTCCTGGGCGACTATGTAGTGAAGCGCCATTATAAGCCTACCTTTATACGTACCCAAACAAAAACAGTTTTTTTTAAATACATCGTACACGTTAGTAATATAAGATCAAATTGGAAAGGTTGAAAATGTAAAAAGGAAGATATGTTCCGTGTAATGCATGAATTCATTTCACGTGACTGTTTCTTAAACCAACTCATGTTGAAAATGATGCAAAATGTGATATTACCGAAATCTAACGTAGACTTGGTCTCCGATTCGTTGAAGCTAGCCGGTGAACAACAGATGATAATCGTCGTTCTGGCGTTACCACCAAGTGACTCCTGAAGAATTCGAGTGAGTTTCGAATCACGGTAAGGGATGTGAGTCTTATTACCGTCGGCCAGGGCAGAAATTACATTGCCAAGAGCAGACAGAGATTTGTTGATATTCTTCGCTTCGTCCAAAACCGTTCCTTCGGCACCAGTTTTCGATACCTATGCAGCGAACGCAAAATTGCAAAATCCATTAAATGTTTTCATTGTCGCCAAATTATATGGAATTTAATTTACCAGAAACGAATTGCAACAATAAATGCAAAGTTCTTTAACCATAGGTATAAATATGTATGAAACTGACATGAAATATCGTGAAATGAATGCAAGGACTTGCTTAGAATACCAAATGAAATTACAACTTATATAATATACAATGTCTTACCTTTTCCGAACCGGCTAAATCGACGAGATACAGTTTGCCCGACAATTTCTTTTGATTTTCAAGATTCTCCTGTTTCACGTTGATCAAGAAAACGGAATGGGAACGCGAACTGTGCTCGTTCATGTTAGTGACGGCAATATGGCGATTTGACTTGCCTTCCTCTATCACTTCGAATACTTCCTCCGGACTAGATACAAAGCGTTCCGTCGCTCCTTTCACAAATGGAACTCGATTCTTGTCCTCGTGTACACTTAAGTTAATCTTAGAAACTGAAAATCAACAGTAAGCATATTACCTATATAAACTTAACTTTACATGAAGCGACTTGATACATTTTGTACGTATTCAAAAGGCCATACCGTCGAGGAGATCCCTAATTTTGTCCATATAGATCTCAAAGTAGGATACTTTGATGTGGAACTCCAGATTTTCTTCCATTCCGTAAATATGGTTGAATATGTCATTGACAATCCTAGGAATGATACCCTGTTTATTGGGATCCCCAATGACACCTTCCATCGTGTGTGTCTTTCCTAAATTAAATAATGAGAGAGTGATTAGATACAGCAAAATTTTGTTCAGAGACATTCCAAAAGTCCAATTACCAGAAGACGTTTGACCGTAAGCAAAGATCGTTCCATTGTATCCTGCCAACACGTCCGTGACAATAGATTTAGCTGCCTCATTGTAGACTTTATCCTGGGTGGCGTTTGGCTTAAAAACTTTATCAAAAAGATATACTTTCCCCTGAAAAACAAAAGTTCAACGTTCACAATGCAGCCCCACTCCTAACATACTAAACCTAACATACTACACCTAACTTTCCCAAGAACCCCAGGCACCTAAAGCCCGAAGTGAAAACCTGAACACACGGAAGCAACCCCACTGGGTCTGACACCCACTATAACGACCCTTTCGACAAAAGCATGACTCCGCAAAAACAACAAACTCCTACAGAATAAGTACCTTCAACGTCCGTCAAAACGTTTACCGCCACGTTCGACCCAAATCTTCGGCCCGATCCCCCAAAAAAAATGTCCGCGACCTAAAACCCCTCATCAACCAAATCGCATCGCATTTCATCATCATCCGCAACGGACCTCATCCCCGAGGGTCCCCCGCGCAAGTCCATCGAGCCTTGCGACTCGTCATGCGAATCCTCCTCAAGCGACTCCCAACTCGAGAAATCGCGGTCGGACGAGCCTAAAATCATCGCCGCAAACTCCTCCGATCCATCCGCAATCGCGTAACCTGCCATCGCCTGGAATCGCTGTCAGCTGTGCGCCGTATGACATCACACAGCAGCCTCACAATTCACCCTGCGATAACCGCGCGACAGGAGAAGCTTCGCGAAATCGTTCTCTCTCTCTTTCTACCTTCTACCATCTTCCCCTACCCCTCGCCCCTCGCGCCCATCTCTCGCCACAGACGCACCTGGCGAAATCAGCTAATTCCTGCTATTCTCCCGTGAACCTGGCCCGGACGTCCTTAAAAATACGGCGAGCCGCGGTGGGAAATGTTACGAGCGATTGCCTACGTACCCCGATCGAGATGCAGTTCTCCTCGCCGCCAGACGGGAACTTGACGATGAACTTGGAGCCTGCCTTCTCCTCGGAATCGTTGAGCGGGCGGAACCTGCAGACAACCTTAATGCTGTCCTCCGCGGCGATCTCGCGTTCCCTCGGCGTGGTCTCCATTGCCATTAGGTGGAAGGTTTATCTTGCTCGCCCTGCTCCGTTGTCCGCCTCCTCCTCGTCGACCGTCGCCTTCGTCGTCGTCTCCCTCTCCCGTGTTGCGTGCTGCTCGTGCACAGTGCGCGCTCGTCACGGCTCAACGACCCGACTCCTTCTTCCTCCGCTCGTCTTCGCTCACGCTCGAGAATCCCTCCGTGCCGGAGGTCGCAGGGTGCACAGGGCCTGGCCACGCAAACGCGACTCGCATGGAAGGTCCCGGGTGTACTCCGTCCTCGGTGTCAAACGCTAAGCGCACACAGCCCGATCGAGGGCCAGCAAAGATGGCCGCGCGACTCCACTGGCGACAGTTGTCTCCCCGAGCGCTCGCGAGAACGACGGTGTAGCTGTGTGGGAGAGAGAGTCGACGCGCGGTGTGGGTGTGGGTACAAGTCCAACGCGGCGCTTTCTATGTGTGAGAGAGTCGATGCGAGCGTTGTGTGGGTACTCGTCTAAACGCGGCGCGTTGCATGTGTGAGTGCGCCAACGCGGCGCGGTGTGTGGGGATGCGTTTAACGCGGCGCGTTGTATGTGTGAGTGCGCCGAACACGGCGCGTGAGGGTGTGTGAGAGAGTAGACGTTCGGGTGTGTGTGGGTGAGTTGAACCGCGCGCGTTTGTGTGGGTATGTACCCAACGCGGCGCTTTGCGTGTGTAAGAGAGAGTCGACGCGCGGTGGGTGTGTGGGTACAAGTCCAACGCGGCGCTTTCTATGTGTGAGAGAGTCGATGCGAGCGTGTGTGGGTACTCGTCAAGACGCGGCGCGTTGCATGTGTGAGTGCGCCGACGCGGCGCGGTGTGTGGGGATGCGTCTAACGCGGCGCGATGTATGTGTGAGTGCGCCAATTGTGGCGCGTGAGTGCGTGTGAGAGAGTAGACGTGCCGGTGTGTGGGTACTCGTCGCAACGCGGCGCGTTGTGTGTGGGTGAGTTGAACAGCGCGCGTTTGTGTAGGTATGTGCCCAACGCGGCGCCTTGTATGTGTGTATGCGCCGAACGCGGCGCTTTGCGTGTGTGAGAGAGAGTCGACGCGCGCGTGTGTGTGGGTGAGTTGGAACGCGGCGCGTTGTGTAGGTATGCGTCCAAACGCGGCACGTTGTATGTGTGAGTGCGCCGCACGGCGCGTTGGTGTGTAAATGCGTTGAAAGGCGGCGCGTTGATATGTGTATGCGTAGAAACGTGCGCGGTGTATAGGTACTCGTCGAAATGCGGCGCGTTATAAGTGTGTATGCGTCAAAACGCGGCGCGTTGTATATGTATGCGTTGAAACGCGACGCGTTGCATGCGTGTATGCGTCGAAACGCGGCGCGTTGTGTCGGTACGCGTCGAAATGTAGCGCGTTAGTGTGTGTATGCGTTGAAATGCGGTGTTGTTACGTATGCGTGAAGTGCGGAGAGTTGTGTATGTATGCGTCGAAACGCGGCGCTTTGGATGTGTATGCGTTGAAACGCGTGTGCATATATGTGCATGCGTTAATGTGTGAGTGCGTCGACGCAGCGCGTTATATGTGTACGCGTCAAAACACGACGTGTTGCATGCGTGTATGCGTTAAAACGCGGCGCGCGTGTATGTACCCGTCGAAACGCAGCGGGTTGTATGTGTATGCGTCTAAACGCGATGCGTTGTATATGTGTTGCGTGTCGAATCGCGCGCCTAAATATGTATGCGTTGAAACTCAGTGGGTGGGTATGTATGCGTCGAAATATATGCGTTGAAACGCGTGTGCATATATGTGCATGCGTTGATGGGTGAGTGCGTCGATGCAGCGCGTTATATGTGTACGCGTCAAACGCGCGTGTGGATATATATGCGTTAAAACACGGCGCGCGTGTATGTACCCGTCGAAACGCAGCGGGTTGTATGTGTATGCGTCTAAACGCGATGCGTTGTATATGTGTTGCGTGTCGAATCGCGCGCCTAAATATGTATGCGTTGAAACTCAGTGGGTGGGTATGTATGCGTTGAAACACAGCGGGTGGGTATGTATGCGTTGAAACACAGCGGGTGGGTATGTATGCGTTGAAACACGCCGCGTATGTATGTATGCATCGAAACGCGACGCGTGTGTGTATGCGTCGAAACGCGACGCGTATGTATGTATGCGTCGAAACGCGGGGCGTGATGTGTATATACGTGTCGAATCGCGCGCGTCAGTGTATATATGCATCGAAACGCGATGAGTATGCATGTGTGCGTGCGTATATGTGTGTATCCCTCGCGTGTATCGAATCGCGCGCGTTATGTATGCATCGAAACGCGACGCGTGTATGTGATGCGTCGACACGGCGCCTTGTATGTGTATGCGTCGACACGGCGCCTTGTATGTGTATGCGTCGAACGCGGGGCGTTGATGTATATATACGTGTCGAATCGCGCGCGTAGTGTATATATGCATCGAAACGCTACGCGTATGTATGTGTGCGTCCAACGGACGCGTATATGTGTGTTCCGTATGAAACCCTCGCGTGTATGCGTTTGAAACGCGACGCGTATGTATATATTCGTCCACCCTCACGTCTATATATGAAACCCTCGCCTGTATATGCGATTCTCCTTGCGCGCGTGCCGCTGGCGGCAGGATAATAGGACTTTTTCTTTCTCTAGCCCACTTACCGTAACGAGACTTTTTAGCAGGCCGTCATTTTCAGCAGCGCGTATCGCCGTGCGGGACGACACGTTGCCAGGAGGGAATTAAAGGGAGAGTGGGAAGGAACGTGCTCACGGACGTTCATGCGCAATGTGTGGATTTCCGTTCCTCGACGAGGGACGTCACCTATCGATGACACTGTACCGCGTGTGGGCGCTCGATAGAACTTTCGTTTCGTTGAAAGTTGGCCAAGGGTCTGCTGAAATGCGGAATTTCGATTGTCCGGCGAGGCGCTGAACTTCGGAACGGGGCCGCGCATCTTTTTTACGCCGGTGGGCGCCGGGATGGGTGAGAATTTAAAAATGGCACGCTGCCGGGGGCTTTTATTTGCGGGCGGCGATAATGAGAGTTGGCCAAGTCGATGATTTTCGGCGGAGGAAATTTGCGCCACGTGACAGTCGGGGACCGGACGCGGGATATTTGCTTCTGTTCCGTTTAACACGTTGACTTCCGTGGTGGACGCAAAGGTTTTACGAAAAATTCAAAAAATACCCAATCGGCAGCGTTTATAATTTTGTAAATGCAATTAATATTAAATAGCGATGAAATTCTTTGGTCTCGGATACCTTCACATTATTTTCATTTTGTACAATTGGATCATATTCTGTAGTACTTCATCACGTTCCGGTTTTAATATAGTAAAATACGGCAGTAAACGTGTTAACACGTTGACTACCGTGGTGGTCATCGGTGACCGGCGCGAAAGGTCTCACAAAAAATTCAAAAACTACCCAACCGGTAGCGTTTATAATTTTATAAATGCAATTAATATTAAATAGTTATGAAATCCGATACCTTCGCATTATTTTCATTTTACGGAATTCAATCATATTCGGAAGTAGTTCGTCACATTGCAGTTTCTACATAATAAAATACACATGGCAGTCGAAGTGTTAAGTACGGAATGCTATTCCGCGAGCAGTGACACATTTTATGAAAGTAATGAAGGTTGACGGCATAGATGGTTACTTCGTATGATCGTGGAAGTAGGCAGGACACGCATTTCTATGTTTGTCATGACGCATCATGGTATCACGTGGATTTAAAAATAATCTAACGTCGTTGAATCATTGCTGCATTCTCAGCTTCGTCGGGATTGGTCCGTTTGAATGGATCACTTCCCGGAAAACTCTGACGCTCATTCTACTTTTCCGAATGACCGTTGACGCATTAAAAAGAAAGAATGAAAGTTATAATGCAAATCGAAAGTTTTTATATCGTGTCAAGCATTCTGAACAGGTTGATGACGTCTTTCGTTTAATGAGAGAATACATTTTAGTTCGATCGCGTATTTGAATTAAAGTATAGATTATCCTTGCCCTGAGTCGATGGGTAATAATAAAACGAATCGAAATTCTTAAAAAGTATGCGCGTTCTCTTCAAGGGAAAGAAAAATCTTGACTTCAGCAGTTTAAATATTTTCCTTTACTTCGAAGAAAACACGCACATTTTCCTGATACGTTAGAATTCCTGTTTCCAAACTCTCCAAGAATTCCAACGTTTCGGCATTGCTCGCGTGTCCTGTTTTAAGGAAAAAAAATGTTTGCTTCAGCAACTTAAACATTTTCGCTTCGACAACTTACAATATTTCGTTCCTTCGAAGAAAGCACGCACACATTACCGCAACGTGAGGATTTCTATTTTCAAACTTTCCCAGAATTTTAATGTATCTTAATATTCTGCACCGGTATGCGCCAACAAATTTCTTCACCTTCATAAACATCAACTGTAATCGCATCGGTATCGACGAGTTATCGTCAAATAATACTAAGAAAATAAACTCAACCACTTTCTTCGCTTCCAAGCCACCGAAGATACTCACCACGAAGCATCAAGAATGTTTCATCACTTCATAAATCCTCCGAAGCCGATCTCAAACCTCCAAAGATCCTAAGTTTAAAAAGCGGGCATCCACGGCTGCACAGAAAGCATATTTGTAACATAACAAAAGAGGCACATTTTATTTTTTTTCCTTTTCTCGTAACAACGTAAAGAATGATTTGACACAGTCGTGGTTTCGCTTAGACATTAAACGTTAACTACGGTATCCCAACGTACCCAATTACACACAGATACGCATATATCCGGTTATACATTTATATTAAACTCTACTGCGTCCTCTATATAAACTGTCTTGACTAGTTTTGGGTACATCAACGAAATGTCCCTCCCCTCCGGACCGATGTTCGATCAACAGCGCAGAGACGTTCATCCCTTACACATTAAAAACGGGCGAAGTTGCGCGATAATCAGCTTCCACCCTGACGTGAAGCCGCGCGGTATAAAAATGATTACGTACAATGAGTGCAATAATTCTAATGTACAATTTAAACTCTTCAACAGTTTTTTCGTTTCTCCGGCCACGTCTTCGAACGGCAGTCCTGCGACAATAAATCTATTCAGAGTCAACGGTTAGAAGAAAGGAAGCATCGAGGGGCGCTAAGCGGTTATGCGATTGTACTCGGCGTCTAGATTTTTCTTCGGTTTCAGCTGATGAGTCTCTGTTCGCATCGTGGGTGGGCGTAACTTGTGCAAAGGATGCATGGCTAACGAGGGTCGGACTTCTTTTTCTCTTCCTTAAGACAATGCGACTTGAAGGGGTATTCACCTCTTTCCGGTTAAAACGTATTCATTGGGCCCGCTTCTGTAAACTGTGCAGAACGATGTCAGAAAGATTGAAGATAGGGAACGCTTTCGAATTAAGCATCGAGTTCGATGGTGTGCTTTCCGAGAGGGTGAATGCGTTGAGAAAAGTGTAAACGCAGTTCTCGCAAAATTGACACGAATCCTGCCGATTGTCATTGTCCACTGCAAGCAAATCGGTATCTTGAGAATTACGCTTCAAATAAGCGTGTGCGAAGGACACGAAATAAGTTGAAGAAGAAGAATTAAATAAGCGTATACGAATGAATATGAGCAAAATATTAAGAATATAATATATGAGAAAAGTGTAAACGCAGTTCTCGCAAAATTGACACGAATCCTGCCGATTGTCATTGTCCACTGCAAGCAAATTGATATCTTGAGAATTGCGCTTTAAATAAGGGTGTGCGAAGGGACGAAATAAGTTGAAGAAGAATTAAATAAGCGTATGCGAATGAATATGCGCAAAATATTAAGAATATAATATATGAGAAAAGTGTAAACGCAATTTTCGCAAAATTGACACGAATCCTGCCGATTGTCATTGTCCACTGCAAGCAAATTGATATCTTGAGAATTGCGCTTTAAAGAAGCATGTGCGAAGGAGACGAAATAAGTTTAAGAAAAAGAATTAAATAAACATGTACGAGTAAACATGAGCTGTTCGATTTTCTTCCATGACACGGAATGGAGGAACACTCAGAGTTTATGAAAATTCGGTTTGCTTCGAGTGATTGAAGAACAGCGGATACAATTTTCTTCCACAGATCATCTCACGGATCGTAACTCGTGTGTCGCCTGTACAGAAAAACGTGTTTAATCGTTGCAGTATACAGAAGTGTTTCTCAAGCAGGAGGATGCATGTGTACAAAATTGCAAAGGAAGTACATCGATCGTTTAAAACTATTCCTTAAAGTGACGCGCCGAAACGGGTAGAAAAAGGTAAATACCCCGTAAGTAAAAGATGCGTCGATAGGCGAACGCCAACTTTCGACGATCAAGACTGGCACGAAAATGCTCTGACAGAATACCTAAGAGATATTATAACTATGCGTGTCCATCTGCATTTCGGCAATGCATTTCGCTGGTACACAAGCGTATTTTTAATGAATGTATTGTAGTTCTCTTTTTTTTCTTCCTTCTTCCTTTACGCAAGGTGAGCGTTCTCGGGGAAATATATCTCAAAGCTTAAGAACGTGCTGTACTCAGCTATTACGGAATGTTTAAAGTACAATAATCGTCGTCGCGGTGCACGCGCGCACACACACACATATACACATAACTTCATAGACTAGAGAAGCTTTCCTGTTATTGATTACTGCCGAATAAAATGCACGGTAATAGAACGTTTTTTTCTGAAGTTATCGTCTAACGAAATTCATCGGATTTCCCTCACCTAACTCGGATAACTTATACTTTTCGTCTTCTTAGCAAAGTGGCGAGCGTATTCGTTGTATTCGTAATAACGGACTACTTTTTAGAACGGTGAAATTTCATTAATGCTGACGATTCGGCACTTATCATAGTAATCGGTAAACTTCGACTGGCAAACAAATCGCATACTTTCATGCGTATCGTGAAAACTGAACGTTGAAAGACATTAGTTTCGATAATCAATCCTCTATCGCACATTACTGCGACTCTCATCGTTGACACTCATAATTCGCCCGGTCTGTATCGTTTGTCGCTGACAAATAACAAGATTGCGATTCGATACAAATATTATACAACAAAGTATACAGCGCTTTCGATACGTTCAGAACATGCAATACGATTTTCGCCTCTAATTATTTACATTTTGATACAGTTTTGATTAAATTACGCGAATCTGGTGAACCCATATAAGGTGGTCTACATGCATTGTTTTTTTTTTAGTCAAAACTGACTCGGCCCATATCGCATTCGCCAATAAAAGATTTCTTACCTAAAACTCGCAATCTAGCGCGTTACCTTATTCTATACCGAAGGTATTCGTTTCTTCGACTGCTAACAATAACTTCTCGTACAATATCTCCGGCGTTGGATATGGTGGCAGGTCCAGTCGATTGAAACAAGTGTGCGCTCTGGAACAAAAGAGAGATGTAATTTGGATCAACATACTGGTAATATTAATATGAGCGTCATTGAAAATGGTCGATAAATAACGTGTTATTGCAGACCTACGTGAGAAGCATAAGTGGAGTAAAAATGTTCATTAACTCTGTACGTCCAGTTCTAATATATATTATATTACTAATATTGTACTATAGCGCGCTAAATAAATCTGTAGAGTATACAAGTAAATAAATAAACATATAAATAAGGCTATAATGTGTAGGCCCCTTTGCTTTTTGATAGTTGGTTTTCTTTACAGTATTATCCAGTTAGCAGTTGCGATCTCTATGCAAAGTAGGTACCTAAAATGCATCGTAAGGAGTAAGTAATGACGAGTACACTCGTTAAACGCAGTGTACGTGTAGTTGTTATAATATAGAATTAAGTTTAATGAAATTACTGTTCAATTTTTTAATTTCGTTACTGACAGAGGTTCTTGATCACTGTCCTGAGATTCTGAATGTGTGAAGAGATTTATTTGAGATGAGGTTGTTTGTTAAAGAGTCTCGTTATAGTAAATGACTGCACACAAGATGTACGTGAGATAATTGTCCTATTGGATAAATCTAATCCAATTCCTACACTATATACAGTGTCCTCATAACAATTCTTTAACTTTTGTATTTTTTTCATTTTAATTTAGTGGATACAGTGTATACTCGTCATCCCACAAAATGTTGAACATTTACTTTACCATATTTTTCAATCTACAGATCACTTACACATACAACTGGCCATCAAAACCATTATTACATCGTACACATACCTTGGCAGACTATTCGGGCGGCCCCACTTCTCAATGCAAAACTTTCTTGGCCCAGTGGATCCCCGCAACGCCGCGAATCCCTCATACGGAATGCTGGAAGTACCAGTAACAAACTGCAACAGTCTCAACCGCTGTTCGTTCGTGAACCGACTGATGCTGCTCCAGAACCACTCAACAACCGGATGCGCATCGTGATACCCGCTTCTATACTCAGTATGCGTCCGCCAGTCGTTCAGATCAATTTCCGCTGCCCCAGCTATCACCAGCTCCAACTCTCTTGCGTCAAACACCGAGACCAACCGCGGGTCCACCACCTCATAGAACCCGCGGACCAAAGATTCCGTTTGTTCAGCGACCCCACGTTCCAATCGCCAGCGGACCACCCTCTCCAGATACTCTTTCTTGTTCTTCTCAGTGACTGCGATATTCCGTCCCCCTGGCTTCAATTCTCGTTCAGCGACTCGTCCCAGAAGTTCCTCCGTGACGGAGAACGTCAACTCCAGCGGCTCGATGCTTATGTCGCGCTCCTTGATCCACATCAAACTCTGATGGAACTCCTGGTCGAGGCTCTCTAGGTCGCTGAGACTCGCTGGTATTCGGAGCAGAGCTTTGTAGAAGGGACGGGTGAAGAAGGCGTCGAGCAAATACTGGTGGACCAACGCCAGTCCTAGTACTCTGCCCGAGAAACGGAACCAGTCGTGATAGTTGTCGACGAAGGCTGACATGGGCGATATCTGCACGGTGTACGTGTCGTTCGCAGAGTATTCGAAGAGACCGTAGTAAGGGTTAAAGAGTTCGCGGGACAGGTGGAAGAAGAACTCTCGAGAGGGTCCGCCGTAATCTAGACCTTCCTCGTGGTCGAAAATTACCACGAGTTTTCCTTTCTGCAGGTCTTTCTTCGACGCCGCCATTATCCGGGTAAACGCGTCCTCCAACAGGTGCTCCCGTCTGATGTGCAATCTGCAAGAACGAGCGGTTAGGGTGTGGGATGGTGGATTGTCAGATGGGTGGGTGCGTAGATGTACTTTAGTTTGCCGGGTCCTTGACCGTAGCCTTTGCTCTCGAGTTTTCTGTAGAACGTTCTTAGCTTCGCTTCAAAGTCTCTTCTGTAGGGAGCTGGTGCTCTGGCGGATGCTCTGGTCAAACCTGGAGAAGCGTGCGGACTTCCAAGTGGGGATCTACCCACGTTGCCGGGGACGTAGGACATGATCTCTTGCTCGAACAAACTGTAAATCGGGGAGGATGAGCGAATGTGGATCGGGAGAGTACTGGGTAACCCTTTGGCTGCTAGCTTTCGGTTCCTATGCGAAAACTGCCATATTATAATGCCTAAACGGATTATAATATTTGCAATATTATAAATGCAATTATTATTGTCGTTGTTGAGACTTGTAATACTAGAATTTTAATAGAAACCTCGATACCAAGAAAACGATATTTTTTATAATAAACCATCACGACTGAACGCGCTGCTGAACAAAAGTTTTGCAATATTATATATTGCCCTTGGTTTCAAAAATGAAAATATCTAAATTATATATAATCTCATAAAGTAAAAATAAAAAAATCTAAATAATGTATAAATAAAATTTACGTTATTTACTATTAAATATTTCATTTCACTAAAATTGTATTCAATATCTTCTAAGTTTGAAAAGAATAAATTTGAAAACTTTCCTCGAAAAAATCGGCATTTTGTTCGTTTATAAAGCAATTCATAGAAGCATGAATATCAAATCAACTCTGGCAGTCTTCGCACGTACCGCGTAGATGAGCCTGGCAGTAAAAGAGTTAGAAGGAACTTTGTCGAGACCTTAACAGTAATGCTAGAGGAACGTCGTGGCCCAAACGTTGCAAGGCTGCGCTTCCTTCCACACGGATGGTGTTCACCTTCTCTCGCAGGGCGATGTTCTGTCCCAGGGCAGAATGTCTTTCCTTCAAAATGTCTATTATGTTCGGTTGGCGCAGGAAGGCAACGACTTTGTCGTTGTACGCCACTGGTATGTCAGGCGTAGATGTGATGGCAGATTGCTGTGGCCTTGGAGGTGGGACCGGTGCTTCGTCTATCAACGTTCTGGGATGAGCAGCTTCCGTGCATAGTCTTGGATCAATAAAGGACGTCGCCTTTCTTGCATGATTGATGAAGAATCGCTGAAAGTGCATTTCTAAATGTGACGGAGGTCATCCGAATAAAATTGGGTACAGTGAAAATAATGACCTCGTTTACATCAAGGGGGTTGTAGAGAAAAATTGGATATAGCGAGATCTGAGGTAGATTTTAAGGTAGCTATACCGTTAGATTTACTGACATATGTTCACAATAGCCAATATACTGTACCAAAGAATGTTCTGTGTAACTTCAGCTAGGTGACTACTTATGCCTCACTAGATAAATGCCTCATTAAGGGGTAACATCTACGTTAAATTTTCAAAAAATGGAAAAACATTTTTTTTATCTCATATGATACTTTAGGGCCTTAAAAGTAAGGTGCAATTTGTCTTATAGGCGAAAATATTTTTTAAAGTGGTTTAACAGCTTATTTTATAAAACAAGTCGTGATGCCACGGAGCGGTTCAAGGTTCAGGTCCTGCCTATTGTAATGACAAATAAGTATATAAAATTAGAGTCCGATCGGTGAAGTAGTTTTTGAGAAATCGTGGTCACCGCAACCGTATGTTTTAAAAAACACAGTTTCGAGATAATCGCGTTTAAAGTTTCAAGCTCTTTACTAATCATACATAGTAGCGCTCCAGATAAACGCTTATATTCTTGAGGAAATATTCTTAAAATTATGTACATTAAGAAAATGCAATAAAAAAAAATCGATTTTGTTCACCAACCCAAGTACGCATAACCCTTTAAGCTAGATGTTACCCCTTAAACTTGCTCACAGTAATGTCTTACCTTAGCCACATTTCATTCTCACTATACACGGTATGATAGAAATCGAGCGCAATGCGTTTGAACGAATCCTCATACTTGCATAATATCCACATCTCGTTGTATCTAATTTCCACGACCCGGATAATTAAACCCTGATATTCACCTTGCCGGTTCGGTCGAGTTTCGACTCATACCCCCTGGGAAGTTCCTTCGTCGAATCCGCGAAGAAGTTGATCAGCGCGACCAAGTCACGATTGTGTTCGTATCGCGGGAACACCATGGGATCTCTCCTGACCCTGCCAATCATATGCTTCAGGCTAGGATTTCGGTTATACAACTCCATCGCATCAACGTTGGTATGCAGAACGGTAAAAAAGTCGGGTCTCAAGAGGAACAGCACCGGTGGTGTGGTGGTGATGTCAAACGCTTCCGACTCACTTCTCTCAGCTCTCTCAGTCGGACGAGGAGTCTCAGTGTTCTCCAGGTGGTTTCCATTCGCGGTGTTCGGACTACTGCACTCTCGGTCGATATTATCCGAACGCGATATAGTCCTCCGTATTCTCTGATAACGTCGGTCCAGCTGCTGTCTCCGCAGGTCGTAACCACAGTTTCGCGTGGTCAAATTGGGCCTCTGCCAGGTGGTAGTGCGATTAATGTGGTCGATGTAAAATACTCTGCCGTGACTGTCGATCCTCGCTTCCCAGGCTTCAGGAAAAAGGACAGCAGATAGATTAATCTTTGGACCCTGAACCATCTCAGGGGCTACATCTGATTCCCTAATTTCTTACATGGTGGCAAGGGTTCCTCTGACACTAAGGAAGCACTCGACGTCTGACACATGGGCAACGGTCGCAAAGCTTTCGGCCGATGCGTAGGTGTCGGTGGGCATTCCATCGGGTTGGCTTCTCTTATTTCAGACCTCACCAACGGTCTGTGAGAACGTGGCGAACTCAGCAGGGCTATACTCTTTGTCACCGCTGTCCGGGACTAAAATGATGAGAAAAAATGACGTCCCGTGAGGATGTCAGTCTACCAGAATTGCGACTACAGAACTATGATACACTACGATATACGAGTTCGTTACTGAGTTTGTACTCGAAAGAAATTACTTTCGGATTGGATGCCTCGTCCACGTCAACGATCTCAAATCCAAAGCAATCTTCGGGGTGTAAGGGTGTAGGGTATCTTTGAAATTGTCTTTTGGGCAATTCTGGCGGGACAGTAGGCACCGCGTTGCTTCTGTGCAGAGGTTTATGCGTGCTTCTCGGCGGAAGTGGCGGTGGAGGATTCGGATAGAGTGTTTCGTACAGACATTCGGGAGATGAGAGGCCTGCTGTGCTACGCCATAGTTGGTAATATTCCACGCCCTCCTTCGATACAATGCCGTTAGTTTCGCAGTGTCTCTAAAATTGAATGCATTTCGAATTGCAAACTCGCCGGACGACAGCGCCCTGCCTTCTAGCAACCCTACGATTGGGCTATATGCTTACAAGCATGTTGCTATGTGTACCTGTCTACACGCTTAGTTCATAGCGCGGGTGATAACGCGGAATGTTTCAAAAATGTTGGTAAAAACATTTCAATCCATCTTTTTCATGCTTCAGTGCACAAGACGTAAGCCTAAAATCTTGACCAACATTTTGGAAACATCCTGCAGACAGGATATTCCATGCAAGTGGGATTGCGTGCATCTTTGAAACAGTTGGGGATGAAAAAAATATGTGGCACATAATGATATGCACTGCATATATTACTCCCACTCAATTTTTTGCTTCGGTGCAGTTGGGAGTGTAATCACATTCCTTTTCAGATGGGAACCCATACACTTAGGCACACTACTTGACGCAGTAATACCCCCTGTCAAAAAGTGCCCCAATGTGATATCTATAAATTCTGTTACTTCTTCCTACAGCCTAAAAAGTGGCTTTGCTCCACTCATGAAAGATTTTTCTGTTCCCATCCGTTTCAAATATGCACCTAGCTCCACTTACGCAGCGTACCCTGCACAAACGCTTCTGCATATTCTGCAAACGGGACACGTTTATCAAACATGTAGTGTAGCTCACGTTCACAGTACCTTCTTCGTCCTGTTCGGCACTAAAACCGCCTGCTGCGACTCCGTATCCGAATTACTCTCGTCACTGATGTTAGACAACCTCCGTTCCAATTCCAACCCATGCACTTCGTCCATGTGTGCTTGCCTCATCGACGACGACGGTTCCAACAGTGCGACAGCGTTTTCCTCCACCTCAACCTGGCGTGACGCATCAGGCTGATGATCCAGACGTCCTAATATGGGCAGCTTGAACGCATTCTGCGACGTAGTCGCCTCTTTGTAACTATGCAGCGGTAAGGTAAGTTCATCCATGCAAGCCTGGTCAGAATTCTCGTTCGACGAGTAACTGTCATCCCCGTTGCCCAGTAACTTCAATGAATGTTTGGTTGGTGCGACGTCACTGCAACTGGCGACATCCGATGGGATTGTGCTCTTACTGCTGTCCTTTTGCGGCCTCAGGAGCTTTTTGGCCATGGGAAAAGCCCCAGAGAAGGCAGATTCTGCGAAAGTGTTCTGCGACGAAGAAGCTTCTTTGCAAATGTGCATGTTCGACGGTTGATGTAGGTTGGATGTTGCGTTGTCGTAGTCATACGAGTGATCATGCTTGTTGCTCGGCAGTGTAGCAGGCTTTTGTGTGCTGAGGGTGGCGTATATATCAGAATTGTCGGATTCGAGGGATGACTTGCTGTCAGTGGGTCTGTGCAATTGTAACGCGGCTAAATCTTCGGTGACAGGGTCCGACTGACTGGTCTCAGATGAAGCGTGTGGGACAACAGGAAGGTTTCGCTCTTGTGTGCTGGACTCAGCGAAGGCAATTCCATGTTCACTGTAGTCTGGTTCCTCCCCATTGTACGCAGAATATTCGTCTTGTGCTCTGCTGGACTCTGCGAAGGCAATTCCGTGTTCACTGTAGTCCAGTTCCTCCCCATTGTACCCAGAGTATTCGTCTCGTGCTGTGCCGGTTTCGTCCGAATTCTTTGCCTGTATATTCTTGTTAAAAAAAAATTTCTTTCTAATTATGTTCCTGGGGCAAGAAGTCGACGCCATGCAGTCTAGGACGTTATTGTCTGTGCCGGATAGAAAATATTTTTTTCTCATTAAGTTTTTATGTAACTCTAGGAATGCCTTTTGACTCGTGGATTGAGCGATTTCGCCGTATGTTGCGTTTCCACTGACGTTACTCTCATCTG
The DNA here is from genome assembly GCA_033815515.1 of Cryptocheilus praepositus. Lineage (NCBI taxonomy): Eukaryota > Metazoa > Arthropoda > Insecta > Hymenoptera > Pompilidae > Cryptocheilus > Cryptocheilus praepositus. Next base: position 442,944 of record JAWWQZ010000197.1, read on the forward strand.
ACAATGTGCCAGATAACGAGGCTTCGGAATCCAAGAACAACTCAGTCTCCTTGTCCTGTTTAGATACAGACGGTAATGCGTACATTCCCTGCTCCTTCTGAACGTCCGCGTGTTTAATCAGAAAATTTGCTGCTTCGCTAGCTTCCTCAACCTCATCGCTTTCCCTAGACGACCTCTCACTTTGCGACAACCCATTTTCCAACGACAATCCTTCCCGAAACGACACGTCTATGTTTCTAACACGCTGACCCCCTGTACCTTGCACGAGATTTTCTTCATCGTCGACGCTAACAGTATTGGCCTCTATATGATTCAACGTCGCAGACAATTCCTCATTCGCAGACGACAGGGTCATTAAACCGCCAGGTTGTTCCGCCAAGCACTCTGTCTGTCCGCTCTGCTTGTGCATACTACCAGGAGCGTCTACCTCAATAGACATTTTTCCAAGCTGCCGATGAATGCGTCATCTGACTCAACTAACGACGCTTTACCTTCAGGCCACCTAGAAATAATCATACTCCTATGACAAACACCAACGAGTCATACAGAGAAAAATTCGAAGAAAAATCAAACTGCCTCAGGTCGAGAACGAAGGCGGATATGAATATGAAAGATAACACGTCGACGAATGATCCGCTTTACGACCTAAAATGAACACTGACATAATAAACTACACGAGCGTTCGAGGTTAACGGGAATTACAACGCGGAAACGAAATTCTAAGTGCATTGCGTACGATTATTTCGAGGCAACAGGATACGCATTCGAAAGCGATAGACGGGAAACATTTGAAATTGTCAAGGAGAGAGTCGCGAGAGAATTTGGAGGGCCCCTTGCCTGCGATATGTCGAATGTCCCGTGCTAACTTAGCGAAACCGCTCGGCACTGTTCATTTTGCGACGACAGCCTCTGTCACGAAATACTGCGCTGATTAATTATACGGATTGTATATCAGCGGATGCGATAGTTTTGACAGAAAGATGTAGCAGACTGAATCTAGTGACTTTTATCTTCGTCACCGGTGACATACTGTCCGAAAATCGTGTCACCGCTCCCTCTTACAAGTCCGTGCCGTTACTAATTCCCTTAAATTACCGGAATAAAGAACAAACGAATCCAATTACCGATAATTATGTTGCCGTCGCGGGGAAACGAATTAACGCGACGACGTCGAAGAAAAATCTCCCAATTCCTCCCGATTCTCCGCTCTTACGTTTTGCACGCTCGATGGTCAACTTTTGAAAATGACACCTACTGGTGGAAAAAAATTTCTGTTTTATCGCAGCCCTCGACTTTATTTCACTCAATCGCTCATTCCTATAACCTATAACTTCTGGGCGGATAATGACGTAGAAAGACGTACGACTTTGAAGGCTCAAAATCTTGAGATCCGCACACTCGATGGCGAACTTTTTTTAAATAACCACTATTGACCGTGCGGATATACGGACGTCCTTGGTTCTGTCTAGTTTTTTTTTCCAATCAACGCATTTGCACGATGCATCGTACTAGATGAGGTGTAGAAAAATGTCGTGCAATTCCGAACCTTCCGATCGCACAGCCAACGGTCATCTTTTTTAAATACTTTTAATCGCTGCTCGGTGAATGCGAACGAGGACTTCCGCATTTTTCGACCGCTTTGTCTATTTTACTTCGGGGGGAACGATGTTAAGAAGTAACGATGCTAAAAATAGGACCTTTGGAAATTCATAAGGAAAAAAAATCTAGCGGATAGATTAACCTGAAAGTTGTGGGTCGTTTTTATTGATCATCGAAGATGTAAGTTCCTGCCTATAGTTAAGGTTGACGTCACGTGTCACAGGAAATACTGTTGTAGAGCTTTGTGACAAAATGTATATATTTCCATATATCCATATTTTATGGAAATTCTCGCTGTTATGATATAGCAGTTTTTCGATGAAATGAAAGAATGGTTGCACAAATTGCGTTGGATTAACACATTGTGCACCGATATTTAAAAAATATTACCTGCGTTGTTAACCTACGTGCAAAATAATCGCAAGTTTGTGTTCCGTTTGCATTAAGCCTTTATCTTGTTATTCAATCCAAAATAATAAAAGCAACATGATTGTTTCATCTAAAAAAAAATTTAATTTTATCACGAATCATTTAGTAAAATGTTTTGTTATCGATATGTATTCAATCGATATTTAAAAAATGGTACCTGCGTGCTTAACGTAATTGCAAAATAATCGCAAATTTGTAGTCCGTTTGCATTAAGCCTTTATCTTGTTATTCAATCCAAAATAATAAAAGCAACATAATTGTTTCCTCTAAAAAAAATTAATGTTATCACTAATCATTTGGTACAATTTTTTATTACTGATACATATTCAACAGATATTTAAAAAATAGTACATGCGTGCTTAACCTAACTACAAAATAATCGCAAATTTGTGGTCCGTCTGCATCAAGCCTTTATCTTGTTATTCAATCCAAAATAATAAAAGCAACATAATTGTTTCCTCTAAAAAAAATTAATGTTATCACTAATCATTTGGTACAATTTTTTATTACTGATACATATTCAACAGATATTTAAAAAATAGTACCTGCGTGCTTAACCTATTTGCAAAATAATCGCAAATTTGTAGTCCGTTTGCATTAAGCCTTTATCTTGTTATTCAATCCAAAATAATAAAAGCAACATGATTGTTTCATCTAAAAAAAAATTTAATTTTATCACGAATCATTTAGTAAAATTTTTTGTTATCGATACGTATTTAATCGATATTTAAAAAATGGTACCTGCGTGCTTAACCTAATTGCAAAATAATCGCAAATTTGTAGTCCGTTTGCATTAAGCCTTTATCTTGTTATTCAATCCAAAATAATAAAAGCAACATGATTGTTTCATCTAAAAAAAAATTTAATTTTATCACGAATCATTTAGTAAAACTTTTTGTTATCGATACGTATTCAATCGATATTTAAAAAATGGTACTTGTGTGTTTAACCTAACTACAAAATAATCGCAAATTTATGGTCCGTTTGCATTAAGCCTTTATCTTGTTACTCAATCCAAAATAATAAAAGCAACATAATTGTTTTCTCTAAAAAAAATTAATGTTATCACTAATCATTTGGTACAATTTTTTATTACTGATACATATTTAACTGATATTTAAAAAATAGTACCTGCGTGCTTAACCTAATTGCAAAATAATCGCAAATTTATGGTCCGTTTGCATTAAGCCTTTATCTTGTTATTCAATCCAAAATAATAAAAGCAACATGATTGTTTCATCTAAAAAAAAATTTAATTTTATCACGAATCATTTAGTAAAATTTTTTGTTATCGATACGTATTCAATCGATATTTAAAAAATGGTACTTGCGTGCTTAACCTAACTACAAAATAATCGCAAATTTATGGTCCGTTTGCATTAAGCCTTTATCTTCTTGCTCAATCCAAAACAATAAAAGCACCCATAGTGTTTCCTCTTCGACATAATTTTGAACCGACAGCACCCCTGGCGCCCCACCGAAAATTTCTATGTAACTACATTTTTCCAGCACCAACCTGCATGAACCATATATAACGCTAATGAAAAACGCGCCAAACAAATGACAGGATTCGCAGCTTGCTTCAATCCATCAGGAGCACTGTGGTCTCTCACTCATCAAAAGTTTCGACGTTTCGTCCAGCGTGTCAACTTTTCGCATTGAAAGGCCCAGGGACAGGCACAGAAGAAAAGACGTCTTTGTTGAAGCATGGCTTCGAGCGACCCGGAAAATTTGGAGGAAGAGACGTCGGTCGAAGTAGAATATTCCGAGGAGAACACGCTGGCGTACTATAAAGCCATAAGGAAGGTTAGGTCCGCACGAGAAAAGTCCCGCGCGAATTTATGCGTGTGCGCATGTGTCAGTGAAATGTCCTGTGTACAAAGAGTGATCGAGACGATGTCATTACGGGCATTTTTCGGTAGTATTTAGTAGTATTTTGTATGAAAAAGTGTGAATTCGAAGGGTAGCGGTATGAAGAAATGAAACCGTAACTGTACTGCAGAAATTGAATATGCGAAATATCGGTGTGAAGTCATGAAATCGTAAGTGTGCCGCAAAACAATTGAATATGCGAAATATCGGTGTGAAGTCATGAAACTGTAATTGTACCGCGAAAAATTGAATATGCGAAATATCGGTGTGAAGTCATGAAATCGTAAGTGTACCGCAAAAAAATTGAATATGCAACATATCGGTGTGAAGTCATGAAACCGTAACTGTACCGCAAAAAGATTGAATATGCAACATATCCGTGTGAAGTCACGAAACCGTAACTATACCGCAAAAAAATCGAATATGCAAAATATCGGTGTGAAGTCATGAAACCGTAATTGTACCGCATAAATTGAATATACGAAATATCGGTGTGAAGTCATGAAACCGTAACTGTACCGCATAAATTGAATATGCGAAATATCGGTGTGAAGTCATGAAACCGTAATTGTACCGCAAAAAAATCAAATATGCGAAATATCGGTGTGAAGTCATGAAACCGTAACTTTACCGCAAAAAAATTGAATATGCGAAATATCGGTGTGAAGTCATGAAACCGTAACTGTACCGCAAAAAAATTGAATATGCGAAATATCGGTGTGAAGTCATGAAACTGTAATTGTACCGCGAAAAATTGAATATGCGAAATATCGGTGTGAAGTCATGAAACCGTAATTGTACCGCAAAACAATTGAATATGCGAAATATCGGTGTAAAGTCATGAAACCGTAACTGCACCGCAAAACAATTGAATATGCGAAATATCGGTGTGAAGTCATGAAACCGTAATTGTACCGCAAAACAATTGAATATGCGAAATATCGGTGTGAAGTCATGAAACCGTAACTGTACCGTAAAAAAATTAAATATGCAAAATATCGGTGTGAAGTCATGAAACCGTAACTTTACCGCAAAAAAATCGAATATGCAAAATATCGGTGTGAAGTCATGAAACCGTAATTGTACCGCGAAAAATTGAGTATGCGAAATATCGGTGTGAAGTCATGAAACCGTAACTGTACCGTAAAAAAATTAAATATGCAAAATATCGGTGTGAAGTCATGAAACCGTAAGTGTACCGCAAAAAAATTGAATATGCAACATATCCGTGTGAAGTCACGAAACCGTAACTATACCGCAAAAAAATCGAATATGCGAAATATTGGTGTGAAGTCATGAAACCGTAACTGCACCGCAAAACAATTGAATATGCGAAATATCGGTGTGAAGTCATGAAACTGTAATTGTACCGCGAAAAATTGAATATGCAAAATATCGGTGTGAAGTCATGAAACCGTAACTGTACCGCAAAAAAATTGAATATGCAAAATATCGGTATAAGGTCATGAAACCGTAACTGTACCGTAAAAAAATTGAATATGCGAAATATCGGTGTGAAGTCATGAAACCGTAACTGTACCGCATAAATTGAATATACGAAATATCGATGTGAAGTCATGAAACCGTAATTGTACCGCATAAATTGAATATGCAAAATATCGGTATGAAGTCATAAAAATGATATTGCGGTATAGTTCGGTTGTGTTTCGGTATAATATAATAGGGATTGGACCGGTAATTACGAATGCCGAAGAGGTACTGATATTTTTGGGTAGTTTTTCTGTACCGCAAAAAAATCGAATATGCAAAATATCGGTATAAAGTCATAAAAATGATATTGCGGTATAGTTGCGTTTCGGTATAATATAATACGGATTGGAACGGTAATTACGAATGTCGACAAAATACTGAATCTTTTGGGTAGTTTTTCTGTACCGCAAAAATATCGAATATGCAAAATATCGGTATAAAGTCATAAAAATGATATTGCGGTATAGTTGCGTTTCGGTATAATATAATAGGGATTGGACCGGTAATTACGAATGCCGAAGAGGTACTGATATTTTTGGGTAGTTTTTCTGTACCGCAAAAAAATCGAATATGCAAAATATCGGTATGAAGTCATAAAAATGATATTGCAGTATAGTTGTGTTTCGGTATAATATAATACGGATTGGATCGGTAATTACGAATGCCGAAGAAGTACTGATATTTTTGGGTAGTTACTCTATAATTTTCATCAATTGTTACTCTATAAACTTCATCAATTGTTCTCTGATTGCAGGATCTGCAGGAGATATCGAGTTTGTCGGCTGCTATGAACTCGGGCTTGAAGGAAATCGAGAAAAATGCCACGTTTACTGCGATCCTCTTAGACGCTCTTGGTTCTGCACGTCATCTCGACCAGAATGAATCTTCCCCTGATGCTAGTACGGCTTAATGATACGCTGCGAATAAATTGAGGTAAAGCTCATTATTCGACGCGCACGCATGGTCAACGAGTTTTTTTTGTACGAAAGCACTTGGAATAATAATAATAATTAACCCTTAAATACATGATGTTTTACTTATGACTCAAAAAATTCCATTAGATGCAGACTATTATATAGGTTTATTAAAAAGAAATAGTACATAGGTATAATATTAATTTTTTTTTTAATGGAGTATTTAAGAAATTATACGCCATGCAGTAGAAACATAAATAATGATTTTTAATCATTTAATCGCTAAGAAAAAAGTACGCGTGTATTTACTCACTAATTATTATGAAACTTTACTTAATTTATTAGTCGGTCTAACTAAAACAAGTATTTGAGATTTTTTTTACCAGCCAAATTTTTTTGCGCTTAACTTTCCATTCGCAAATCCAAATTTCAAATCAACCAAACAACATTTCGGTACCATTTCACCGGATTTTCAATTTTGCCTATAAACACCTTCACCATTACTCACGATTAGTCATCGACGCGCAAAGATGCAATAATTTTCACGTAGCCAAAGCAAGTAATTGAGATTTTGTCTTAACAAAGAAATTTTCTTACGCATCGCGTTAATTCTTCGTTTTGATAAACTTTGTTTCGATATTTATTATTTTTATAGATATTTTCTCGCAAATACAAAACACGTAATTGAGATTTTTTTTTAACCGAGTAATTTTCTTGCGCTTAATTTTCCATTCGCATATCTAAATTTCAAATCGATGAAACATTTTGATATAATTACATGGGATACTTAGTTTTGCCCATGCACACCTCCGCCATTACACACGATTAGTCATCGACGCGCAAAGATGCAATAATTTTCATGTAGCCAAAGCAAGTAATTGAAATTTTGTCTTAACAAAGAAATTTTCTTACGCATCGCATTAATTCTTCGTTTCGATAAACTTCGTTTCGATATTTATTATTTTTATAGATATTTTCTCGCAAATACAAAACATGTAATTGAAATTTCTTTTTAACCGAGTAATTTTCTTGCGCTTAACTTTCCATTCGCAAATCCAAATTTCAAATCAACCAAACAACATTTCGGTACCATTTAACTGGATACTCAATTTTGCCTATAAACACCTCCGCCATTTCTCACGATTAGTCATCGACGCGCAAAGATGCAATAATTTTCATGTAGCCAAAGCAAGTAATTGGGATTTCGTTTTAACAAAGAAATTTTCTTACGCATCGCATTAATTCTTCGTTTTGATAAACTTCGTTTCGATATTTATTATTTTTATAGATATTTTCTCGCAAATACAAGACATGTAATTGAGATTTTTTTTTAACCGAGTAATTTTCTTGCGCTTAATTTTCCATTCGCATATCTAAATTTCAAATCGATGAAACATTTTGATATAATTACATGGGATACTTAGTTTTGCCCATACACACCTCGGCCATTACTCGCGATTAGTCATCGACGCGCAAAGATGCAATAATTTTCATGTAGCCAAAGCAAGTAATTGAGATTTTGTCTTAACAAAGAAATTTTCTTACGCATCGCATTAATTCTTCGTTTTGATATTTATTATTTTTATAGATATTTTCTCGCAAATACAAAACATGTAATTGAGATTTCTTTTTAACCGAGTAATTTTCTTACGCTTAATTTTCCATTCGCATATCTAAATTTCAAATCGATGAAACATTTTGATATAATTACATGGGATACTTAGTTTTGCCTATACACACCTCCGCCATTATACACGATTAGTCATCGACGCGCAAAGATGCAATAATTTTCATGTAGCCAAAGCAAGTAATTGAGATTTTGTTTTAACAAAGAAATGTTCTTACGCATCGCATTAATTCTTCGTTTTGATAAACTTCGTTTTGATATTTATTATTTTTATAGATATTTTCTCGCAAATACAAAATATGTAATTGATATTTTTTTTTAACCGAGTAATTTTCTTGCGCTTAATTTTCCATTCGCGTATCTAAATTTCAAACGATGAAACATTTTGACATAATTACATGGAATATTTAGTTTTGCCCATATACACCTCCGCCATTACACACGATTAGTCATCGACGCGACAGGTGCAAGAAACGGTCGATCTTGATTGGGCAATTTGAATTCGCGATCGATTTGGCGCGCAGCGACCTATCGATATCGAGGCTTCACCTCCGTGATTCTCGAATCGAAATCCTCTCGAGTGGGCTGAGCATAGTCGGTGCTGCAGACCGGAATCAGTCAGAATCCATCCGAGGTGGGTACATTGGTGGTGTGTATCGACTGTGCAGATCGTTTCATGGGTTACCTTTTATGGTGATCCAGGATCGCCGTGAAAGCTTGGTTCCTTGGTTTGTGATGTTTCAGGAATAGAGCCGACAAGATCGCTCCACCAGATAAGTAAGAGGCTCGCTAGAATTTCTTTTACCCGTCTCATAGGGAACGGTAAACATAACCCGGGCGATATTTCACTTCCGATACTCCGAACGTAACGACACTCCGTAAATATAAAGATGACGGCATCGGGGGACATCGCAAATGAATAAGCGGGATGATGCATGTCGTATACTTGGAACGAAGTTCGAATCATCGGTTGTTTTGAACTCGTCGATTATCGGGGCCGACTTTCGGGGGTCCGGGCTAAATACAGTTGGTCAGAAATTGTCCGGTCGCGTCGCTCGGATTTTCGTTTAATGTTACGTTCGTTTTTGTGCGATCCATGTGTCAGACGGGTTTGAGATTAATCGCTTACATCATATTAGCGGGGCACTGTTAAAGGGCGACGATTAACACGTTTGCGAATCGGTGGAAGTAGAACGGCGGATCTGTGTCAAATTTTCTATTTCTATTTGAGAAGTGAGGGTATTTGTGACATGAGCGGACGGGCATAGTGGGCTACCTGGAAGATGAGTCAGTGTTCGCACAAGTTTAGAAATGATTCATGAATTGTTTTTGGTGCATCCTTCGGTATAGATAAATGTATTGATCCGTTTGTCGCAGGAATGTTTGGCAGCTTAAGATGGATCGTCATGGCGGTGACGGTTTCAGTCTGTCTGGCGAATTACCCTTCGCCAGAGAGACTGACTGGAATGAATCCCTGCATCAGCAAACAGAGCTGCCACGAATGTATACAGACTCCACATTGCGCGTGGTGTGCCGCACCCGTAAGTTGTTTGATGAGAACACGAGTCTCGTGAGATGAGACGTGAGATAAGAAACGCTAAAATGAACGTTGGTGTTTAGAACTTCCTGGAGAAAAGATGTTTCCTGCCAAATATAAACACTAAAATATTCGCAACATGCCCTGCGAGTTATACGTGGAATCCAGACAATGAATTCAGTATGTTGAGGCATCGTAACTTAACGAAAGGCGGGTATGCCAGTGGCGGCAGCAGCTTCAACAGCTATGAACACAACATGTATTCCAATTCGTCCAGTTCGTCCAGTTCCTCTTCGTCGCAAAGTCATTCCAGCAGCAGTTCTAGTGGCAGGAGGCAGGAAGCTGTACAGATGTGGCCTCAAGAAGTCAATTTAAAACTTAGAATAAGTAAATGATGACAGTGGAATTAGTGTATGTTGATGCGCTTAAGGGTATTCTTTTGTTAACCACTGCTCGGTGTTTCCAGATGAAGCGTACAGAATGTCTTTTGCATATTCTCAAGCCGAAGACTATCCTGTAGATCTGTACTATTTGATGGACCTGAGTAAATCTATGGAGGATGACAAAAAGAAACTGTCTGACCTGGGACAATTACTGGTCGAGAGCATGAGCAAGATAACGAGCAATTTCCGTTTAGGTTTCGGCAGCTTTGTCGACAAAGTCGTGATGCCGTATGTCAACACAATGCCGAAATCGTAAGTTTCAACAACAATACCAGAATTCATCCTCATCGTCCACGCGCTTGCAAATAGATACATTATTTTCCTTTGTATAGCCTGATTGAGCCTTGCGACGGTTGTGCTGCACCATACGGTTACAAAAATATTATGAGACTGTCTCAAGATACCAGCCACTTTGCGGTATGTTCTTTTCTATTAATGAAACGCGTTTAAATACCACGGGCTGAGGTCAAACGTAGAATGGAAATCCAATACCCTGGCCTGTTCCTTCACCCTAACGTTGTTTGATTTTCTTGCATAGGGATTGGTACGTAATGCCTCTGTCTCTGGCAACTTGGACGCCCCCGAAGGAGGATTCGACGCAATCATGCAGGCGATTGTCTGTCGAAACCAGATCGGTTGGCGAGAGAAGGCTCGTAGACTCCTCGTTTTCTCGACAGACGCCGGATTCCATTACGCAGGCGACGGAAAACTGGGCGGCATCATCAAACCGAACGACGGATACTGCCACTTGGACTACACCGGTCTCTACACTCACTCCTCGCTTCAAGACTACCCCAGCATTTCGCAGATCAACTTGAAAGTGAAGCAGAACGCGATCAATATAATCTGGGCGGTGACAGAGGAGCAGATCAACATTTACAAGCGTCTGACGAAGCACGTGGAAGGATCTTTCGCCGGCAAACTGTCGGAGGACTCCAGCAATGTTGTCGAATTAATCAGGGAGCAGTACGACGCAATCTCCAGTTCAGTCGAAATGAAGGACACGGCCAGCAGTGCTATCAAGGTGAAATACTACTCCAGTTGCCTGGGGACGGGCCCCGCAATCGAAACTTACAAATGCGACGGGCTGAAAGTTGGCACGAAGGTCGACTTCATCGCCGAGATCGAAGTCACCAGTTGCCCTGCGAACAGGAGCGAATGGAAGCAGAAATTCGACATATACCCGGTATTTATTCACCGATCGACTATAGAACTTCACTCGTTCGTTCCAGCCTTTCTTGTTATCAGCATAGGTGCGGCATACTTAGACTGGTGCACCGTAATAAATTGCTGATTTTTGTCAGCCGGATACCAAGATATGATACTGGTTGTATCGTGTATACGCGAAATATGACATTAACCCTTTTACTGTCAGGGCCGATTTCATATTCTCGCTTCTATGAATTGCTTTATAAAGAACAAAATTCCGATTTTCCGGAGGAAAGTTTTCAAATTTATTCTATTCAAACTTAGAAGATATTAAATACAATTTTAGTGAAACGAAATATTTAATAGCAAACAATGTACATTTTTATGTTTAGATTATATAAAATACACGTGGAAAATTATTTTCACAAAAATGTATTAAAGATAACGACCATGCATGAGTGAAAAGAAACTTGACACTCAGGGGAGCGATAATAGGAACTTTTTATATTTTTTATATTTTTTATACTATGATAATTGAAATATTTCGCATACGAACCGAGGGCCGATAGACGTCAAAAGGTTAATTTCGATCGGCTGGAACGAAACAGTGAACGTTCGAGTAATGTTTCAGCAAATAATTCGTATTAGCATTCCTAACGCTGTTATAACTTAGGTCGGAATCAACGAAACGTTGACCGTGAACTTGGAGATGTTGTGCGACTGTGAATGTGAGCACGAGGGTTCAATGTACGAGCCAAATTCACCAGAATGCGGGGGCGTGGGAACGCTTAAGTGTGGAGTTTGCGAATGCCACGACGGGTACTTCGGCAAACACTGCGAGTGCAGTCCTCATCAGGAAACGGCCGGGTTCGACAAACATCTCGCCTGTCGACCTGACAACACGTCTCTCATCGATTGCTCCGGAAGAGGCACCTGCGCGTGTGGCGTTTGCGAGTGCGAACAGAGAGAAAATCCGGAGGAGGTAAACTAGTTTTCAAAGTCAACTACTACGATTCGATTGTGGCTCGGAATTGGCAACTTTTCCGTTCAGTTATTCTTGGAAGGTAGTTACTGTTTCGATGCAACTCAAGTGAAAGCAAAGAGAGTTGAGCAAATTCCGGTTCTGTTGGAAAACTAGCAAAAGTTCTGTGGATATGGTTAAAATTGAATGCAAAGTAGAGATATTGTCGGGGTTACTGAATAGGTCATGTCGTTGGCGTATGTTATATATTCTTCGCAGATCTCTGAGATAATTAATAATAGTAAAACCTGGCAAACAAGGAAAGTGTATATTTTCGGGATATGGCTCAAAGTAGGTGAAAAGCGTAAAATTGTTCTATTCCTTCGGACCGGTACCATTCGATAGAGGGTCATTTGTACTGAAAATGAACTATTATCTGATTGCCGAACATTTCGTAACTTCCGCGATATGATAATTGAAAGAAATTGCAAAAATAAATAATTCACGGTAGCTCATTCCCGTTAGTCCCATATGAAGAGGGTGGAAAAATAATAAAAAAAAAATACGGCTTATAGTCTACAGCCAACAGCTTAAGCGTGAGAGTGTCGTGAAAAAATTGGGAAAATTTTAGAAATCATGCCATTTTTTCCAACGAATGAAGGTTTACCGACTTAACTGCCCTTTTAAGATATCGAGGAATGAATGTATTTTGTTCGCTTTGCTTTTTTGGCACATGAAAGCGAGTCTGAAGATGAATAAAATTTGCGTACGATATTTTGCAGGTAATCTCCGGACATTTTTGTGAGTGCGATAACTTTTCGTGCGACCGTGACCACGGTTTTCTGTGCTCGAATCATGGAACCTGCGAATGTGGACAGTGTGTTTGCAACGCTGGATGGTCGGGACCATCGTGTAACTGCCGTTCTTCGAATGATTCTTGCATTGCGCCTGGAACCACCAACGGTGTCCTGTGTTCCGGTCACGTAAGTCTATCAACTTCCATTTATATTCGCATTATGACCTTTACACGAGCTGGTGACTATGAAACAGGTTTTAGTAGCATTTTTCTTTTTTTTTCTTTTGAAGTATAAATTACATTTCTGAAATCGGTAGTTTTATATGTAAAAATGGTTAAATCGATATAGGGTATTATTTGATGCTGTAATATAAGCCCATAGTTTGGGCAAAGGAAAGAATAAGTGACTTAGACTACTGTCTAACGTACCTACAAACGTAATTACAATTGAAAATCTGTTCATACTGTGGCTCGGTTAAAAATAATTGTGGAAGGCCGTAAAGCAATATGTGCAATACCTAATAGCACTATCTATAATTGCTATACCCGATTACCTTGCCACTGGCATTACCACCGACCATGTACCATGCGACATCACACAAAACACACCCAAATTTCGTCCTGCAAAAAATCTAATTCGGCACATGATCCTGTATGTACTGTAATGGGGAAAGTTGTGTATTGTACTAAAAAACAGATATGGACTTTAGATATGAGATCTCACTTTAATTAAAAAGCTAACTATGTACAGCGGTTATCATATATGTATTATAAAGTAGGGGATGGTGGATTGTATTAAAGTCAAAGAGGCACATTGAAAATGGAATCAAATGAAACTAATAGAAAAGCAAACTATGAAACGCACTAGGCAAAACGAAAAGTTGTTTGCAAACTTCAAATTCTCGCCTGTTCCAAGGTTTAATCGAATACCCAAACTAATTGTCCAAAAAAGCATGCCTGTATAAAAACCCTTAGATTCACAATCTGACAATGCCTTCTGTTCTTTCGAATAAGCAAATAATTTTCGAATACTTCCGCTGTCGGCAGGTGAGCAAAAACCTGCGATAACCAATACGATGCCTTTTTACTCGTCTCTTTTATATACTAAATGGAAACACCGGGCTGATTCATAATGCGTCACACAGTATCACACAAGTGGATAATGAGATAAAGCCTATTTTTGACTGAGATTGGAATGTTCTTGACGACTTCTGTTAGAACTTCTCCACATGTTCTACGACAGCTAATGCCCTGTCATTAGTTTTCCCATCATCACTTTTATTAAACTTTGGCAAAATTAATTCGTTTTTAATTCAAATTAATTTCAGCCCCTGATTAGAAATAGGTGTTCTGTTGTCAAGCGTTTTCTGGTCTCCTCATTTCACGCACCACTTTTAATAAACTCTGTGAAGAAAAATCATTGAAAATGAATAATGATTAAAAGAATGAAATGAAGAGACGGGAAAATGCTCAACAACAAAAATGTTTCAACATTTTTTCAATCATTCAAAACTTTAATTTCTTAATTACCGTACACTTCAAATTACCACAGAATTTCATCAGAACTCGTCAAGAACGTATTTTTCCAATTATTTTAAATATTATTCATTGAAAATGTATAAGAATTAAAATAATAGCAAAAAAATATTAAATTAATTTCGTCAAAGATTAGTAAAAGTGACCTGTTAAGTGAGGATTTAATATTCTTCAATTATTTAAAACTTCAATTCCTTCAGTTATCATAAATTTCAAGTTACCACCGAATCTCATCCGAACTCATCAAGAATGTATCAACTAACAAGACAGCGAAAGCCCCAACAACCACACGTCTACTCCTGCTCATGCACCTCTAACATAGAGTACTTCTAACAAAACTCCCAACTCATTTGCATCTCCACCCCAAAAAACAAGTACAACCAACGCACGTTCCTTCGAGCAGGGCGACTGCATCTGCGGCGAGTGCATCTGCCACGAGGAAGGCAACATCCGTTACTCCGGCAAGCACTGCAGCAAATGTCCGACTTGTCCGAGCAGATGCGAGGAACTCAAGAGCTGCGTGCAGTGTCAGATGTACGGCACCGGCAATTATTCCGACGCAGAGGAGTGCGCGAAGAATTGCAAGGAGTTCGTGCCGGAGGCCGTGGAGGTGGTGATAGTCGACGTCGATAATGACGAGGTCCTGTGTTTCGGCACGGACGAGGACGACTGTAAATACAACTTCGTCTACTATTACAACGAAACGAACTGCCTGAAGGTCCGCGCGCAGACCGAAAGGGAATGCCCGCCGCAGGTTTATATGCTGGGCATAGTATTAGGAGTGATAGCCGCGATCGTTTTGATCGGTTTGGCTCTGTTATTGCTGTGGAAGCTGCTGACGACGATACACGACCGCCGGGAGTTCGCCAGATTCGAGAAGGAGAGGATGATGGCCAAATGGGACACTGTGAGTATGCGAATTGTTAGCAGGGGTGGAACGTTTTGAATTGATCGTGTGGGATGGGATCCCAGCAAAGAACTACTCAGTAGTGGTGTCCCATGGGAAATACTTTGCTGCTGTTACAAGATGGAAGAAAAGTACTTTGCTTCTGTTATAATAAGATGGAAGAAAAATACTTTGCTCGTGTTATAATAAGATGGAAGAGAAGTACTTTGCTTTTGTTATAATAAGATGGAAGAAAAGTAGTTGGCTGGGAATGGGACACTGTGGGTATGCGAATTGCCAGCAGAGGTGGAATGGTTTGAATTGGAACGAATGGTGGGTTGTGAAGGGTGGGATCCGAGCAAAGAACTACTTAGGAGCGGTGTTGTGTAATAATAAAAGAGTCCCCACGGGAAATACTTTGCTGCTGTTATAATAAGATGGAAGAAAAGTACCTTGCTTTTGTTATAATAAGATGTAAGAAAAGTAGTTTGCTTCTATTATAATAAGATGGATGAAAAGTAGTGTGCTTCATGCCTTACGACAAACATCTTTTGATCCGCAGGGTGAGAATCCGATTTACAAGCAGGCGACGTCCACCTTCAAGAACCCCACTTACGCCGGCAAGTAATGGGGACATTCTAAAACATCGCTTGGCGATCAGACAAAAACAACACCTTCTCACAGCCTCATCGGGTAACTCTTTACGAAATGATTTAAGCGACCAGTATTCGTACTGCCCGAGTACACTGTCGTTTAATCGTGCTTCGACTTAAGACAGATACTCTTTCCTTTTTTTTTCTCGACTTTTTCTTTTCTATCACGCCCTCGAGGATCCATATAATACTGCCATAGTACGTAAACTCTATCGAGTCTGTGCAGACTGTGTACAGGCAACTGAAAAATGGAAAAGCGAGCGAGAGAAAGAGAGAGATGGTAATTCGGAGAGTTATCGTGTACCTTAGTTTTACGTGGAATTTCGACGTATATAATAGTGCCTTCAGAAATACTTCGTCTGTAATGTTTCGTTAAACGTACGCTTACTTCTTCGCGAAACGTATGCCGCGGCGAATACGTGTAGTTAGTCGATTCTATCGTTACTGTCGAGATGACGTTTTAGACTCGATTTGTTTTTATAGACTCCCGACGGTATGGACGGAGAGACGGTGAAAGATTTCTCGAATGTCACGAACTTATCTCGCCGATTAGACAGATATCTTACTAAAATAATTAAGGAACATAAAATCCATTTTTTCCGTTGCAAGTGCTGACTATAGAACAAACTGCTGTGATTTCATATGCTTCGAGAGTCTACAAAAGTGGTTGTGTGTTACCAAGTTTGATTCCTTAAAAGCATGCGCAATGTAACCATTCAAAGTTACAGACAAGAATTATGTCAAACTCTTCCATATACGCACTAATTTGGAAGTTATGTGTCATGTTACTTATGTTTCTAAGAGAAAATAATAACACCGGACACAAATTTTTTGATTAAGTAATAATGTTCTGTAGTCAGCATTTTCAACCAAAAAAGGGACTTTACGTTCCATAATCATTTAAGTGTTATGTTAAGATTGAAATCGAACATGTCTAATATATAAAGATAGCTTCGATGTGTATCATTTTCTCGTCGGAGAAAAACAGGACGACTCTTCTCTCTTTACGCACATGTAGTCACGATTTTACTTTCTGAGGCTCGAGTGACTCGTGGAAAAGGCAAGGAAAGGTACAAACACATGTAAGATCATGGCACCAGTAGTTGGCACGGTGCAACAAAAATGTTTGAAGCAACATTCCACGCGGTCGTTTTCTCATAATGAGAAACGGGTTTGATAGGTCACTTCAGCTATGAAAATTGTCGGTCACTAAAAGTCGCCGCGTATTTTGTACGCGGCGAATAATTTTCCCTGCGTATTCAGGTTTTGCTTTAATTCATTGCCACTACAGTATCTTATCGGCGAAAAGTCACTGATGATACAAGTAGTAATAATAATAATGGAGCGAAGAGGTTGCATGTATAGCGATTATATATTTGCATCTTAAATGCGTTCGGCATCTCGACGACTGAATCTCACACGTTTGACATTTTCCGAAATTGAGCATTATTAACCCCTTGCCGTACCATTTAACTCGGAAGAATTTGGGCCTGAATGATGGACAATAAATTGAAACAATTTATATCTTACGGTTGCCTCTGAAGTAGTCGTCTGCTTATTCATTTCATGCGATGATACTCTTATGGAATTGAAATGAATTTAAGTCCAACAATTTTGAAGAGTACTTTATTTTTTTTCTCATGTCTATATTCCTAGTACGATATATAAACTTTGACCACGAGTCAGACTCGTAACATTTATTTTTGGCCCGAAATTCTCATGACGAGTCAGACTCGTCAAAGTACGGCAAGGGGTTAATTGCCGACAGCAGCTACTCTATTTGGTTCGAGTACCCAAACTTTTTATCAAAATTCAAATTACCGTTTGAGAATTTATTTTGAACGGACTGTTACAACAGCCACTAATATTATACGCTTGTATGCGTGATCAACTTCTGAACCAGACTCCTGAAATGTCGAATTCTTAACCGTTTATCAGGATCACTTGCTAAAGTAATTGGCTTTGGCTAGCACATTCACAAACTGATTCCGGTCATTTAGGAAAAGGTGAAGAAGATGCATATGTTTATCAGGCAACATCGTTTTTACACAATTGACCACTGTCACTACTGGTACCATCACCTTAACAATCATTGCGCAATCATATCTGCCCACAACTGAGCGAAAAAAGTGGGAAACACGCACTCATCTTTATCGAGATCAGTCATACGTATCCGCACATCTCTCTCTTAAAGTATCGAGACAATTGTTAAGAATATTAAGGATGTTGTATAAATGTAAAAAGACGAGAAATCCATGTGGTTGGAGCGGGCGGATGAACGAGGGGTTGAGGGAGAGAGAAAAGGGGTGTATAACTCGTACAGATGCCTTACAGGAAGCACAAAAACGTCGCCATTTCTAATTCTAACCGTAAGCGCTAAGGTACGGTACGAAAGCGAAAGACTGCTCCGCGACTCTGTACCTTACATTTTATCGCCCAGTAATGTGTCGCGAAATTATTTTGGCGCAACCAGTCAATTGATATACACGAAATTGTATAATTTATTGCAAGGAATTGTCCTGGCGTTTCGGCACTTGGTTTGTGCTGTTATCAGAGAAGTTGAAAAGTATTAGATTGAGGATTAAAAAAATGTGGACACGTATGTACCTTCGAATTATTGAAACTTGAAAGTGGAAGTATTGTAAGTCGAAAGTATGTATAGACTAAATTGTTGGTGGGGAGGTATTGAAATTTCAAAATGAAAGTATTGTCAGTTTAATGTAATTTGAAACGTTAAATTGTTGATGCGGGAGTATTAAAATTTCAAAGCATTGTACGTGGAACGTAATTCGAGATTTTCAAATTCTTTACATTTGAAAGTGGAATTATTGTAATTTGAAAATAATTCTAAACTTTCAAAATATTGATGCGAAAATATTGAATTTTGCATACTAAAAGTATTACAATTCGAACGTATATTTATCGTAATTTGTTCACGTGGAAGTGTTGAAATTTGAAAGTGGAAGTAGTGTAACTTCAAAGTAGCCAGCGTTCCACATTTTTCTTAATCCTTGAATGCGTGCAGTTCAGCTTGTTCGTTAAGGGCCCGAGTGAATTTCCGAACCATCAGGACATCTCTGTTCATCAAACTCTACAATTTGTTGCCTATCAATTGCGCGACGCCGTCAATAGAATTTTGCAACACTATTGATCGAACGAACGGTCGGAATAAAAGAGCGTAACACATCGACCAGTAACGTATTGCGTACGACTGGCCGTCAGCAATTTTTCTCTCGTCGGCAACGGGAGGAGGCGTACACAAAGAAGCGTAATCGTTAAACCGCCAAGGTGCTACTAAACGGCTTTCCTAAAACGTTTCCCAGAGGAATAACAGGTCGCAGCTTGAAGTCGTCTCTTACGTTACGCACATCTTCATCAGCTTTCACGGTAATGCGAGACGCGCGCGATAATTTATGATACTTTTATACCGGCATTTCCTGACGATTACTCTTTTTAATACCGAACGAGTGTAGCTAATGTAAGATTAATTCGACGTTATAACGCGTGAATGGTTCTACAAATCTAGACTGAATATAGAAATTTTGTATAAGCGAATAATAAATATTACGTACTAACTGATTAGCCCGCCCTTGTACGCTCGCAATTATCCGTTTCTACTATTAAGCGTGCCATCAGCTGCGGGTCTGGTTGAATAACTGTGATTGTACAATATGACGCAGGCCGATTAGATGCGCGCATGCATATGCATGCGGCCGATAAGTGTCATCGGTGCGCAGGGAAAGATTCGTTCGCAGCTTCGGTCGAACGATAAACACACTCGCGCGTCCAGTCTTGTAGGAAACGGTTACACAACGTCAAGGAAAGGCACATGTGCGCACACGTTTCTGCGGGCATGTACGCAGAAGCAGCCAATAAATTATCGTGGAAGGACGTGCACGCTGTTTTCACGTTACGTACAGCGGCAAATTGATAGAACACGTTTCGTGTATTAGGATGCCACGCCAAAGCTGCATGTTTTATGCTTGTTGGATCATCTTCATTGGAAATTCAACCTTTTTTGATAGTGCTAATAATAGTCCTGCTCTACGTATCTCGCGGTCCAGGAGATACTCCTCCGATTTACTTGGTATATAGTACACAATGTATACTACAGTATACAATATACAAAGTGTGCAGTATATAGTACACAAAGCATACAATAGTATGCAGTACACAATATACAAAACATATACTACTGTGCAGAATACAGTCTACAAAGTAAATACAAAAATCAGAGGATTTTTGACAAGGTCCTCCATGGAAATACTCAGTTTCTAATTTTCTCGGTATATAGTACACAAAGTATACAGTAGTATGCAGTACATAGTATACAATACATACAGTAGTGTGCAAAATACAGGATACAAAGTAAATGAAAAATCTGAGAACATTTGACAAGTTCCTCCAAGGAAATACTTATTTTCTAATTTACTTGGTATACGGTATACAAAGTATACAATAGTGTGCAGTATACAAAGCATAGAGTAATATGCAGTATACAGTAATATACACTATGCAGAGCACAGTGTATACTGATACAAAAATCACAGATTTTTACAAAGAAAATCTCAGTTTCTAATTTTCTTGGTAAATCAAAGCATACAGTTTGCACATAGTTTCTACAGTAGTGTGAAGATACTCATTCTAAATTAAAAAAAATTTTACAAATTTTGCCTACCCTGCCGGCTGGATTTTCTTCCTATTTTATATTTTTATAACACTCAGCCCAATGTTTTCTAATTTCATGCGCACTGCCTTCCTCTTTCATTAAATGATGCCCATGATTTTTCCTTAGGTTAATGTATTAACCTTTGATTGCTATGAACGCATATATGCGGCCGCCAAAATCTATCAGTGTCGAGTATGGGCCCAATCGTTTCGATTTTTTACCTATCATAGCCACAACTATCGATGTACAAGGTGAATGCACATGCGATCTTCATCAAATAATTTTCTTGCATCACTTATTTGGCGTCAATACAGAATTATCATTAGAACATTGTTGCGCCTTACATAATCAATGAACAGAGTTCAGACGAGCGAACAATGTTTTGTCTTCAGCGGAAGTACTCAGCAGTCAAAGGGTTAGCACTAAACGTACCAAGCCGGGTAAAATGACTCCTTTCAAAGTTTACTTCAAAATCGTACATTTATTGTTCCTTTCGCTCATTTGACTTTCTGTAAATTCGCATATCATCTGATTATTCAATTCCTCGCTTTAATGAATTAGGAATTTCTTTCTGAAAATCAACGTTTATTTCATAAGGAGTCAAATGACCCCTCGTGGTAAGAATAGGTGGGTGTAAAGCACCGGTACGTTTAGTGTTAAGCATACGAACGGATACTGGCTGCGGATTATCATAATGCAAATCAGCCGATGCGTCGCCGGTTGTTTCATTGACACTGCGGTGCGATAAAAATAACGTTGCATGCCGGTCGCCGGTCATTAAGAAGCTAATGACGATACGGCACTTTGGGCCAGCGTTCTCCAACCTTCTCAACCTTTGCGACCATCTACTAACGAGAAGCTGATGTATGGGTCACTGATTTTCCACGCATGCAGTACAAAGGTTCCGCGGAAGAAAATATTGGACAGGTATTTTGAGGTGGTGGTATGTCCTTAACACTAAATGTATCAATACTTTACACCTATATATTCTTACAATGAGGGGTCATTTGATACTGCTTGAAAATTAGCAATATTTAAGTGAAGATCATTTAAAGTTGACGCATGAAAATCGACAGTGCCTAAATTTACGGAAATAGATTCACAAAAATATAAAATTTTCATTTAAAAATTGGCAATATTTAAATTTCTCGGATTTAATCGTACTGCTGGGAAATTAGCAATATTCAAGTGAGGGTCATTTAAAATTGACGCATGAAAATCGACAATGCCTAAATGTATGAAAATACATTCACAAAAATAAAAAATTCTCATTTAAAAATTGTCAATATTTAAATTTCTCGGATTTAATCGTACTGCTTGAAAATTAACAATATTTAAGGGAAGATCATTTAACACTGAATGTACCGGTATTTTACACCTACCTATTCTTATTATGAGGGGTCATTTGACCCGTTATGAGATAAACGTTGATTTTCAGAAAGAAATTCATAATTTATTAAAGTGAGAAATTGAATAATCATATGACATGCGAATTTAGAGAAAATTAAATGACGAATAGAAATAACAATGAACGTACGATTTTAAAGGAAATTTTGAAAGGGGTCACTTGACCCCGATACGTTTAGTGTTAAAAGCGTAGAAGCCTGCACTCTTCTAAATTGTATTCACCCGGAGCCACGCGAGGTGATTCCTCGCAAGAGGATGCAGCGACGGAATTTGCAATTCAAAAGGTCGCATTAAAGATGTCACCTGACGATGGGCCGATCTGTCGTCACAATGGAAAAGACGCGCGTGGGAAACGCAAGTTCAACGGGCGTTTGCATATGTTCATGTCGGCTGTGTGTCATGTTAATGACACCCGGAGCACGACATTGCGACTTCGATTTAGTCACCTGAACTTAACCGTTAACCCTTTGCGGACGAGTGTCGGATATATCCGCCTAAGCCTTTTTACCGTTGCGGACGAGTGTCGGATATATCCGCCCAACTCTAGCGCTGCGGCTGGCGTACGTCTGTCTCAAAAATGGTGGCGAAAATTATTTTTTGGGGGATTTCAGTAATAAATTCCTATCTATTAGGTACATCAAGAACATCACAGGAAAGATAATATAAAAAAGTTAAATCATTTGCAATTTATACGTCGCTTGACTGATCAATTGATTGGAAATTTTCGAGATGGTGATCCCAAGCCTCCTTCGACTTCTGGAACAGCAGAAAGGCTCAACGGTCTTCTACATATTATTCAGCGAAATGAAACAGGAAGTAGTAAAGATTGTGTCGTATGCTCGAATCGGAAGGTAAAACATGGAAGGAGAGAGTCGATGTACTATTGTGCTACTTGTTCGGCTGAACCGACCTTGCACATAGGTGATTGTTTTGAACTATACCATACAAAGGGAGAATATAAAACGTCTCATATGTAAACACAATTCAATTTGTTTGTTTATGATTTTGTTAGATTTTATGAAAAACTTATTTGAATTAAGATTTAGTTTTTATAACGCAAACGCGCGACGTGAATATTTTCTTTACTGCGCGCTCCAATATCTGTCGTCCACAGCGACGCTCGTCTGTCGAGCGGCTCCGTCCGCAAAGGGTTAAATGCAGAGTGTCTAAAAATGCAGCGCTGTCTTTGACTCGTGATTAACCCTTTGCACTCCTATGTCGAGTGTGACTCGACATCAGTTTTTATCTCAGGAGCTCCTTTGTCGAGTCCCACTCGACATTTTTTCATGTCCAAAATAAATAGATGTCGCGCACACGTTATCGACGCCCTCGCAATTTCACTAGAAGGGCTAGACATTCAGGTAATCAAAGAGAAATAAAAGAACCAGATGCGATCACAGATTATAATAAAAATATGGGTGGTGCCGATGTGGCGAGCCAATACGCGACATCTTATTGTTTTTTACGTCGAGCACTCAAGTGGTGGAGGAAATATTTCTTTTGGGGATTAGAAATCTCCATGGTAAATGCGTATATTTTATACAAAGAAAAAACAAAAACCCAAGGGACAAAACCTGTAGCCCACAAAAAATTTCGCGAAAAGATTTTGTCGATGCTTACTCGTGAGTGTCGTGCTCGAAATATGAAATTGGGGAGGCCTGGAACACACGATAAACACGATCGCTTAGATGGAAAGCCTCATTTCATCTTCGTACATCCCGAAGGAAAACACAAAGACTGTGCAGTTTGCTCAAATAGAAAAATACCTGGAGGATGAACAGAAACCACCTATTTTTGTGAAACGTGCGAAAGAAAACCAGGATTGCATCTTGGAAGTTGTTTCAAAAGATATCATACGCTTGAAAATTTAAAAATATGACAATAGTCTAAATAAAACTGGTGTTTAAGTGAATTTGTTTCTTCCTTTATTTATTTAAATTGCCTTATTTTTTAATTAAAGGAAATTTCAAATAAAACACTTAAAAGCGTTGGGAGTTGCTGGTAAAGAAAATGAAATAAACTTCGGAGTGCAAAGGGTTAACACTAGGTTTATGGGACCCGTCAATTTGACGGATTTCAAAATTTCAAATGAAACACGCAAAAAACCATAGCAATAATCTTGACTACTTTGCATCGTAAATTCATAATTTCATTAAAAGAGTTTATAAACACAATTGTTATTTCCTTAAGCTTTCTAAATTTTGAAATTTGTATGTGGTATACCTATCTCTACGAAACCCGTCAAAGGGGTTAACGAGATGTCGATAAGACTGACCAGTTAGCAAATTCATATTGTTTTACGAGAAAATCTTGCAAATGGTGGAGAACATTTTTTTATGGAGAACAGAGGTTTGCATTGTCAATAGCTATATCTTATGTAAGGTGTCAGCAAAAAGAGAAAACAAGACGCCAGTGTCATATTTAATGTTTGTCCGAAAATTGTTGGAACAACTTGTAGATGATTTTCGCGAAGGAGCATCTTCAAAACTACACGTGGTTACTTAATGGTAAACTATATATATTGCTGCACTGTCAAAACGTAAAGAGTAAAGATTGTTCTGTATGTTCAAACAGAAAAATCCAGGGCGGAAGACGCCAAACTAATTATTTTTGCGACACGTCTAATCAAAAAGCAGGACTTCATATTGGGTACTACTCTGAAAGATACCACACGATGCAGAATTACAAAATATAATTTTCACATAAAGACTTTACATTAAAACACATTATTGTGTAAACATATATCCGAAGATCACAAAATAATTAATAAATCTTGTTTATCCTTCATAATCTTGCATATTATATATCACTCCTCGATCAACGGAAATTAATTCCGACCAGTACGACACCCATGTCTAAATTTAATACGACCGCAAAGGATTAAAATACGTGAGTAGCCCGTCTTTCTCTAGATCACACCGGCCATCAATTTCTGCACTCATTATCTTCTGCATTAGCTGCGGCCGTGGATAGCCTAGCGTATATCCTTACTTACGTGCGTACGTCGCAATATGTGCGTCTAAAAGTTCGCGGCCGCGATAAAGTCGGCGGTGCATCGACGGGCACATGTTTTATCGCGAAAAATTTGATCGGCACACGTGGCGACACTGCTCGCGTGCGATAACGTGCCAGATACCATATGATAAGATACCTGGACACGCGTACATGCACGCGTGTGTCAGCAGATGCTGGTCGCTGCAATCATTTTCGGGCCGTTTTCCAATTTTTCGCCGAAATTACACCCGCGGCGCCGGACAAAAACTCAGTTTTGCGCAACATTTTATTAGCGGCAACGTAAACTGTTGAGTCGGGCTGCTGTTTCATGTTGCATCGGGTTCTTTTCGAAAATAAAAATAACATATCTCTTATAATCTTTTCGAAAATAAAAAATTCTTAAAATTGAAAATTCATTTGTATGCTAGATGTTAGGATTATTTATGATTTCTGTGGCGTTGGAAAACTTGTGCATCCGGTGGAGCTAGAGTGTGAATATATTTTTCGAAGTAACATGAATGTTTTGCACAACACTGCGTCAGCGGGATTTTTTGCCGAAATTATAATATATCCACGGCGCCGGACAAAAACTCAATGTTTTGCGCAATATTTTATTAGCGGCAACGTAAACTGTTGAGTCGGGCTGCTGTTTCATGCTGCATCGGGTTCTTTTCGAAAATAAAAATAACATATCTCTTATAATCTTTTCGAAAATAAAAAATTCTTAAAATTGAAAATTCAATTGTATGCTAGATGTTAGGATTATTTATGATTTCTGTGGCGTTGGAAAACTTGTGCATCCGGTGGAGCTAGAGTGTGAATATATTTTTCGAAGTAACATGAATGTTTTGCACAACACTGCGTCAGCGGGATTTTTTGCCGAAATTATAATATATCCACAGCGCCGGACAAAAACTCAGTTTTGCGCAACATTTTATTAGCGGCAACGTAAACTGTTGAGTCGGGCTGCTGTTTCATGCTGCATCGGGTTCTTTTCGAAAATAAAAATAACATATCTCTTATAATCTTTTCGAAAATAAAAAATTCTTAAAATTGAAAATTCAATTGTATGCTAGATGTTAGGGTAATTTATGATTTCTGTGGCGTTGGAAAACTTGTGCATCTGGTGGAGCTAGAGTGTGAATATATTTTTCGAAGTAATATGAATGTTTTGCACAACATTGCGTCAGCGGGAGGCATTTAAATGGTTGAAACGTTGTTTCATGTTGTTTCATGCTTTTCAGGATATGTTGCAATTGAGTGCGCGAGAAATAAAAGTAAAAATTCAATTATGGTAAATGTTGGGATTATTTATGATTTCTGTTGTGTTGGAAAACTTATGCACCCGATGGAGGTAGAGTGTGAATATATTTGATGAGGTAATATATATAGGTAAACAAAAAAAATATATATATAAAATCATAAAATATAATGTTTTGCGCTATGTTGTGTTAGCGGGCAAATTAAATGGCGCATGTTGGATTATTTCAGATATCTATGATTTTTATCATCGAGGTTATATATTCGAAAGGGAAAAATTATCTCTTAAATTACCTCATAAAATTCATTTGTATGCTAGATGTTAGGATTATTTATGACGGGAAAAAGATGTGAATATATTTTTTAACATGCACAACACTGCGTCAGCTGCCACATGTATCCGGTGGAGGTAAGATGTAAACATATTTTTGGAATTGAAATTATTGTTTTATAACAGCATTGCAATGGCGATGGTCGATTTAAAGTGCGCAGAAAAATATCTATATTTTCTGTGAGGTATAACAACTTTTTATGATGTCACGCGTATCCGGTGAAACTATCGTGTAAACACATTTCTGGATTTGAAATGAATGGATCGCACGACGTTGCATCAGATAGCTTCAACTTGAATCGCACACAGTGATAGCTACGATTTTTGTCCGGTCTGAAAACTTGTTATGCTGTCACGTGCATCCATTGAACCTATCATAAAACAGATTTTTCGAATTGAAAATAAACATTTTGCATAGCATTGCACCAGCTAGTTTAAAATTAAAACGCACAGAGCGATATCTAAGATTTATCGTGAAGCGCCGGACAAAAACTCAGTTTTGCATAACATTTTATTAGCCGCAACGTTGGAAAACGTTGATCATTTTTATGGTGTCACAGACATCCGCTGAATCTATTATGTAAAGACATTTTTGGAATTGAAATGATCGCTTTGCACAGCATTGCATCAGTGAGCATCAATTTAACTCGCATAGACAAACATTTATGATTTTTGTGAGGCTTGAACATTTTTTATCGTGTCACGCGCATCCACTAAAACTATTATGTAAACACATTTTTAGAATTGAAATGATTGCGTCAACTTAAATCGTATAGACCAACATCTGTGATTTTTGTCCCGTCTAACAACTTTGTATTCATGCTGTCATATGCATCTATCGATCCTACCGTATAAACCCATTTTGGAAATTAAAAAAATGTTTCGCCCACCATTGCATCAGCTAGGGTCAACTTAAATCGTATAAACCAACATCTATGATTTTTGTCCCGTCTAACAGCTTTTTATTTATGACGTCACGTGAATATACCGATTCTACAGTATAAACCCATTTTAGAAATTAAAATACATGTTTTGCCCGACATTGCGTTAGCAAACAAAAACTTAAATTGCATAGAGTGATATGTATGACTTTCGTCCCATCTAACAATTTTTTACTCGTGCTATCACATGCATCTATCGATCCATACCATTCCATATAAACCCATTTTGGAAATGAAAATAAATTTTTCGCCCGACATTCCGTCAGTTAGCATCAACTAAAAATTGTTTATGGTGTCCCATGCATCCGCTGAAACTATCATGTAAACACATTTTTGGAATTGAAATTATAGTTTTTGACAGCATTGCATCTGTGAGCGTCGACTTAAATTGCACAGACCAACGTCTATGATTTTTGTCCCGTCTAACAACTTTTTACTCATGCTGTCACGTGCGTCTACCGAACTTATCGTATAAACCTATTTTTGGAAATAAAATACATCCACTGAAACTATTATGTAAACACATTTTTGGAGTTGAAATTATCGTTTCAGCCCAGATTGCGTCAGCTACCGTCAACTTAAATCGCACAGACCAACGTCTATGATTTTTGTCCCGTCTAACAACTTTTTATTCATGCTGTCATATGCATCTATCGGTCCTGCCGTATAAACCCATCTTGGAAATTAAAAAAATGTTTCGCCCAACATTGCATCAGCTAGGGTCAACTTAAATCGTATAAACCAACATCTATGATTTTTGTCCCGTCTAACAGCTTTTTATTTATGACGTCACGTGAATATACCGATTCTACAGTATAAACCCATTTTAGAAATTAAAATACATGTTTTGCCCGACATTGCGTTAGCAAACAAAAACTTAAATTGCATAGAGTGATATGTATGACTTTCGTCCCATCTAACAATTTTTTACTCATGCTATCACATGCATCTATCGATCCATACCATACCATATAAACGCATTTTGGAAATGAAAATAAATTTTTCGCCCGACATTCCGTCAGCTAGCGTCAACTAAAAATTTTTTATGGTGTCACATGCATCCGCTGAAACTATTGTGTAAACACATACTTGGAATTGAAATGATCGTTTTGCCCCACATTGCGAAAATTTGGCTCTACAGCTAAAATTCGTATCACAAATTAATTATTTTGATGCAACCCCACACAAATTTAATTATATCTCTTCCAATTATATATAAAATAATTTTTTAAATACAATATTTCCACCTTTTCGCCTAAAAAAGCAAGATATAACAAATCAATTATTTTAATACGAACCCATATAAATTTAATTATATCTGTCCCAATTTTTTATAAAATAATTTCTTTAATACACTATTCCCACCTTTTCGGCTAAGAAAGCAAGATATCCCATATCTCGCTTTGCGGCTTTGATGCATTCCGGAAAATTTGGCTGTACAGCTAAAATTCGTATCACAAATCAATTATTTTGATGCAATCCCATACAAATTTAATTGTACCTACCCCAATTTTTTCCAAAATAATATAGTTTTCCGCTCATAAAGCATTTTATACCTTTTATTTCCTGTAAAAATGCTTACATTAATAATTAAATTGCTTATAATAATTATTATCATGTCGCCTATTGGCGGTATAACGAAAAATGATGGGCCGTAGACCGAACAAGTGCCATAATTAAAAAAGACCGTTACCGTCCGATATAAGTGTACGTCGAGGGCGCTCCTTTTTATTTGTCATTCATTATGCGGCGCCGAAAAAAATGCGCAGAC
Source organism: Cryptocheilus praepositus (assembly GCA_033815515.1). Taxonomy (NCBI): domain Eukaryota; kingdom Metazoa; phylum Arthropoda; class Insecta; order Hymenoptera; family Pompilidae; genus Cryptocheilus; species Cryptocheilus praepositus. The sequence goes on from JAWWQZ010000197.1 coordinate 472,210, forward strand.
TCGGTTCGTCTTTATAAATAAATCCTAAAAGGTCGCCCGTAAAAATGCGTAATGACCGTGTCGTTTAGATTGCAGTTGGCCGGCGAAAAACACGGCTAACGACGTTCGTCGGGAAAAAAAACGGAAATTGTCCGAACGCGTCTAACGTCGACGTTCGTGAGGCAGTCTTTGCCTGCGAAAACGATGTCGCAATCCAACTTTACGACACTGCCAGATAACTCTCTCCGCCGATCGCTAACAGACGATCGGCGAGTTAGGAGTCACGTAGATCACGTATTTGTAGTACGAATTACCGCTTTACAGTCTTACGAAATTGCGGTTGCACCGGAGCTTCGGTGGATGCACGTGATAGAATGAGTAAAAAGTTGTTAGACGGGACAAAAATCATAGATGTTGGTCTGTGCGATTTAAGTTGACGATAGCTGACACAATGTGGGGCAAAATGTTCGGACTTCACAAAAATCTTAGATATTAGTCTGCGCAATTTAAGTTAATGCAATGTCGGGAGAAACATTTATTAAAAAAATTTTATTTTTTTTTTCACCAATAAAATTTCTTCTCCGATCTCCTCTCTTTTTTCACAACATTTTCCTTAATCTTTAAATAAATACCGACAATTCATCTTCTCCAACAAGCTCCCGTACAAAATATCCCAACGTCAAAACTTTCCCCCTCAACAAAGCATACAATTTTCAGCAACATTAATCAATTGAACGATCAGCACAAAAAAGCAAAGCACATCGACCCGCAACGGTTGATTTTATTACCTACCAACAAAATTCACATAGCCCCCATAATAAACGTTGTAAATTGAATGAAAAATATATATATACACACATTCAAATTATATTACTTTATATATATATATGTGATATATATATATATCCTACTTTCAAATGAAAAATTTCACCAATAAAATTTCTTCTCCGATCTCCTCTCTTTTTTCACAACATTTTCCCTAATCTCTAAATAAACACCGACAATTCATCTTCTCCAACAAGCTCCCGAACAAAATATCCCAACGTCAAAACTTTCCCCCTCAACAAAGCATACAATTTTCAGCCCCATCAATCAATTGAACGATCAGTACAAAACAGCAAAGCACATCGACCTGTAACGGTTGATTTTATTTCCTACCAACAAAATTCACATAGCCCCCATAATAAACCCACTAAACTTCGAATTAAGCATAAATCACGCTATACACCTGCTTCAAACCTACTTTCAAACGGAAAATTTCACCAATAAGGTTTCCTCTCCGATCTCCTCTCATTTTCCACAAGATAACGTAACATTCGGAAAAAAATAATGCTTTTAAGCATGATCAGTTGCTCGGGACTGCCCGGTTACGCCGATATCATTTTGCAATACTATTAATCTGCGAAACGGTCAGCATAAAGCAGCGTATCGGAAGCCGATATTATCTGCCGACTGTTCCGCGTTAAGTCGCAATACTCTGCGTCGCGCACGTCACAAAATAACTGCAAACGGCAATTACGCTTTTACCCGTGCGGTCAGGCAAACAAGATCCGACTTGCAAGTAATTATTTAGCCGTTCTCAGAATGGCGGGGTGGGGGAGACTGACACAAATGCGTGAAATGTCCAAGGTGCGGTGTGTTTCTGGCATGCGACCGTTCATTCGCGAGAAGCATTAGGATCCGGTTAATTAGCGAGGAAAATTGAACCGGGAGACGGTGTTAAGACCGGTTTCGCGAACGATAACGCGCGAGCGAGAGTTTGATACTATGTCAAAACTGAATCGGCAAATATTGAGGGTATAGGAGAATGGTGTCAACTAGGGAAAGTAGTCGGGATTGTAAGAATTGAAGGGAAATGGAAAAAAGAGGATCCGGTCGAAATTTGTAAAGGGTATACGAGAATTATGTCAATTGATGAAAGTAGTCAAGATTGTAGGAATTGAAGGGAAATAAAAAAAAGAGGATCCAGTCGAAATTTGTAAAGGGTATACGAGAATGATGTCAACTATTGAAAGTAGGCAGGATTGCAGGAATTCAAGGGAAATAAAAAAAGAGAATCCAGTCGAAATTTGTAAAGGGTATATGAGAATGGTGTCAACTAGTGAAAGTAGTCAGGATTGTAGGAATTTAAGGGAAATAAAGAAAAATAGGGTCCGGTCGAAATTTGTAAAGGGTAGCGTACGGTTGTTGATTGATCAGACATTAGAATGCAATTGATTAACGGATAAAGTTATGTTCGGAAATTTTGTGAGACGTGAAAATTGAATGCAGAAATGTTAAGAATATTTGAGAATGATGTTCGGTCAACAAGTAAACTAATGAAAGTAGTCAGAAATAGTGTGAGTTGCATTTGAATGTAAAAATTCCACATAAATAAAAATAACAGAATTCGTCCGAAATTTGTAAAGTGTGACGTTATAATCCAATATGCCCTCTAAACTTTTTTTAACATGATACAATTGAATGCGAAAATATTGAGAGTATTTGAGAATATTATACGATCGTCATGCAAAGTAAATAAAAAAAGCAGAATTCGTTCCATATGTGTAAAGTGTGACGTTAGAATCCAATAGTATAGACATGAGAATCCAATTGATTACCGGAGGAAATGATGTTCGGAAATACCGTCGACGCCATTTTAAAAGACAGCGACGACGTGTCCTCTAAGCTTTCATAACACGTCAGATATTGAAAATACTTGAAAACGGTATACGATCATCATGCAAATGAACGGAAGTAGTCAGAAGCGGTGTGCATTTTAATGTAGCGGTTCAGCGTCCACGAAAAAAAAATGTCACATGCATTTTCTTATTGCAACAATTCGGCCGCGATTCGTGCGTCGTCCGATGACTTCTTAACGGCCGTTGTTTGTAAATTTTGTGCCGGGACGAAGGGTCGCGAGTGCGGGAATATAGGACGGATGTGAATACTGAATGAAGGAACCCGATTGGGATACAACAACAGATGGACATTATTACTCGATGTGCCTGCTGATTAGGAGGATAAACGATACGCCTCTCATAATACTACTCACACGCGCGTACGCATTTATTCACGAGCTTATGTAAATAAGCACGGCGATATGTTCCAAGAGCAATTCCATTGATCCTCATTGATGAATACAGTTTGCGGCGATAAGCCCGCAAGTAATCTCAGACTATGGTTGCCTAATAAGCTCATGCAAATAAGAATCAGATGATGCTCAGCGAACATTATTTTGTAATAAACCTTTATCAATCCTCATCGACGAGGAGAACCTCACTTTACGCGGCGTTTCGTTGTCGATCATTTTTTCATGGAAGTTAACGCATAACGGAATGATGCAAATTCTTACATGAACGTATCAGTTGCATAGTCGCGATAATATTTAAAATGCAGCGTGTAAGTAAAGGAAATGTTTACTTTTTGGTTCTTTATCTTCAAATTTAGTCAATAGTTGGGTTTGGCAATTAATGGCGTTCATTCAAGGGTGCTCGAGTTTCTGATCATAATAGGTACAATATTTATAAATCCCAACAAAAACAGTTCTTGTAAGAGTTCGACCTTACTTTTTCAGGAAGGCTTGGGAGAGAAGACTTTAGGAATGTAAATGAGTGTGATTAATACAAAATTATAAAACAAAATTATTATACAAAATGACGTGCTAAATATGATATACGAAGCAATTTTTTTTTTATTGTGAAACAAAGATCGACATTGCACACAGTATACATATTATACGTCCTATTTTCTATGCAGGCGTTCCCGTTCACATTATTGTGTTCGGCATACCTTCTATTTTGACAAATTATAATTAACTACGACATCCGACAATTTTAAAACGTGCAAAAATGTTTCCCTTAGTCGTGAAAGAGTTAAACCACCTGAAACAAGCATACGTCGTTACATACACATACACCCCCCACGTCCTTCGTATAAAAGGCACCCGCGCGCGCAAATCGAGGGATGCGGGTAAATCGAGGGACGCGCGTAAATCGAGGGCCGCGCATACTTCGTCGCCAGCAAACGTTCTATATATACCCGTTTTGAAACGACATCTTTGAACCAGAGTTTCAACGGTGACCGGCGACAAACATACGAGAATCTCTCGACTTCTCGGCACTCTTGCGCAAAAATGTTCCCGCCATTCGTGAACAAAGCAACAGAAACTACCGCCAACCCGTCGCCGTGTGTCTATTTTACGCGTTCCCCCTCAAACCGGCCCACGCCTGTGTCTCATGCACGTAAACCCATCCAGATTCCGACATGGGAGACCATCGGATGTGCAGAACAACCATAAATACATGAAAAAATAGGCTATGCTTCCGGGGTGCAAAACTGGAGGGGTGGGAGGAATTTTTGTTGGTGTTATATTGTTTGGTTATTAACCCTTTGACTGCTATGGACACATATATGCTATGGGGGTGCACTCGGAATCCAAATTCCGACATGGGGGACCATCGGAAGTGCAGAACAACCATAAACAAAGGACAAAATAAGCAAATAGGCCCCGAGGCACAAGTTTGGGGGTGTGCGAGGAATTTTTGTTGGTGTTATATTTTTTGGTTATTAACCCATTGACTACTATGGACACATATATGCTATGGGGGTACACTCGGAATCCAAATTCCGACATGGGAGACCATCGGATGTGCAGAACAACCATAAATACATGAAAAAATAGGCTATGCTTCCGGGGTGCAAAACTGGAGGTGTGGGAGGAACTTTTGTTGGTGTTATATTTTTTCGTTATTAACCCATTGACTGCTATGGACACATATATGCTATGGGGGTGCACTCGGAATCCAAATTCCGACATGGGGGACCATCGAAAGTGCAGAACAGCCATAATCAAAGGACAAAATAAGCAAATAGGCCCCGAGGCACAAGTTTGGGGGTGTGGGAGGAACTTTTGTTGGTGTTATATTGTTTGGTTATTAACCCATTGACTGCTATGGACACATATATGCTATGGGGGTGCACTCGGAATCCAAATTCCGACATGGGGGACCATCGGAAGTGCAGAACAGCCATAAACACAGGACAAAATAAGCAAATAGGCCCCGAGGCACAAGTTTGGGGGTGTGGGAGGAACTTTTGTTGGTGTTATATTTTTTGGTTATTAACCCATTGACTGCTATGGACACATATATGCTATGGGGGTGCACTCGGAAGCCAAATTCCGACATGGGAGACCATCGAAAGTGCAGAACAAGCATAATCAAAGGACAAAATAAGCAAATAGGCCCCGAGGCACAAGTCTGGGGGTGTGGGAGGAATTTTTGTTGGTGTTATATTTTTTGGTTATTAACCCTTTGACTGCTATGGACACATATATGCTATGGGGGTGCACTCGGAATCCAAATTCCGACATGGGGGACCATCGAAAGTGCAGAACAGCCATAAACACAGGACAAAATAAGCAAATAGGCCCCGAGGCACAAGTCTGGAGGTGTGGGAGGAATTTTTGTTGGTGTTATATTTTTTGGTTATTAACCCATTGACTGCTATGGACACATATATGCTATGGAGGTGCACTCGGAAGCCAAATTCCGACATGGGAGACCATCGGAAGTGCAGAACAGCCATAATCAAAGGACAAGATAAGCAAATAGGCCCCGAGGCACAAGTCTGGAGGTGTGGGAGGAATTTTTGTTGGTGTTATATTTTTTGGTTATTAACCCATTGACTGCTATGGACGCATATATGCATCCGCCAAGATGTATCGGTATCGACTATATCTTTCTCGTTTTCGATTTCTTACGTATTGCAGCCACAATTATCGACGTATGAGATAAATACAAATGCGTTCTTTATCGAATAATTTTCTTGCGTTATTTAATTCGGCGTAAGTGAAGAATTGCTATTAGAACTTTGTTGCGCCATAGATAATCGATCAATAGAGTTGAAACAATCGAAAAGTACCTCGTCCTCATATTCAAAATGCCTGAAATTTAAAATTACGCGCCATTTATTTTTGTAGCAAACATAGAGTACTACATAAACCATTTATTGGATCTTGTGTTCCACACATAACCTCCATGTTTGTACTTTATGTTAAAATAAAACATTCGTATTTTTTAAATAAATAACACGATTTATTGATCAATTAAAATGTCAGTCCATTTTGAGACACCATATATTAATTATTTTTGTTCAAAATTCTTCAAGAACAAAATGACCAAATGACTTGTTGTAAATTAAATAGAAAATGTGTGCATGCATACCTTTGTTTTGGAGTTTGGTAGTAAATATAGCAGCACACGGGCGCCAAGTATATATAGGGACGGACCTGCGGAGGTGTTTATAAGTAGGAAGATGTTATTTCATGCAATATTGATGCTTTGCGCATCGAAACTGGCGGCGTAGTGATTAGTAATGTTATCACGGTTGTGATAATAAGTGTAAATAAAGTATCATTATTATTATTATTATTATTATATATAAGTGTATTTATACAATGTAATAACATACTTATAGTATACTACTATAGCATACTGTTACTATAGTACACTTATATACTACATACGTATTATCATTTTTGCAATTGTTCAAAAAGCAAACTTTTAATTTTCTTGTCAACTTTGTCCAAGTCCATAGTATTATGCAAGATAGATAGTTTCTCTTAATTGATTACCTTTTGACAGGAGTGGGTGGTTACAAAATCAGCGGAAGTAATGATAAATAATATTATTACGGTAATAATAGCAAGTATAATGCTATTATTATTTTTTTTGTCAATTTTGTCTAAGTCACATATTACACAATATTAAGAATAGCTCTTAATTTATTAGCTTTTAACAAGGGATGAATGTCATGGGACACCAGGGTTGCCAGACAAAACCCTTAAAAACCCTCGAGTACCACGTGGGCCCCCCGCTAACTAACTGAACGACGTCATTAACGTCTCAAAAGCAAAGTTGAGCGTCGTACACCCGCCTTCGCTCGTTTTATCCAATGGCGTAGACACTAGAGAATTCAAAATGACCGCGAAACTTTCAAATTTGAAAATTCTAACTGCTGACGTGGAAGTCTTGAAATCTGAAAGTATAGACAGCATCAATTTCTGACGTGGAAATATTAAAATTTCGAAGTAAAAAAACTGCCATTATAAAGTATATGCAGCATAAATGATTGATGTCACGGTATTGCTATTTTAAAGTGAAAGTATTGTTATTTAAAAGTAATTTGAAATTTTTAAATTGTTGACGTGGAAGTATTGAAATTTGAAAGTAAAAGCATTGTCATTTGAAAGTATATACAGCATAAATTCCTGACATGAAAATATTGAAATTTGTAAGTAAAAGCTTTATAATTATAAAGTGTATGCTGCATAAATTGTTGATGTGGATTTATTGAAATTTCAAAGTAAAAGCATTGTTATTTGAAAATACAGGCAGCATAAATTGCTGACATGGAAATATTAAAATCTGGAAGTAAAAGAACTGTAATTATAAAGTATATGCAGCATAAATGATTAATGTCACAGTATTGCAATTTTAAAGTGAAAGTATTGTCATTTAAAAGTGTATAAGCAGAAAATGTTGATGTGGAAGTGTTGTTATGTAAAAGTAATTTGAAATTGTTAAATTGTTGATGTGGAAGTATTGAAATTTGAAAGTAAAAGCATTGTCATTTGAAAGTATATACAGCATAAATTCCTGACCTGAAAATATTGAAATTTGTAAGTAAAAGCTCTGTAATTATAAAGTGTATGCTGCATAAATTGTTGATGTGGATTTATTGAAATTTGAAAGTAAAAGCATTGTTATTTGAAAGTACAGACAGCATAAATTCCTGACATGGAAATATTAAAATTTGGAAGTAAAAAACTGTCATTATAAAGTATATGCAGCATAAATGATTAATGTCACAGTATTGCAATTTTAAAGTGAAAGTATTGTCATTTAAAAGTGTATATAGCACAAAATGTTGATGTGGAAGTGTTGTTATTTAAAAGTAATTTAAAATTTTTAAATTGTTGACGTGGAAGTATTGAAATTTGAAAGTAAAAGCATTGTCATTTGAAAGTATATTCAGCATAAATTCCTGACATGGAAATATTGAAATTTGTAAGTAAAAGCTCTGTAATTATAAAGTGTATGCTGCATAAATTGTTGATGTGGATTTATGGAAATTTCAAAGTAAAAGCATTGTCACTGGAAAGTGGAAGTATTGTCATTTGAAAGTATATATGACACCACATTTCTCTTTATCCTTAAATGAACAAAGATAGTCCAGCTTGTTTGATAAGGATACAAATGAAGTGCTGAAACATCTACACCAATAGAATTTTGCAATGCTATTAATTAACAGAACAGTCGGAATAAAATGGCAAAACACGTCGACCTAATCATTACCCTCCGATGTGCCACTACGTCCAAAACATTTTGTTTACTATTAGTGAAATGCATGTGGCCGTATGTAATATGAGACAACTCATTGGGTCGTTTTAACCAATGGCGTAGATACCTGCAAATTAAACATTGTCTAATATAAAGAATGGGACGGCATTCTCACGTAATGATATAAATACAGGTTTGTAATGAAAGTATAAACGTTACGGAGAACATGTTGCGAAACAGAAAAATCTATTGATTCACATAATTATTTAGTAAGACACTACATTTTTTTTTATTAGTCATCTCTAAGATTCGCCATTATTTTACACGTAATTTGTACGTTTAAGATATTTAAGGCGTTGCGTTAAGATTTGTATAAACTTTAAAATCGTTGTAAACACTTCAAAAATGCGAATCATACAGCAAAAATGAACCTAAAAATGGAATGTAATTTAAATCTTGCAAAAAAACCAACTGCTAATTTAGATTTATTTCTGTTCAATGCTTCATGTTTTTAAAGACTTTACAACAATTCCAATCTTTATGCAATTACTAATAAAATGCCTGAAAAATATAAGTAACCAATTCACGCATAAACAGTAAGAAACTTAATAATGACTAATACACAAACATGCAGTGTTCCGTGAAATAATGATTCAAAGCACTTTCCAGTATATCGTGAATGATTTACATAAAATTATTAATAATGACTAATAAACAAAAATACAGTGTTTCATGAAATAACGATTCAAAGCACTTTTCATTTTATCATAAAGGATTTACATAAAGCTATTAATTATATATATATAATTATATATGTAATTATAATTTGTATAATTTATTTATTTTATAATTTATATATTAGGTGTACAACTTTGCTCCCGCCGTTTTTTGCATTGGACGAAAGGGAAAAAACGGCGGGAGCAAAGTTGTGTACCTATTATATAAAAAATTTAAATTGTTAATTATATACATATATAATTATATATGAAATTATAATTTTTATACTTTATCTATTATATTATTTACATATATATATAATAAATAAAAATGATTCATTATACATTTACATATATATATACATATATATAAAAATAATTTTAAATAATTTTAAACTTTGGCGCGTGACAATTTTAGTCGATCGCGACGAAATGCATATACTATATATGTGCCCATAATTATGAAAGTGGTCTAAGTCATATATTTCTTGTTTCGAGATATTTAATGAATTGCATTTGAATAAATTAAAAAATATTTTTACATTATGCGACATTTTAATTTATAATTTTATTAGTCTTAATTAATGGAAATTTACTATGAATATGAAATTTCGTGTGAATTTTATACGATAATATTATTTTTATAGATTGAATTGACTTAGACCATTTTCAAAATTAACTGAATGTCCTATAAATGACTTAAAGCAATAAAGAACTTTGAGTTTTATTTGAAACAATAATTTGATTGAAATAATTCGTGAACATTTATTACATTTATTAATTATTTTTAAACAGTAATCCATTTTTATCATTATTTCGAGTATTTAAGATTCTTAAAATGTTCCTGAAAAACTGGAGGGATGTACGGTAGTAAACTCATAATATCTTTATGTTTTTCTTCCGATACTGGTCTAATGGTGGTGTATAATGGAAGTAATTTAATATTTCCGTATATTTTTGGTCTTCCTTTTTTAGGTGAAAGATCCAAAACGTGAAATTTAGAATCATCTAAAGATGTTTTATAGAACATTTTATAAGGTTCATTTTTCAAGAATCTCATCCACTGAATTTGTAGCCAAGAGACAGATTCACCCGCGGTATTTTTTACTCTTCTTGTTATTGATTCTTGGAATGAAGTTGTCGTTATTATTAAAATTTTATTGTCATTTATTTTATTATGTAGTTCAGAAACGCGTCAAAGAAGGCCACGTGCCATTTTCAAGTTGTTTATATAATTTATTTAAATTTTTCATAGACCACTTTCATAATTAAAACTAAACGAATTCCATATAATGTTGAAATTACAACCACTATCTAATGGTTCATTTTTGACAATTTCGTAAAAATTACATTGAATAAATTTAGTTAAAAATAATGTGGTATGAAATAACTGATAAACTCATTTTTTTTAAATTTTGACTTAGACCACTTTCATAATTATGGGCACATATACACTTGAGCGCCAACTTACACATTTTTTGACGCCTCCGCCATTGCATAAAGCACGATGCACCGTGACGTCAGAGGTTCCCTCCAGTGGGGATATCGACAACCCCCTCTTCCACTTTCCTACAGTCTCATTCCTGACGTCACGCCTCCACAGCCTATAGCAAAAAGCAACGCACACGTCAGAAAACATGTTCGACACCTCCAGAGCGCAGTAACTAAACCAAAACTTTAGTCCTCGCCCATCGTCCGTCGATCATTCGTGTTCGCGCAAAGCTACACATAGCTCTATTGTTATAGTGTTTTTAGTGTAAATCGCGAAGTGTCACGTCAGGTACACCGTGGGTTCCGACGTTTATACGTTCCTCAAAACAAATCCGCGTTCTACGCCGTTGCAGCAGGGTGTACGACGCTTAACACGTTCACTGCCAAGCGAATTTTCCTATATTAGAACGGCGATGCTATGAAATACTGGAAAATCTAAATAATGTGCAGGTATTGGAGAACAAAGAATCGCATCACTATTCTAACAACTGCATTTATAAAGTAATAATTGCTACTCATTGCAAATATTTTGGATCTCCAATAAAATCTAAAATACTACAGTATTTGACGGAATTATGCAAAATGTAAATAACGTGTAGGTATTGGAGATGAAAGAATCGCGTCACTATTTTAACCCCTGCATTTATAAAATAATCGCTACCCATTGCACCTATTTTGAATTTTCAGTAAAATCTCTCAAAAAATACCGTTTGGCTCGTAATAAGCGTTTGACCGAATTATGCAGAATGTAAATAACATGCAGATATTGGATAGCAAAAAATCGCATCACCATTCTTACAATTGCATTTATAATAATAAACACTGTGCGTACTTTGCTGTATTAGAACGACGATGCTATGAAATACTGGAAAATGTAAATAATGTGCAGGTATTGGAGAACAAAGAATCGCATCACTATTCTAACAACTGCATTTATAAAGTAATCGCTACCCATTGCGACGATTTTGGATTTTCAGTAAAACCTCTCAAAAAATACCGTTTGACGCGTAATAAGCGTTTGACCGAATTATGCAAAATGTAAATAACGTGTAGGTATTGGAGACCAAAGAATCGCATCGCTATTCTAACCCCTGCATTTATAAAATAATCGCTACCTACCGCACCTATTTTGAATTTTCAGTAAAATCTCTCAAAAAATACCGTTTGACGCGTAATAAGCGTTTGACCGAATTATGCAGAATGTAAATAACATGCAGATATTGGAAAGCAAAGAATTGCATCACCATTCTTACAATTGCATTTATAATAATAAACACTGTGCGTACTTTGCTGTATTAGAACGACGATGCTATGAAATACTGGAAAATGTAAATAATGTGCAGGTATTGAAGACCAAAGAATCGCATCACTATTCTAACAACTGCATTTATAAAGTAATCGCTATCCATTGCGACGATTTTGGATTTTCAGTAAAATCTCTCAAAAAATACCGTTTGCCGCGTAATAAGCGTTTGCCGAATTATGCAGAATGTAAATAACGTGCCGGTATTGGAGACCAAAGAATCGCATCACTATTCTAACCCCTGCATTTATAAAGTAATCGCCACCCATTGCGACGATTTTGGATTTTCAGTAAAACCTCTCAAAAACTACCGTTTGACGCGTAATAAGCGTTTGACCGAATTATGCAGAATGTAAATAACATGCAGATATTGGAAACCAAAGAATCGCATCGCCATTCTTACAATTGTATTTATAATACTACCGTGCGTATTTTGCTGTATTAGAACGACGATGCTATGAAATACTACAGCGTTTGACCGAATTATGCCAAATTGCAATAACGTGCCGGTATTGAAGACCAAAGAATCGCATCACCATTCTTACAATTGCATTTATAATAATAAATACCGTGCGTACTTTGCTGTATTAGAACGACGATGCTATGAAATACTACAGCGATTGATCGAATTATGTAAAATTTAAATAAGGTGCCGGTATTGGTATTGTGTAGGTATTGGAGACCAAAGAATCACATCACCATTCTTACAATTGCATTTATAATAATAAATATCGTGCGTACTTTGCTGTATTAGAACGACGATGCTATGAAATACTACAGCGTTTGACCGAACTATGCAAAATTGAAATAAGGTGCCGGTATTGGTATTGTGTAGGTATTGGAGACCAAAGAATCGCATCACCATTCTAACCCCTGCATTTACAAAACAACAATCACTACCCATCGCTTCTATTTCAAATTTTCAGCAAAACCCCTTCCGTCGGTCCCTTGTCACCACCCCAGCAGTGAAACCATCAACTCCGCAGCAGACGACTTTCCTGCGTCAGCATTTGGGATCCCACGTGGTACTTGCCAGATTCCTCGTATTCCCATCCACGCACCCCAGGACCCTTGACTCCCGCCGCGCAGGGTGCATTTCCACCCCATTCCAGCCCATTCCACCCCCATCTCCCTCGCCCTGCAATTCCTCCCATCCCATGAAAGCCGCGCGCGCGCTCTCTCATCCCACCTCCTCCACTCTTCCCCTCGTTCCCGTTTTCTGCCATCGTCGTCCACCGCGCCACAGCAAAGGAACCCCGAACTTCGCCGCTCATTCACTCTCGCGCGAAGTTTTACTCGCGTTTGTCACGCGCTAAAAATACCCCCACACGTCTTCCGAGGTCCGTCGCCTGCCATGCGAGCGGCGGGCGTGCGGAATTAGGACTCCGACGTGAGAGATAGTGGAAAGCTGTCGACCACACCGTCTAGACCGCCACCCTGGGAGGATTTCGTCATGGAACGTCTGTCGAGGGTCGCGTGCTACTTCAGATGGGTGCGAAATAGTGCGCCACCCCAGGACCCCGAGGGTCCCGGGGGTCTCAACTCAGACCCGAAAGCGGAGCCCAGAGCGGAGTCGAGACACCCCAGAAGACCCGCGACTTTGACAGGGGCCCGGGACGATGACGCGAACAACAACAACGGGGACGAGGCCAACTCGTCGTCTTCGTCCACGTCCGAATATCATGACGTCGCCTCGGAACTCGACGTTTCGCGCAGATTCACGCGCATTTTTGAGAGCGTGCTGCTGTGGGAGAACTCCGCCAACAGCATCTCCGTGGTGATCGCGTTCAACATACTATTCTGGTGAGTGCGTAGAAGGCCTTTGTGGGACGAGGTTCCTTTCGAGGAATGCGAGGGACGGTGCTGTTTTCCGGGCGAGACGCAGTTTGCGGCGGGTGTGTGGGTGCGTGCGTGTGGATGGCGGCGCATTATGCGCTCGTGCACAGAGGACGGCGGATTCTTGCGCTTGGGCAACGCTCGGTCTACTGGGTCAAGGTCCCGGCGGGATTTTAACACGCTGGGTGCCGCGTCAGTCGTCGGTGGCTGACACTCAAGTTTCTGTTTAGGCCACATCGGTTTGACAGTGGGAGATATAATATAAAAGCAAAAATATTGTTTTAAGTATTACTCAAAATTTATTTGAAATTTACTTCATTTGGGTTCGGTACAAGATTGCGTTACTAATGCATTTTTGTATTTCTTGTCAAAGAATTTTAATGAATTTTATTGACAACGGTAAACATAGAAACGGTTGTCCTTTGTGTGTATCTCTAAATGTGGCAAGTTGTTTAGTCATTTTTCTAACCGTTGCTCTACCCGATTGAATCGCATTTCTAAAATGTATATATTACTTTGTCATGAGCTAAGCTAAAAAATTTTAATGAATTTTATTGAAACACGGTAAACATAGAAACGGTTGTGCTTTGCATGTATCTCTAAATGTGGCAAATTGTTTAGTCATTTTTCTAACCATTGCTCTACCTGATTGAAACACATTTCTAAAATGTATATATTACTTTGTCATGAGCTAAGCTAAAAAAAATTTAATGAATTTTATTGAAACACAGTAAACATAGAAACGGTTGTCCTTTGCGTGTATCGCAAAATGTGGCAACTTGTTTAGTCATTTTTCTAACCGTCGCTCTACCCGATTTAATCGCATTTCTAAAATGTATATATTACTTTGTCATGAGCTAAGCTAAAAAGATTTTAATGAATTTTATTGAAACACGGTAAACATAGAAACGGTGGCCCTTCGCGTGTATCTCTAAATGTGACAAGTTGTTTAGTCATTTTTCTAACCGTTGCTCTACCTGATTGAGTCGCATTTCTAAAATGTATGTATTACTTTGTCATAAGCTAAGCAGAACCCCAGCAGCAAGCCGATTTCAATGAATTTCAATGAATTTCAATGAATCAAATGAATTTCATGAAATCTTATCTATCAGGCCAAACAATAAACAAGACAAAACAGACTTGCGACATAATGTGTTGAATGAATGGCCAAGCATTTCTTTCTAAATGTAAACATTTTCTACTACGACAAGAAAAAATGTCCCTAATACATCTACATACCTGTATTGAGTAAATTTCAATCTGTTAATAGTGCATTGCTATACCACAATACGTGGCCTGACTGGGATTTTCTTAAAAATACGTGTGGCACTCAACGTGTTAAATGAGATGACAGCGGGTAGAATGCCGAAGGCCAAGCTTTGCACCACTGTGTTACACGGTGTAAGAATCAGGAGGGATTTCGCAATATTTATGTTTGGTTTTGGGTGGTAGATAAGTTTTTCATTAACACGGAACCGTGGGTACTGATTGGGATTATCTGCTGGCAGGGGAAATGGGTGATAAGGAATTATCGGTAGGAGGCTTGTTGGTGACGGTGTTAAAAGATGTGAGAATGATGAGTTCTGAGGGTTTATCGTCGTATGATTGTTTCAGGGGTATTATTGTACTGGAGATCCGTGGCTTTGCAGCGGCCAGCAGTGCTGCGCTCTTCGTGGTTCTCTGTTACAGCACGTTGGAGGCACAGGCCCAGAGGGAGGGCAAAATTGCTGACACGACGGCGTAAGTTATCCTTCACTCGCAAGAGAAACTGTCAACACTTCCCTAGAACATAGTTACGTAGCGCTTGCACAATGACTCAGTGACGGCGTCTGCATAATGATCTGTCCGTTTTCAGAATCATCATAAACAAGCTTCGCAATATGTTTGTAGATCACACGCAAAGGCCGAACAGATAGAAATGATAGGGAGGCGTTTAAAGTCGACGGTGCAGTCATTGAAACAGTTGCGGAAGGATGAACCTGGAGCGGTAAAGTATCATTTGCCAAGTTCTGGTTACGGTGGATAGAAAATGCTCGTACGCCCCCCTCTAAAGATCATCCGCAATACTTGACACGCATTGAAAAACTCCATCATATGAATTGAATCATATTTCTCGATTAAAGAGAAAATCAAGGCGGGCAGCAATAAAGATTTATCCAATGATTTTAGTTTTGCGTGGCCGTTTGCTCTGTTTCGTTGGGTCTGTGGATTATTGGTCACACTATAAACGGTGTTCTTCTCGCATACGTAATATGTATGAGTATCCTACTCGGACCTGCATTGTTATTGAAACTGCCTGGCAAGGTGATGCATCATAAAGGTAATTTCAGCAACTCGAGCAGAGTAAAGAATATGCATATAGTTTTTAAGTAGATTGGGGCTGTAAAATGTTATCTTTACGTCGCATGCATCCTTTGGACTATGCGCTAAACGTTTGACTCTTGATGTTGTTGCAGAATGGGATAGTGAAATAGAAGAATTTTTGCCAGCGGTAACAGAGGATAGTTTGCAGGTATTGCACAGAGCTGGAGAATCGGGCGATCATTCGCCAACGCCGACAAGTGCTGTGTCTGATGCTCAAAATGGTACGATATTCAAATTTCGTTAGTACTCCCTAGCCTACAGCACATTTCGAATTTCTTTCATTCCAATTAAAAGCTTTTTTTTTTTTTTATTCTCAATATAACGAGGAGGGAAAACCACAATTTAGTTACGAAAGAGGATAGGTGTGCATTGTCTTACAATCTAATTACATATCTACGTACGTAGTGCCACGTCATTGGCCGCTTGCGTTAAATAAACGATGAACGTCAAACCCAGGCTATAGGCGTATGATATCAGACGTGCTACATCAATGTTCTCAACTAGACACTCCGTGTTCATAACTTACTCCACCACGTGATCAATCTCAATTTCTTCATATGTCACGAAGCTATTCGATAATACGCTTATATCACTGTTAGACCAAAAGATACCACCGAACGCTAAAAGCGATGATTATAAAATTCACTGTCACTAAATCATAACACTTCAACAATACACTTAACAATAAAAGAAAAAAAAAAACATGAACCGAATAGTCTTATTACGTTCAACAACTTCCACACACACCTTCATATTCAAGTACCAACATTTCCCTGTCATCCAAAAAATAAAGTTTAAAATGTACACATTTAATCCGTTTAACAAGACATTCATATATGAGTATATCGTGATTGAATTTCACATACGTCAAAATATAATTCCTTTTTGCCGCTACACTTGATTTCCTATTATTTCATATTATTTCATTATATATCATTTATATTATCATTACATACAATAACATATGTTCACTATATATTACACATGAGACCTACTCTACCCCAAAATAAGAATTTCATTTAAAAACTCCCACCAGTAATTTTGCTGAGAATCGAGTTCATTCATTTCCTTTGCCCTTTGGATCTCTATTATTTCATTATATATCATTTATATTATTATTACATACATTATCATAGTTTCATTATATATTACACATGGGACCTACTCTATCCCGAAATAAGTTCAATTTCAAAACTTCCACCAGCCATTTCGCTGAGAATCGAGTTCATTCATTTCCTTTGCCCTTTGGACCTCTATTATTTCACTATAAATTACACATGGGACCTACTCTACTCCAAAATAAGTTCAATTTCAAATCTCCCACCAGTCATTTCGTTGAGAATCGAGTTCACTCATTTCCTTTTCCCTTCGAATCTCTAGACTTCTTCAACGAGGATGATCTTGTCGGCCTTCGAATGCCATCGCACGAGGACGGCAGCACGGACGGTGTCGAGTTGTCAGAACTGGAATTCAGTGCCGGAGACACAGACATCGACGGTATCAAGTTTCAGAGCGGACACTTCGAGAAGGGCTCGTCTTCAGAAGAAGAAGCCGAACTCGAGCCCGTCTCCCGGAAGATGCTGAGTCACGCCGACGAAAGTGACAGCGAGTTCGAAATAATCGACAGTCAGGAGGTCGCGAACTTGAACGTTGCGTGAGAAGACTCGTCTTCGAGTACACGAACTGTGAAAGTCCCCCTACCTCCTTCCCCGCCGGTACTTACGTGTAGATAAAGTATAAAGTGCGAGATGATTGACCGGCCCGAGGAAAATCGCTCGTCGAGGTTCCCTTCCTGAAGAACGTCTACTTGCGCGTGTCAGGAGCAGCGGTTACTTAAATAATCGAGGAACGTCAAACGGTTTTTCGTTGAAGACGCTTCTATAGAGCTTAGGGTACTGTAGAATTTTATTACTGTTACTGTCGAGATGTAGGGGACCCCCGGAGTTCCCGCTTGCAAAAGAATAGACTTAGGAGCTTAGATCGACTTTCCTTGATTATTTAAGTAAGGTGTAAGAAGGTGGAAACACATCGTCTAATGTTAGCGATGTTGAGCATCTTCGTGCCTGTTTTGGTTGAGTGGTTTTTTTACAATGTAGGAGATCTGCAAGTGTCAGGACATGCGGGCTTCGTCTTTGGGAGCGTATTATAGAAATGAGTCTATATTAATTTTATTGTTTGTGGTTTCTCGCGTTACGTGGTATTTAACACGTTGACTGGCAAGTGTATTTTGCTACGTTAGAACCGCGATGCGATGAAATACTGCGGAGTATAATTAAATCGTGCAAAATGAAAGCAATGCAGACTTATCAGGAGCCAAATTATTGAAGCACCGGTCCAATATCAATTGCTTTTACAAGATTGCAAATGGGCTTCATTGCGAATTCTTTGCATTTTTAATCAAATCTTTTGCACCGGTCATCGCGTATTTTGCTATGTTAGAACCGCGATGCGATGAAATACTGCAGAGTATAATTAAATCGTGCAAAATGAAAGCAATGCAGACTTATCAAAAGCCAAATTATTGAAGCACCGGTTCAATATCAATTGCTTTTACAAGATTGCAAATTGGCTTCATTGCGAATTCTTTGCATTTTTAGTAAAATCTTTTGCGCCGGTCACCGGTGACCACCGTGGCAGTCAAAGTGTTAAAAGTGTGCTTGGAGTTTAGTTACACTGTGGAAACTGGAAGATGTTCGTCTTCTGATTTGCTTTATCTACTACTCCGGCTGGAATTTCTGCAAATTTTAAATTCTGCATAGGAGGGGTGTCTATCGGAGGACTTCAAATTTATCGGATCTTCTGCCTATTTAAAACCTTCGTCAAAGGAAAAAAATCTGCAAAAGGTTATATATTGTCCAGCCGAAGCAGTAGATGAAGTAAGTCAGTGGATGAGCATTTTCCAGAGGAAACTTGTGAAAAATCCATACCGCAAATAGACCCCAAACACTATTTCAAATACTATACGTAACATAAATGCACACGAACATTAAGATAGACTTATTTAAGCGATCGGTTCCTGCGAAGGGTCTTGAAACATGTAGAGTTCCTTCAGGATAAAATAAAACCATTCCCCGAAACAGGCACGAAACTAACGTTGACTAACGTTAACAAAAAAACGTTGAGTTTGCAACGAAGCTATCGAAGTATTGTCGGTGCCCGTGGGCGAGAAAACGTGTGAGGTACGACTTTCTATGTACAGTAGTTCCGAGAGATAGTTCACTCGCTTTTAATGTAAAACGTCTGCGCGTCTAAAAAGCGGGGCTGTAAAAAGCTTGGAAAAGAGTACGACGGTTTGCCGCTTGAGAAACATTGGGAGTAATGCGTTGCGCGTCTGAAAGAATCTGTTGCGTTAATTTTCTAAAGCGACGCTTTTCCCCTTTTTTTTGTTGCAAAGATTACGTCGGCGCAGGATCGTTTTGTTTTGTGATAGGTCGCTGACGGGTGCTGTGGTGCGAGAGATATTGACTTGAATGCGATTGCCTGACGAGTTCCGATAAAAACGTTTATTGTTCTCTTAGCCGGTTGTAGATACGTTGCGCGATGTTTTTTTTTTTTTTAAGCGGCCATAACGGAGTACGTGTTGCGTGACGCGTTTTCCCCGGCAAATGCGAGGCACCGCGCTTTTAATACTTGCAGCTTACAGAGAGGCAAACGTTATGCGAAGCTTTAGGTAATACATATTTATTTATATACATATATGTATCGAACGTAGCGTGTAACGTAATCATATTTAATATTTTTAACAACTTTAAGGATGACTTGTACATTTTTAATGTGACAAATAAACGCACGTGTACAAACATATGAAAGGGGTCGGACTGCTTTCTGATGGTGCGGAGAAAGATGTATGTTACAAAATGAAATATTGTTTACCCTCTCCTGGACTTTTAAGTGTGTTATAACGCCACAGTGTCATCGTCCAGTTCATTTTCATGTGGTACATTGTTTTCGACAGATTCGTTTGATGAACTTTCGCTGTCGTCACTGGAGTTTTCTGCTTTTATGGTGCGGAGAAAGATGTATGTTACAAAATGAAATATTGTTTACCCTCTCCTGGACTTTTAAGTGTGTCATAACGCCACAGTGTCATCGTCCAGTTCATTTTCATGTGGTACATTGTTTTCGACAGATTCGTCTGATGAGCTTTCACTGTCGTCACTGGACTTTTCTACTTTTATTTGCTCGGACCCTATGGACTGAGCATTCTTTTGCTCAGGCACTATGAGCTGAGCATTCTTTCTCTCTGGTAGTACGGCAAGGAATGCCTCCTGCCAACTTTGTCCTTCGGTAATCCTAAGAATGATGTCAAACACTAAAAAGCAAATGACTGAGCAGTTAGTATAGCACACAATTTCGGAATGTGCATATGTTTCAACTGAATAATAACATACCGTGATCGATAGTCAATACTTTCCTAGCTTCCATATATAAAAATTCATCTAATGGTAGACGAGCGTGTCGCACTCCTTCTTGCACTGCCAATTTGTGACATAAGCCCTGAAAAGACGTACAAAACATACATATCTGGGAGTTGTTTCAAATAAGATGAAGATAGTCTGAGACTTACTTTATGGCAATTATGGTCAACGAGACCACCTATTACATACACTCCATTTGGTTCTAATCGATCAATAGTGTTCTCAGACTCGCTTGTTAGATAGATAATTCTCTCTTTCGGATAAACATTCAGATAAGAATCGGTATAAAACCTCACCTACAATCCATTAGAGTGTGAGTCTTTTCCAGAGGTGCAATTATGACGCAAGAAGAAGTGCTTTATTAACGTACGTCCCAATGCTCGTATCCATGATGCTTTTCCATCTCCCTTTTGGATTTACCGTCAAAGCTCGTCAGGGAAAACTGCATTGGTGCATTGGCTCTTCTGTTTAACGTGTAACATCGTAATATTTGCTTAGTCAGTTTTCCAATGTCTTTATCGATCATATGGTCGTCGAAAGATAAATCGATCGTCACTACCACCTTGCAGCCGCTGTCAGCCATGGTGTTCCTCTTCAACACTTTCCTGGATGGACCGAGGTCTATGTTATTGGCACGGGCAAACGCCCTCTTCTCCCTCGCTTTGACACGTTCTCGCAATCTATAATAAGACAAATGTCAAGTTTCTACGCTGACTCACAGTAATCATCGGACCACATGTTTACTAAAAAACAACAGGGCACAAACGCAAGCAACAATTACCGGTACGTAACCGATGAAAATTGACAACAGGGACAACAAATAATAAAAAAAAAATATATAATGACAAATCATGCGGAGCAATGACAAATGCTCAACACTTTGACTGCCGCAATGGTCACTGTTAACTGGCGCAAGAGATTTTACTGAAGATTCAAAATATTTGCAATGGGTAGCAATTATTATTTTATGAATGCAGTTGTTAGAATAGTGATGCGATTCTTTGGTGTTCAATACCTGCGCAGTATTCACATTTTGCAGAAATTTTAAATACAAACATTTATAAACATTTTGCATTCAAATGCTGTAGTATTTTATAGCATCGCCGTTGTGATATAGCAAAATACGCACTGTATTTATTATTATAAATGCTACCAATTGGGTATTTTTTCAGAGACTTTACTGAAGATCCAAAACATTCGCAATGGGCAGCAATAATTGTTTTATAAGTGCAGTCATTATTAGAATAGTGATGCGATCCTTTGGTCTTCAATACCTGCACAGTATTCAGTTATACATTTCGCATGAATTTGACATCGAAACATTTATAAAGATTTTCCAGTGAAACGCTGTAGTATTTGATAGCACCCCCGTTATGCTATAACAAAAGACAGCAGTGAAGGTGTTAAAAAGAAAGTCCAGACCCACACCTTTTTTCATGTTTGCGCGCCAGCCATTGCTCCTTTCGTTTGACCTTCTTGAGTTGCCGCTTGCTGAGGTTAGTTGCAGCCGGCGATAAGATGCCTTCGTCAGACAGAACGTTCTCGACCGTCTGCTCAACACGTAAACTCTCCTCCTCGTTCATCTTCATCTAACCGTCAAGAGCGCACGTTGCAGAACATATGCTAACGTATTAAACTCACTCGCCACGGATGACCGTCCTACAGTTGCGCCGACGACGAAACAATCGCGACCAACTTCAAGCGAAGTGCATGCGGGGGAAAACGGAATTCCACTTTTCCCGCAAATCCCAAAGCAATACTGAATGAAACGCCGTAAGTCTGGCGTCCAGCGATTATGCAGAGATTTAAGCAGATACAGGAGAGGGACCAAGTGTCGATCGAGAGGTACCTCGAGGTGAACAATCTGATAGATGAGTCTAGTGAAGATGAGGACGAAGAAGAGAAGGATGAGATGCGGGAGAACGTGTCGAAAGTTCTCTCATGTTACAAAGGCGAAAAAGCCGACACGGAAAGGGTCCTGTCTTATTTGACCAATACTTTCCAATCCGGCGGCGCTGTTTGCTTAATCTGTATCTCAACTATAAAGAAGGTGGATCCGGTAAGTATTGGGCCATTTGATTCAGGTACCGTTTGCAGGTAGTTTATAGCTTGTCTCGCATTGACAGATATGGAACTGCAGCAAGTGTTACGCATTCTTGCATATGACTTGTATATTACCTTGGATCCGGGACAGTTTGTCGTATAAGCATCAACACGGTATTCAGCCACTGTGGGGATGGTGAGTTTACGTTCACGAGTAATGTTCAATTGCGAAAGAGCGCTGAATTACGGATTATTATTTCAGTCCGAAATGTCGTAATGACTATAAGGAGGAGGATATTCCGAAGGCATACAAATGCTTTTGCGGAAAGGTAGATGACCCACCTTATCAACCATGGTGCATACCACATTCTTGTGGATACATCTGTGCGAAGACGCTAAACCCCCCGTGCAGTCATAAATGCACGCTACTTTGTCACCCGGGCCCTTGTCCCCCATGCGCAAAAGTCGTCAAAGCGGATTGCTACTGTGGAAAGCAAATCGGCGCACAGCGTCGTTGCAACAACAGAGGATGGAGCTGTGGCAAAGTGTGCGGCAAAAAGTTCAGTTACTGCGATCACACCTGCCAGGAGCCCTGTCACGAAGAGAAGGAATGCCCCCCCTGTCCAGAAACAGCCAATGTCCCCTGTCACTGTGGCCAGAAAGAAGAGTGGAAGTACTGCAAAGAGGTGAATTGGTCCTGTGACACCCCCTGTGCCAGGCCACTATCCTGTGGCGTTCACAC
This sequence comes from Cryptocheilus praepositus, assembly GCA_033815515.1. Taxonomy (NCBI): domain Eukaryota; kingdom Metazoa; phylum Arthropoda; class Insecta; order Hymenoptera; family Pompilidae; genus Cryptocheilus; species Cryptocheilus praepositus. Next base: position 495,426 of record JAWWQZ010000197.1, read on the forward strand.
GTGTGACAAAACCTGCCATAAGGCAGGCGACTGCGGGCAATGTCCTCAAGAAATCGACAGAACCTGCCCATGTGGCAAGAAGCGGTACCCTGGCTCGTGCAAAGACAAACGTCCGCCCACCTGTGGCAACACCTGTGGCAAGCCCCTCGACTGTGGCTCGCATTTCTGCAGCATGCGATGCCATCCCGACCGATGTGGCCAGTGTCTAGAAGTCGTGTCCAAAGTCTGCCGGTGCGGTTCTCTTCAGAAAGAATACGCCTGCAGCAAGGAGCTGCACTGCTTGAAGAAGTGCCCGCAAATGCGTCTGTGTGGACGACACCAGTGCAACAAAAAGTGCTGCGACTGTGCAGAGCAAGAGGCCGGGGTCCCTTGTGAGAAAGTCTGCGGCAAAACCCTCAACTGTCGCAAGCACAAATGCGCGGCCACTTGTCACAGTGGACCTTGCTACCCTTGCAACCGTGTTGTCGTCCGGCAGTGCAGGTGCGGCAACAGTAAATTGACTGTTCCCTGCGGCACGAGTTCCAAGATCAAACCCCCGCCGTGCAACAAGCGTTGCAAGGTGCCGCCCATCTGCCATCACCTCAAAGCGGAGACTCACAAGTGTCATCAGGGCAGCTGTCCGCCGTGCAAGAAGGTGTGCGGCCTGATTTACAAGAGGTGCAAGCACACTTGCATCGCAACCTGCCACACGAAGGTGTGGGTGTCTTTGCGTAGTAACGGAGTCACGACCCCGGCGGGTCCCTGGGAGCTTGAGAAACCAACGGTCGAACTGAAAACTTTGCCCTGTCCGCCTTGCCCGGTCTCGACACCGGTTCTGTGTCTGGGGGGTCACGAGGTCACTTCTCTGCCCTGCCACGCGGCCAGACCCTCGTCTTGTGGCAGAATGTGTGGGCGGCCGTTGGCATGTGGCAATCATACGTGCGAACTCGAATGTCACAGGGTGAAAACTTCAACGGATGAGAGAGGAGTTCTCTGTATGGAATGTGAGAGGCCATGCACGTTGCCACGCGTCGAGGGGTGTTCGCATTCGTGTCCAAGGGCCTGTCATCCAGCGCCTTGTGCACCTTGCAAGCAGATGGTCCGGTTGCCGTGTCATTGCGGGATAAACAGTCTTTACCGACATTGCAACGAGCTGACGTCAGCGAATGCGGAAGAACGGAGCGAGTTGCTGCGATGCGGAAACCAATGTCCGAAGAACGTACGTGTTACCGCACTTGCTCTTCTCAACGAGTCGATCCACCCGGAGTCCTATCCCATCGTATCCCCACAACCCTCGTAGAATCGACGACACAATTTTTTTCATTTCTTTCATGGGGGCAGGCTAGCGGATGGTCGAATTTTCATTACGTCGGCGCCTTAAATGTTTCTTTTTTACAGTATCCCTGTGGGCATCGGTGCACAAACGACTGCCACCCTGGCGAGTGCAAAGACGCAGAAAAATGTGTCCGCAAGGTGAGACTCTGGTGCAAATGCAAGCGCATCAAGAAGGATTTCACTTGCTTGGAATTGCGGAAAGAAACGATTGCGGTGGAATGCGACGACGTTTGCCAGCAGTTGCTTAAAGAGAAGAAGGAGCGCGAGGAGGCTGCCATGGCGTTGCAAAGGCAGAGAGAGGAGTTGCAGAACGAGGAGGAGGTGAAGAAGTTTCTGCGGAAGTTCAAGCCGCGGCGAAAGGGAAAGGATAAGTTTAGAAATAGGAATGTCGAGCAAGAGGAGGCCGGAGGAAATTACCGAAGGTGGATGCTACTGTTGGCAGGGTGCGTTGTCATTGTCGCGGTGATTTACGTTATCTTCCAGGGTAGGGGTGCCTTATGATTTTTCACGGGTGCCTTCTGCTTCGTGGACGACGGAATTGCTTCTGAGAGAAACGTCAGGAGATTAAAGGCGGACTCGCGTGTTACTCCGAGTTATAGCATTGTGATAACTTCCAAATATTTCATCCATGTGTCATTCTAAGATCGTGGAGTAAGCATTATTACGTGAAGGATCCTATATTTAGTCGTACTTCAGTTAAGACGTCGCAACGTTTTTTAGACGTAGATGTAAGTGTAGGTAATCTGTATTTAATTAGGGATACCGTGTTGTGTCAGTGAGATAATGCCAGTAATCGTATTAGTTTTTAAGGCCGTGGTTAAAAATTACTCTTAAGGAGTTTAGTATAGCTATTTCACAAGTGCTGCTTCGAATAGCAAAAAGTTACATGAACGTCGACATTTTTATTCTAATATTGCAGGGGTGTTATTCGCGTTGTTTTGTACCTTGCATTACTGTTATTCTATTTTATACATTGTTATTGCGATGAATAAGTGTCAAGGGTAGATTGTTCTGTCTACCGGCCGACAACTGTTGTGTGACATTTATGCTTTTACTTTGCAATAATTATATAACAGATTCTTATTCCGTATGCATTAATTTGCAAATTAATGACGTCATGTCTAGACAAAATAGTGGATAATGGGAAAAAAGCCCTTTCTTCGTTGAAATTGGAAAACAGATTGAACATTTTTATTGGAACTTCTCAATCAATCTATAAATTTCTATAGTAGCTCGTAGAAGCGATTGTAACATCGGCTTCCCGACAAAAAAGCAAGTATCCTGACAATTCCACTGACGCACAATGACACAATATCTGCCATACACAATATTTAAAATAAAGTGAAATTCTTACAGTAAATCATAAAAACAATTCTAACATCGGCTTCACGACAAAAAGGCAAATATGCTGACAATTCCACTGACGCACAATGACACAATATCTGCCATACACAATTTTCACAATCAAAGTGATTCGTGTTGAACCAAAAAAATTTGCAATTCACATCACCACTGCCCAAATCCACGAACGCTGCGTCAAATAATACATTGTAATGTTATTTGATTAGTATGAATTCGTAGACAGTTTGCAGGCAATTTTTAAGAAAAAATCAAAATTGTATTCCTTATCATTTTCTACAGTTTAATAAACTTTACGACAGTTTTCGATATTTCTTGCAGGTACATTTGTATACGTTTCACAATAACAATTAGTTCGACATCTTGCATCTTGCAATATTTCTCTTGAAGCAAACGGTACAGCCCCGTTTTTTCCACCCACGTTGAGAATATGTAGTTGTTGAATTTTTCTTCCGACGAAAATGGCATTTTTTCCGTCTTTTTATGATGGAAAAAGTGAGAAAATATTGATTAATTAACACACCCGTGGTTCATACGATAGGCATAAGTATGTAGAATAATATATTCAAATCTCGGACCGATTGATCGAATAGTTTTTTTGGAATCATGCACGCCAATTGAAAAAATATAGTACTGAGAAAAACGCATTTAAAGTTTTGCATATCGAATTTTTGTATATAAAAGATTCTTACGTAGTAAATTGTAATATACAATAATTCATAGCCGGATCAATGTTTACATGCAGATCAGCATTTTCTTTTAATTTTTCTGCCGATGTACTAGCAGTGCTCTAAACTGCATTCACTTGTATGCTGATTTCCAATAAACTTTCTTTTTCGCGAACGACAGGGTCTCGAATTGACAAATTTACTTTGTTTTCGATCCATGTTAAAACGATACGTCTCATTTGAAAACTGAATACTGAATGCATATTCAGAAAGCAATAAACATAACAGACATCGTCAAGGTCAAGGGTAAGATGATATTTAGATGTTATTTTGGTGCGCGGAACACACTTCTTCGTAATGTTTACCAATGCAATGTTTACATTTGGGTGATCTTCTCTTTTAAATCGTTTCCAGAATTAGATAATTTCTTAGAATAAATAAAGATCGCCGAAAGAGAAAAACCCTTCTATCTGCGCGAGATGGGTTAGATGCGAGGCCTATAACTTTCCCAATTTTTCGAATTTATCGCTGCAAATTTAAGGACATAATCTCGTAAGTATGTACTTTCGAATAAAGCAATAAAAAAAAATCGATTTTTTCGACCCGAGAAAGTAGAATGTCCCCTTAAATCAAATTGTAAAACTGGTCAAAATGACTGGTGCGGTAGTTCTAGTGTTAAAAATTATGTTTTTTAATAATTATCATAACTTCTTTACTAAAACATGAAAACACGAAAAAACCATGAAGGCAATCCAGTTTAATGCATTGAATATTCATGTAAATACTTAAATAGACAAAATAGATGCGATGTATCAAAATAAGTGACATCTAAAGACAGCATGTAGAAAAGCTAAGAGAACTCGTGAGCGGGCCCTAAAGTGTTAACTCCGCTTAACACTAGATTGCCCAAGGCAGTCATTTTGACTGTTTTTTAATTTCAATTAGAAAAACAATTATGGGGTCACCGGTGACCTATAACATATAAAGATTTTATTGTGAAGATCCAATATATATTCGCAATGGGTATTAATAATTATTTTATAAAGGCAGTTATTGTTAGAATAGTGATGCCATTCTTTGGTCTCCAATATCTGCACAATATTTACATTTTGCATAATTCAGTATAACGCTAAAAAATAGTAATTTTTTCATAGCATCGCCGTTCTTTTGACGGCAAATAATACAAGAAATCTCGGGCAATCAACGTGTTAATGCGTATCTGTTAAACAACTGTAGTGATTTCGGAAATGGTTACACACCGCCACTCGTTCCTCCACTTTTCAAATTTCACGCCATTAGCTTTCATCACCCTGACCCCGCCACCTAGCGTTGCCCTCCCATCACATTCGCAGTTGCGCACAGTTCGCGGCTCAGCGTGTTTCATTTACAGGTTAAGTTCGTCCTCCGTCGTGCGCAGTACCCCATAGGACGTCAAACACGCCGCACGCAATGACCGACAAGAAGCCGCCGTGCAAAATCGGTAAGCACACCCTCATTCCGCAGCCCCGCTCTCACCTCTGCAAGCCCAGACAAAAATTTGCTCATAAAACAAAACACGGTGCCGGGCGGGATCCCATTGAAACCTGCGCGTAGAACGCAAACTCGTACATTCACATGGCATAGCAATTTTTTCCGTCCACCAAAATTAGCACTAAACGTACCCTCTCAAAATTTACTTTCAAATCATACGTTCCTCGTTATTTCCTTCCCTCAGTTGACTTTCTGTAAATTCGCACATATCGTCATTCAATTTCTCGCTTTAGCGAATTAGGAATTTCTTTCTGAAAATCAACGGTTGTTTCATAAGTCGAGTGATCTCTTATGGCGAGAATAGGAAGGTGTAAAGTACCGGTACGTTTAATGTTAACGACGGCAGATTTGTCGGAGAAAATATTGCGTGGACCGGCGGGAGGAAGCGTCGGGCAAAAAACGTGGCGACGGTGGCGACTCGGGTCGTTCGAAAAAGCGGGATCACGTGCGAATTTGAATTTCAGCCGACCCGGAGCTGGCGGAATGGGGCCGGAAGGAAATAACGCTGGCGGAGAACGAAATGCCGGGGCTGATGGCGGTGAGGAAGAAATACGGGCCGGCGAAGGTGTTGAAAGGTGCGAGGATCGCTGGATGTCTTCACATGACGGTGCAAACTGCTGTGCTGATCGAAACACTCGTCGAATTGGGGGCAGAGGTAAGCTGTTGGGGTCAGTTGAATAACAAGAGAAGAGACAGGGGTTTGTTAGAGGATTATGGGGGTGCTGTACTTTTGAAGCAAAACGTCGAACGGTTGGAGAACAGCGGGGGTTTTGGGGTCGAATATAAACGTTAACTGCTTTTTTCATCTCAAACTGAACTTCTAGAAACGATGCAGAACCAAATCTGCAACACAAACACCATAGTTATGATGCCCAACGTATTTATGCGATATCGGCTGTTGGGCACAAATCTATTAACCCTTTGACTGCTGAATACTTCCGACCGAAGCGCTCGCTGAGGATGAAATACTTTTCGATAGTTTGAACTCTATTGATTGACTATGTAAGGCCCAACTAAGTTATAACGGAAAATTATTTGATAAAGAACGCATTTGTATTTATCTCATACGTTGATAATTGTGGCTGCAATAGGTAAGAAATCGAAACGATGGGGAAACGCATATACGTGCCCATAGTCGACACCAATGGATTTCGCTGGACGCATATATGCAGTCAAAGGGTTAATACGTATTTTTATGTGACCCGCGCTCCAGTGACATACTGCGAGAAACGTAAAACTATGTTTACCGCATGCAATGTGTTAACACTAAACGTACCGGACTTTACACCTACCACTTGATACATTTAGTGTTAAGCAAGTATCGGTTTTTAGCGAAGTTCTTTCCTGGAGGAAAATCTGTGCTTATGGTGTCATCCCCAGATAAAGAAGATTCTGGTATATTAACCCTTTGTCGTACAATTTAACTCGGGAGATTTAACCAAGCGATGCGGAAAATGTATTGTAGGAATTTGAAACAAATGATATTTAGCGACTGCTTGTGAAGTAGCTGTGGGCTTAACTACTTCGTGAGATGATGGTCTTGTGGAATTCAAACTAACTTGAACCGAGAACTTTTAAAAAATTTATCGGAATTTATTATAATCGAAATTTATAGAATACGCGAAACACCAGTAAATAAGCGAAAAAAAACATGAACGGAATCGAGTTTAATGCATTGAATATTGATGTAAAAACTTAAATACACAAAATAAATATAATGCATCAAAGTAAGTGACGTCTAAAGACAGCGTGTAGAAAACACGAAAAAACTTGTGAGTCCATAACAGTTGGAATACGAAACATGAGAAAACTCATGAGCGGTCCTTAAAGTGTTAAAAAAAAACACGTTTAATTGTTAAACGCCTGACACGGGGCGACCGAAAACTTAGCGAACCCGTTCCAAAGTAGCAATTTCTAAGTTGACTTGTCAATCCACAGTTTGAAGAGCTCCCGAGCGCAGGATGAAACAGATTTAGCGCGTTTCGCCAGATTGCATCACGCGGATAATGACGGACGCACGTTATCGCCAATTATCGATGACAAATGTGACACGACCGGTGCGTTCATTGAAAGCGACCGGCAAAGCAGCGGCTCGTAACTCGGGAGCAGCGTCCAGCGAAAAACAACAACAATACACGCCGATAAGCGTTCACTACGAAATCCGAGTTATCTCTTACGCCGCCTGCAACTTTCGCAAGATCCTCGCGTTACGAGTGGATTTCGACAAACTCGGCAATCCAGTTTCGTCGTTCGTTATCTGAGTATTTATAGCAAACGTTCGACGGTGCAGCGTGCGAAACTCTTGAGAAATTTAAAGCTCGTCGCTGTCTTTTATGGCTTTTGACTTAGAAGAGTCTTTTTAGTTTTGCGAACATGAAGCAAGTAATTGTTCCGTAAAGTAGAAGATCCAATGGTCGGTGTTTACGATACTGTAATCGGTTGGCCTCAAGTAGTTACGAGCGAACTACAATTTTCTGAAACTGCGTTCTTAGTTCTTAATGATTTGACTATCGCGAATCTTGCAGCTAGAATTATCGGAGTTCGAAAGAAAGCGACTACTAGCTGTTCCGTGATATTTGAGATCTAATGTAGTGGATGTATGAAAATTTTAGAAGTTGTAACTGTTTTCCTGGTTCCTGACAGTATGACCCCTTTTTAATACTGCAGGTGATTTCATTTGAGTTTGAAAGAAATTAGCAAGTAGCTTTTCCCTGAAATTCAAACTTAAATATTCAACGTGGGCAGTATTATAATCGGAACGGCCTTTAAGTTGTTAAAAACGAGTGACAAATCTCTGACATAGAACTGTGTTCTTAAATTTTGCGAGTCTGACGCTGTTTTAATACTGCAAACGATTTCATCAGAGTTTGAAGGAAATTAACAAGTAGCTTTTTCCTGAGGTTTAAAGTTCAACGCTCATCACGCGGAATCAACCGATATGATCTTTAAGATATTCAAAACCAATTAGACATTTTTTTACGAAGAGCAGCATTCCTGTTTTTTTTCGAGTATGACGTCATTTCAATACTCTATATGGTTCTTTTGAGTTTGAAGGAAATTAGCAACTAGCCTCCCACTGAAATTTAAAATCTAATATTTATCGCACGCGATGCCATAAGTGATATGGTGCACAAGAAATTAAAAATTGCTAAAAACTTTCTGACTTTGAACCGTATTTTAGTTTTAGCGAATCTGACGCCGTTTCAGTACTTTAAGTGGTTCCATCTCTGTTTCAAAGAACTTAGCATTTAGCTTCTCTCGAAATTTAAAATTCAATATTCATTACGCAGAACTGTAATTGGTATGGTCTTCAACCAATTAAAAGCCAGTCAGAAATTTGTTTACTAAGAACTGAGTTCTTGATTTTTGCCAATCTGACACTCTCTCAACATTACCACTGACTTCATTCAGTTTGTAGAAAATTAACAACTAGCTTTGTACTGAAATTTAAACCGTAATATTTATCGTACGCGATACCATAACTAGTATGGTCCGCACGAAATGAAAAACTGGTAAAAACTCTGACTTTGAACCGTATTTTAGTTTTAGCGAATCTGACGCCGTTTCAGTACTCCAAGTGGTTCCATCTCTGTTTGAAAGAACTTAGCATTTAGCTTCTCTCGAAATTTCAAATTCAATATTCATTATTCAATAATCTGTAATCTTTCACATTACCACTGACTTCATTCAATTTGAAGGAAACTAGCAACTAGCTTCCCCCCGAAATTTAAGGTGCATTGTTCATCGCGCGCAATACTATAATCGGAATGACGAGCAATTAGAAACAAGGTTTCCGTTGAAATTTAAGGTACAATGGTCGTCGTGCAACATATTTAGCACGCAGGACCACGCTGCGGCGGCGATCGCCAAAACTGGAGTTCCTGTTTACGCGTGGAAGGGCGAGACTGACGAGGAATACATCTGGTGCATCGAGCAAACGCTAGTTTTCAAAGACGGACAACCGCTGAATCTGATCCTAGACGACGGCGGGGACCTAACGAGCCTCGTGCACAACAAGTTCCCACAGTACTTGAAAGATATACGCGGAATATCTGAGGAGACGACCACTGGCGTGCACAATCTTTATCGCATGATGAAAGAGGGAAAGCTCAAAGTTCCGTCTATTAACGTCAATGACTCCGTTACAAAGGTTCGCGACACTCGCAGTTTTCCCCGGATTCTTCAGATTTTCGTTAACGCTTTCGCTGCGGATGCATTGATAATGATGAAGACGAAGTACCTAATATTGTGATCAAATTTAACACGTTGACTGCCAAGCGTATTTTACTATATTAGAACGGCGATGCTATGAAATAGTACAGCGTTCGACTGAATTATGCAAAATGTAAATAATGTGCAGGTATTGGACACCAAAGGATCGCGTCATTATTCTAATAACTGCATTTATAAAATAATTATTGCTACCCATTGCGAATATTTTGGATCTTCAGTAAAATCTCTTGCGTCGGTCACCGGTGACCATCATGGCAGTCAAAGTGTTAACGGATCCTTAAGGAACGTTGCACATCTGAATTTCAGGCGTAAGGATCTCAGATTTGCATCGCTGCTGTTCTTAATTCTTCAAGCACATTGCACATGTGAATTATTAATCATTCAAGCACATTGTACATCTGAATTTCATGCATAAGGATCTCAAATTTAAATCGCTGCTGATCTTAATTCTTCAAGCGCATTGCACATCTGAATTTCATGTTTAAGGACCACAAATTTATACCACTGCTGAACTTAATTCTTCAAGCGCATTGCACATCTGCATATCATGCACAAAGATCTGAAATTTGAATCGCTGCTGATCTTGATCAGGCGTATTGCGCATTCATATTTCAGGCGTAATTGATGGTTTTGAAAAAATTTGACGATAGAAGCTTGAGAATCTTACTCCGCAACTTAATCATTAGCCCGCAGCGAAAGCGTTAATTATATACACTCTTCTGTTTTTTAACGTCGATGTTCATGTCTTGTTTTACGGTCGTTATTTCGTTTTTGTTGAATAGAGCAAGTTCGACAATCTATACGGATGTAGGGAATCGTTAATCGATGGCATCAAGAGGGCGACAGACATTATGATCGCTGGAAAAGTTTGCGTTGTGGCAGGATACGGAGATGTCGGAAAGGGTTGCGCACAGAGTCTTAGGGCATTGGGTGGTCGAGTTCTTATTACCGAGATAGATCCCATCAATGCTCTGCAGGCCGCTATGGAAGGATACGAGGTAGATGACGTTTTGTGTGGTCATCAGTTTTTTGATGATTTAAAACCTGAATTATTTCACAACTTTTCTTGCATAGTCAAAAAATAACATTGTGGACATCAAAAGTGCCTAAAATTTGTTTATGCGGTCCTCGAATTTTACTAACATTCGAACAATTCAAAAGTATTCTAAGTCATCAAAGTTGACTGATGCTCAAACAATTCCGAACTTTTCTTACGTACGAACGAAAATTCTCTTATTACCAGCCGTATTCTGAATTCTCAACATTAACTAATACTTAAACAATTCTTAGCTTCTCTTATGTAGTCATGAAACATTTCCTTACGCTCAAAAGTGTCGAAACTCCTCTCATCGGAGTGTTCACCATACTTCTGTCAATCCATCGCATTCGTGGTACTCATACAGGTAACCACGATGGACGAAGCCTCGACAAAAGGTCAAATTTACGTGACGACCACCGGTTGCAAAGACATCATCGTCGGCAGACACTTCGAGAACATGCCTAACGACGCCATAGTCTGCAATATTGGTCACTTCGACTGCGAGATAGACGTAGCTTGGCTCGAAAAGAACGCGGCCGAGAAGAAAAACATAAAGCCGCAGGTCGACAGATTCCGAATGAACAACGGCAGGTGGGCGACTATGAACATTAATTCATCGTAGCGCTGAAAACTGGCCGAGTCCAGCAGATTCTCACGCCGCCCGACTTTTTCGCATTTTCAGACATATCATTCTCCTCGCGGAGGGTCGCTTAGTTAATCTTGGATGCGCGATGGGGCACCCCAGTTTCGTTATGAGCAATTCGTTCACGAATCAAGTGCTGGCGCAGATCGAACTATGGACCAACCACAAATCGTACCCAATTGGCGTGCACGTCCTGCCGAAGAAGTTAGACGAGGAGGTCGCGGCCTTGCACTTGAACCATCTGGGCGTGAAACTCACGAAACTCACGCCGGAGCAATCGAAATACATAGACGTGCCTGTCGAAGGCCCCTACAAACCCAATTATTATCGATACTAATCTTTTGTACTCAACCGATGAATCTGCATTTACCGCGTGATAATAAAGTGCGTTGTTTCGTTGAAACAAGCGACTGAATGTGACCGCCGGCTTTTTTTTCTGAGAGACCCGAAGAAAACATGGCAGCGCCGCTGAACGTCAGTCCGATCTTAAGACTCTGCAGGTGGTCGATGTTGGTCGCGGGCGTTATTTACGGGTTTAAGAAGCAGAGAGAGTATCAGGCCGAGGAAGACATATTTCAAGAACAGGAGAGGGAGGTCCGTCGTCAACGGGAAGAGTTTCTTGCGCGCGAAAGGGAACGCATCAATGCCGGTACTTAATTCTCGCCGCAACCTCTTCTACGCGAATCTGGAAATCGTTCAGTGCGCATTGTGTTTCCGTTGCAGAGACGTTAGCGGAGTTAGAGGAGATTTTCCTCGGAACGCCGCGTCCCAAACGATCCGAAGTAACAGATAACGATACGTTAGACGATAAGAATATGTGTGTCGACGGCGATAAGGACACGACGCACAACGGATTAATAATCGTTCAGCCGACAATTGAAGAAGATTAAGAAAGAGCAGTCCACGAGACTTGTACACAATGATACTTAATTTATTAGTTCACGGCGCGTCAGTGTACAACTCCGGATCCACGTTATTTACATTCTTAGTAGTGCGGAACTCTCCTGTAGACAGCAGCATCCGCAGCCTGTCGGGCAAAGACTCTCATTCGTGAACCATGCCGCCAAATGGTGTGTGTGACCTCCGTGACCACACAGAATACAATAGTTGCTTGGACCTAAGAATAAGTCTCCGTTATTACGCTTATTTTAACGCTCCGCATACGCGGCTTTGCATAAAATATTCCCGCAGTCAAACGAGCAGAGCGCACCTCTGACTGAGATGTGACATATGACGCACTGAAAGGCCAATCGTTTGCAGTTCATGCATTGTGGGGCTCGGCTAACTTTACCGCAGATCTGACATTCGCCTTGAAAGTCGACCCCTTTGTGAGAGTCAAGCGGTGCGGCACTGACGTGTTTCAACACTTGAGCTCTCGCATCCAATAATCTCCACCTATGAAGAACTTCGGCATAGGCCTTCTTGTATCCGTCATAAAGTGCGGTGTATTTCTCGTCCAGTAACCTAATGTTCTTAGGTTGGTCGCCGAAAGAGTCCTGGATCACTTTGAGGTCGTCCAAAGATTCTGACCAGGAGTTCGAGCGGTGCTGCTTCAAACTCTGGAAGTTCCATCCCTCCAAAGTCGTGTCCGCTAAATGAATCGTGTGATACGGCGAACCCCCCGGCTAAAAGAACATTGCCAGAGAGATGGCGGAGATTAGAAGTTTTCGTCGAAAATGTAGACTGCGAGCGGAAAAAAATGTAAGAAAAAAACACGGAGATTCTTAGAGAAATGCACAGGCCAAACCTGCATGCTTCTTGGCATCGTGACACTTCCGCTCCGATGCTGATATACAACAATAATGACAGAGAACCCTAAGAACCAGTATATCGACACACATACATTTGTAGCGAAATTTAGGAAACCATGCCTTACCTTCATCCACCATTTTCCTGTCGAAAGCCTCTATAACAAAGATAATATCAAATCAGTCGATTGCCATCTTAATACGGCTAGGCTGAAACAGAAGATGCAGGCGTTATGTGCAATTACGTCGGTACAGTATAGTGGAGCGCTGACAAAGTCGAGAAAATATTGAAAGTAAATGGTTCTTGGGATCCTCGGTCATATGTTGATACGAAACTGCTGCATTTTCTCATGTCACGAAAATACACAGTTGCATCCACGATCAGCGTTCGGCAATATTTCACTGAATTCATGACTGATTATTAGAATTGGAAAATTGAATTGTTTATGGCAACTAACGATTGCACTTAATTGTCCCGATTTAAATTGCGTGGTACGGTAAAATAAACTGTTTAAATAATAATCTAGATCGAGATAACGATTTAACCGTTAGTTGCATTGACGATTCATCTCTTTTGTTTTATCGACACGTACAATACCCACAAGAATGCAGATATTAACCCTTCGACACTGATATGATTAAGTTCATTGTGAATTATACGTCGGACGGACTTTGAATCGCATTTAAATTGCAATTGAATAGCAACAATTAGCTATCAGTAATAATTCTTGCTAATTTGCAATTAGCAATTGATTGAGTCAATTCTAGTAAAGTTTAATAACACCGATCAATCGGCCGTAACAAAGATTTTAATCGGTCGGTGCCCAGCATTGCCCTCAAATACCATACATTCATACCATACCGTCGTATCGCGAAGTAAGACGTCAATTATTCAAAATATGCTACCAACTCATGCATCGAGAGAAAGAGACACGTGCGCAAACACGAAATTCGCAACATAATCAATTGTCAAATATGTTGCGAAAAAAAATAAAACGTGACCCCGCCGTGTAATATTCGCGAATAACGAATGATTGTGCTGGTGCCAGGCCATGCTGGAAAATATCTGAAAAGTAACAACACCATGGTTACGAGGAACGTGTCTCAGTGTACTTACGCTGACATTTACAGATTTGCTGACCAATCTCGTCTGGGCAGCGTCTGAGTTTTCTGATCGGTAACTAAATGCACAACTCAACATGCCGGCCATTTGTATGTCGGACTGCTTGGCGTAGTGTTGTATTCTGTACAGAAAGATCGTCGTGTTGATTGGCAGCACGAGTCGATGATGAGTGACGGCAAACTTACAAGGAATGAATTAAGTTCTGACCGAAGGGGTGCAAAGGCCAGGGTGCGTCGATATCCGGAAATTGGCACGTGTTCTGTCCTAAATTCGAAAAAGGCTGAGATATGACCAGAGCAGCTAGACACCATGCTTGAACTAAATCAGGTCGCTCTAGTGCCACAGCAACATTTGCATTGTACTGACACATCGCTGGGATATTGGTAATGTTGATACTACAATACGTCAACGATGTAAAATCAAAAATTAATCCTGAAATTCGTCTCGCAACTCACATGTACTTTTCGGCGAGTTCTTTGCTGACGAAGAACAGCGACGAGGCGTCATAGATCATGACCATTGAATGATAATTTTTGCAGCACGATCTATCGTTCATGCGATTTGCTCCGTGTAAACCGCGACGCATGCTTTTCTGCGGACATAAAAATAAACCGTACTGAGTTCCGCGAAGACGCTGTAATCTAAAGATGAGTTCAACATTGGCGATGCTGAGCACAAGAAGAGCGTCTGAAGATAAATCTAATATTAAAGGTGCGGTGCATAAAGAATATTCGAATCAAGACGACGCTGTAACGTAAGAAATACGCTGTCACTTACTCGATCTTGAAAGTAGAACGAACTTATAGACATATTATCGTTTGACTGTACGTAGGAACTCGGGTAGATGTGCATAAACGGTTCTCCGTTTCCGATTCCAGTGCCCAAAGCGGATAATGCCCTTGGTGTAGCCCCTTCGGGTTTTGTGGACGATCTTCTGGCATAAGACGAACGGCCGAAGCACACCAATGTACCTATCGACATTTCGGGCAATACAAATTGGCACATCGCTTATCGCTATCGCATATTCACATACCGACACAACAGAATTTGGCACCCGACGTTCTCGGAAACGGAATGTAAGCGTCCTGATAGTTGGTACAGATTGTCGAGGAGTTCAGGAAATTTGTGTTATCCTGAATGTGATATCCTAAATGACTACTCTCGTTCTCGTCCTTTTTACAAGTTTGTTCTAGCGTTATTATTAATTGCCGCAAGCAAGGTTCTAAGCAAGATCTGTTTTTCCTAACACGTTGCTGCGCCGTTTGCTTCAAAACTTTTAGCAACTTCGCCATAGTGGCATTGTCTATTGTTGTACCAGGACAGAACTGGAACGTGGGCTGTGCACTGTACGGATAATTCGGGGGGAAATTTACTTTTAATATTACGTTATAACTCTTGTTGCACGCTGTTACCGTACAGCTGCGTTCCACTGCGTCCATCGCATTAACCTGTAATGGAAAAACGAAGGGAATACGTATATTACGTTCAGGTTGATACGCTGGCCCGTCAAATTTCTTGGATTTACAGGTCATAGATACTTTTACTTCTACAGGGCTCTGCCGAATTTCTTGCTCATTATGTGATTTCAATCTTTGTACGCAATATTGGATTATTTAAGCATCTGACCAGTCATAAATCGGGTGGATTACTATGCATTTGATTTTCTGGGCAAGACATGGTAACCGAACAATTTTCTTCCGCGTATAAAAAAATCACGTAATGTGAGGGGCCAGCGTACTTCGACGTCGGTGATAACTACCTCTATATTTGGTATGTTCATGTTTATGAGAGAGAACTCTTGTTGTAATGTCTTTGGCTGAGTCGGCGAGGAAACTTCCGTAACTTTCTCGGCATAACTGTTATTTTCTGTGCGCAAAGCTGCGTCTTCTGCTTTTGCCGGTATGTAATTCATGTCCCGATCGTTCTGTGCATCGTTCAATTGCAGTTGCTGAACGGATTGCAGGGTTCCTTCAATCGTATCGAAAAATACGGGTTACAATGAAATGAAGCGTGGATAAATAACACTACCGTTCAATTCGATACACACTTAAATTGTTGTCCTCGGAGTATTGCGTGTAGACTGACGTACCATCGTCTATATCGTAACCACATAGCTAGAATCAAGGACGTAAATGCACCAAAGTTGAAACGGGACAAGGACATGGATGCAGAATCTTCTAACCCACCTTCTTTAAGAAAGGGTCGATCTTAAATATCCGTAAACACTGATCCTTTGACCAAGTAATCAATTCAAAATCATTACTATCTGTAATAGAACATAGGATTTCGTGCATTTTCCATTGCACCCGACAACTAAGACGTTCATTATCTGCATCATACCCATTTTCTGAAGCCTCCATTGAAACTCTAGGACAACGTCTGTGTGACCGACGAACGTGTAAATCGGCGCACTGAGATTCGATGTATTCCATAACAGAAGGCTATTCTCTCCTCTTCTTAATTGCGGCACTACGATTGTAACTAATCCTTCTCCAAAGGGCTAAGGAATTTCATTGTGACGTCACACGTATGTAAGCAATCTTGGACCCTAGTCTATCGCTAAACTCGTACGCATTACCGTGTATCTCGCTCGCCATACTGGAGAATTCGTGGTGAGAATACTCTCTGCTCTACGCGGGTTGCCAATATCAAATATTTTAACTGTACAATCTTGACTTGAGGTAGCTAACTGATTCTGTTGAAACGGACACCAGTCCAAGCCGTGTATCTGCAAAGTTATGTTTAGTAATGCACTTATATAAGTCATGACCCTCGGTGCATCAAAAATATATATCTACTTTTGTTAGGTGGGCTGCTATGTACTGGACTGGACTGTTCCCTTTTCTCTGATCCCATATCTTAATATCGCCGTCGTGCGCAGTGGCCAATTTATTTGGAGACAAACTATTCCATCTCACCTGAGATGATCCAGCTGCAGGAAATTAACATAAATGTCCGATGTCATTAAGTGACTTACAGTAATTCCTTACCGACTGCAGACAGTGACAAACAAGGTCTCCTCTGATCCCTGATGTCCCAGATATGTATGAAAGTGTCAATACTGCAGGAAGCTATGATGTCAGGTTCCTTAGGATGCCAGTTTAAGTCACTCACAACACGTGTGTGCGCTTTCAAACTGTGAGTCGTCGGCAATTCGTATCCGCCAGCTCCAGACAAGCTCAGGATTTCAATCCGCGTGTTGCTCTGCAAAGTTTACTTTATTCATCCAAAACCTCTCAATAACCGCCGATGTTGAACTACAGTTCTATGCCTTACCGATATTGCGCACATATGACAATTAGGTGCCGTGGGATTCCACTCCGCTGAGCCGACTTCATACTTGCTCTGCCTCTGGAACTTCCTCAAGGTATCAGCGCCCTCGTCAAGTTGCTTGACTGCAAAGTACCTCCGCCTACCAACGACAACAACAAAAGAAACATTCACACCGGCGCCTTAGAAACAAAGCGCACAGTATACCTTACCCAGCCAACAAGACATAACTCCCAGTGGCATCCACGGCCATGGTGTTAGCCTGGAAAAAAGCCAAAATACAGTCACCGCGACGTCCCGTCAACTCGCCCCAGGGGAAACATTTCCCAAAAGCAAAACGACAATATCCCGCAATACCTGTAAGTCGCGGTGCTCGGTGACGACATAATTGCTGCCCCAACGTTTTGACATTTTATCAATGACCAACAATTCCCATCACCATTCTGCCAGGAGGTTAGATCCGTCCGAGACTCGCGTACCACATTCGAATCGCGTGCACACATTCAAATGCGCAAATGGCAGCTGCAACGTATTACCGACCGCTGCCTCTTATCGCTTGCCCCTGATTGGTCGAGCCGCCGTTCACGTCGCCGCCGCACACCAGCAAAAACTCTTTGGAGTGGGGGCAGCGACGTGTGCGTGAGCAGGCGCGAGCGAGACAGCCAATCAGCGGGGCGGAGCGGTCGGCACGTAGGCCCAGTCGCGCGACAAGGACAGAACATAGGACGCCATCGCGAGCGACAAGGACCCACGCCTAGGTACGCGCGCGACAGAGTACGCCGCCCAAGACGCTTCGTGTGCTATTTCTGTCACGCAGGACGCATATACCCGTTGCGTTGCATATACAAGCGTAGTTCGCGGGCACTTGCAATCCACTGGCAAAAATAATCGGCGAACGGTGTCAAAATCGTGAGGAACCCGCGCGCGGCGTATTTCGGCGGGCACAGGGTTGGATATTGGATCATCATCTTTCGGGCTGCGGGTCCTGGCGTCCAGCGAGCGTTTGACAGTGACCGTGATCGGGCTCTCGCGCTAAGTGACAACAATGTCCGTGATTATGGATTGTTTTCGCCAGTAGCGGACGTGCGAGGTTGCCAGCGACTTTTCGGCAGAGGTAAGAGAGGTGACCGCGAGCGTCGTCTTTCCTGGTTTCTTTAAGTGCCATCCCCGTCTCGGTTCTGAGAGGATAAGCGAGGGATCCTTTGTCCCGAGACAAGCAGCGGACCCCCACCTCGAGGACTACGTGCTCCGCTTGACATTCGGGAGACGAGGACCGTCGCCAGGAACTAGGAACCCCGACCCGACCAGGAAGCGCAGCTCATTTCCACGCCTAATCTCTACCCAGCGATCTGTGATGTACAAGTTCAGCGCCGCGGGAAAATTCGTACCGCCGATTAACTTCGTACACTCGAAGAGGAAAGGAATCTTCATACACATAAAAAACATGTACAAAGACTCGATAAGCCTTCGAAGTCGTAGAAGTTTTTTAACGTTTCGCCTATACTGAACGGACCCGGGGGAGGATCTGTTTTTTTGATAAAAAACGGGGTCGAGTTTGCTTTACGGTAGAGGGAGAATAGAGGGTGATAGAACGCTGAGGGCGTGGATGCTTGCCGTGCGCCCTGGGGGATGAGCCAGGGGTGTCGAGTGGGAAGCTGCTATCTGAACGTAACGCACCAAGAGTAATAGCGCAACTATCAGGATGAAACTGCTGGAGAGCACGCGCTTCGAAGCTATAAACAGTGCCTTGTCCATCAAGACCGGTGATAGCAAGATAATAGGGAGGTGAGATAAGACGTCCTGTGTTTACTTTACGACGCTAATGTTCGGGTTTACTTTGCGCCGTTAACGATTATCAACGTCTACTTCTTGTGGCGGTATTAAGAGCTTTTGTATCGTTTACCTTTGTCCTGCAGATACCCTTGCTCGCTTCAACCGTTTGTTGACTGTCAACATCTATTGTCTGCTTTGGAATATGGAGTTTTTCAGTTGTTTACCTCACTCCAGTCAATGACCTTGTCGATTCATTCTACTTATTCACAGATGTCCTGTCTGTTATGTTTCAGAATTGAAAGCTACTCCTGTAAAATGGCTGGGAACGATAAACAATTGTACAAACGCTTCAATGCGGAGCAAGGGGTAACGCCACATGATCTGCAAGCCTTGTCACCACCTCAGACGACATTGGGAACGTCTCCAGCCCAGGGGTACTTCAGGTATTTGACAAATTCAAACTCATTATCAAACTTTATCGTGAAAGTTTCATATATACCAAATTGGGTTTCTTGCTCATGGTTCAGAAAATAGGCGCCAATGCATCTCATCGCAAGAATACCCAAGAAAACAAGAGCTGACTCCTGAAAACACTAAATTTCAGTCTACCACGGGTCACATCCGCAGTCATTGATAAATGTTAAATCATTTTTGCTTATGACGATTGAATGCTTTTATTTGATACACAGGCCTATAGGCCTTGGAATATGTAGAGCCCCTGCAAGAACTATAAACCAATCGACCGTAATAGCCAAAAATGATTTGACATTATCGTAAAGGTAGAATTGGAATCAAGTTAGTCATTTATAAAACACATTGTCATTCTTTGTTTCTGTTTTTTACAGCCGAAGTGTATCCGGCGACGAGGACGGTCCGCTGTGCGACACGATTAGTAGGAAGACATTGTTTTATTTGATAGCGACGTTGAATTCGGCCTTCCATCCGGACTATGATTTCTCCGATGCCAAGAGTCACGAATTCAGTAAAGAACCGAGCTTGCAGTGGGTCATGAACGCCGTCGACAGTAATCTCAGTGCAACCGCAGGTGACCACTACCGGACTCTTCGTTCGGCACTCTGGGCCGCGGTGGACGATGAAATATCATTGAGCGAATGTGATATTTACAGGTAAACGTCCGAGGCACAGAGCGTTTACGTCCCGCTCGAATTTTTCATTACCGACGCTTATTGAAAATGAAACGTTGAACATTTCAGTTACAACCCAGACTTCGCGTCGGATCCATTCGGAGAAGATGGATGCCTGTGGTCGTTCAATTATTTCTGCTACAACAAGAAGCTAAAGCGTATTGTATTTTTCACTTGCAGAGCAATAAAGTAAGTGCGTCCGCGGTGTCCTGGGCAGAATGATCGGTTGTCGGTGTAAATCAACATGTTTATGTTATGTTCCAGCCCCCTCTACGTGTTAGATTCCGGTGTAGGCAGCGATTTTGCCATGGACGAGGATGACGACGATCACTACTGAGCTAGAGAGAGTCGGATTCTGTAAATTGTACGAAAATTTCATCGTTCCGCACCACAAGTACAGATTTCAACCGCACACAGAGACAGACTTGTCCAACCGAATTTTTGTCAGCAAACGCAAACGTTCGTGTGACGCATGTCACGCATACGCGAAAATATTGAAGTTCGCAGTCGGGATGCGATGATGTTTTATGCACGGTAGTACATCACTGTCATCGCATCGATAACTTATATTTACGTTCATGAGAAATTGGCGTTATCAAAATGTTTATTCGCGATTGTTGATCGTTTCGATTCGTCTCACGAATCGTCGGAACAAAATGCTGGGCGTCAAGATGAATTGCGATTCTTTAAGGACGCACGAATTCTTTGACCTAAGCGAGTGACGATTTTTCTTTCGTAAAATATAAAAGTACGCTCGCGCGAATAAACCTTAGCGTCGATCGACGCTGTTTTGGGGTAACAGATGTATTCTTTTTAATTCTGATGTAGACTTATTTTGACTTATGGGATAATTTCGAAGAATGATCGACGACTTTGTTGTAATATTAAAAATAGTCCGTTGCGATAGGGGAAAATTGGCTGATTCAAAATACACAATGCATATTGAATTATAAAACCTTGATGTATTAGAACGTACAGGATAGAGTTTCTTACTACATAGACATAGGCACACCACAGGTATAACCTACGTTTTTATAGTCTCTACAGATTACAATTGCTGCAGAATCAGTTGTCAGGGGAGCAACCGTCTGCGTAATTCAGACAAAATAAATATTACGGAGAATATTGTGTTATAATGTACGTAACTTCGAAAGTTACAAAGAGTTTGTCAATCGCCTGCTTAGGCCAGGCTTAATTTTGAGATATCTAATCATACCTAGGAAAGATTGATTGTGTATTAGTATCCCGTGCGTTTTCGAATCATTTTCACGAAGGTATATCATAAATAAACACGTTCTTAGGCTGTGTATCGTTTCGACGTCTCATCATTTTCTCTCACGCAACTTAACAACAATTATGCACACTTTGCCATGCAATCTCTTTAGACGATTAGTGTACGTACGCTGTGCAATACCGTAATTGTTTTCCTTTCCCCCGTAAAAGTATGACACACAAAGTTTTTATCGAGAGATGCACATAATAAAGCGGGGCAGAAGTTTATATAACTAGAAATAATAGATACGGCTCGTATAAATTAAATGTACGCTCGGATTAAGTTGTCGGGTTTCGGTTAAGACAATAAACGTATGGTCCTTTCTTTCGTATAGTGTACATACAACTTTAGTTCTCTTAATATTACATCTCTTATGTGTCAACTTTTTTTGAATAAATGTTATGAATGAATATCGTTGGCCTCGTGTATAATTGCCGTCTTTACAAAAAATATCTCACTCTATACATACGATCTATCACCCCGCATGCTCTCTTATACAATCAATGGACGAATTCGTTTTAGTCGGCTTCATACATGTTCATTTGGTCTAGCGATTAGACTGTCCGAACTGATACGCGGGAAAAACATTGTACGTTATCTCTGGATTGTGGTTAAGACTAACTTACCTAGGGTAGGCTATTAAAATTATTTGTACATCATGACGTCCGGCGATTGATACATGCACATGTAGGCGTCGCATAGGAGTCGTTTTGCATGCTCTGGCAAATGTCGGTCATCGGTTAGTTCAGTCAGATAGTTGCCTCCCTCCTCACTTAACCAGTACGGAAAATCTGGACATGGGACCATTTCTGGTATATTGTAGCCATTTTGTTCCCCTGAAAAGAAGCATTCACATAACATTACCCTAATTACCCCATATATATTACATATTTAGGCTGACGATCGCTGCGTATACGTACATATATAATACATGTCCTTAATGATCCTCTAACAATGTGTACGTTACACATGTGAAACTATGTATGTATATGTATTATACACAGTGAATAACCCAATTTGGTGACCTTCAATTATTCGCAGGCTACTAGTGATATGGAAAATGCTCCAAACAACAGTTGAGTGTTATCACATGCTCTCAAAGTAGGTGACTCACCGTGCGCGTACTACTTAACGTAATGTATGTATATAGAATGACACGCGACATGTACTACTAATTTCTCTGCTATCGTCGGGAGTAATTTCACACTTTGTCCCGCATTAAATGGGCAATAATCTGACATTATTATTAGGTGTACAACTTTGCTCCCGCCGTTTTTTGCATTGGACGAAAGGGAAAAACGGCGGGAGCAAAGTTGTGTACCTATTACATATACAAAATATTCTGATAAACTTCTGTACTATCCACAGGAAACGTGTTTTTGCCATTATACGTTCTTTAAGTTATAGCAAGAAGTCACTGCGGGCGTGCACACAAAATGAAATTTCGTCACATTAAGAAAAACATAATGGGCCTTCTATTTCTGTTATCTACTAAATAATCCGCCGTTCTTGCCCATTTAAAAAAAAACGCGATTAACATTACGTGCGGATACAAGGTTCCATGCAAGTACCTTTCCTATCGGCCATAGAATCGAAAAAGCACCATGGGGCCTCAGACCCAGAACCACATTTGACGAAAGACACATAATGGGAAGTTTCGATGCAGACCACCGCAGACAGCTCTAGATACAAACGTGGAACCGGACAGTGCTCCTGCAGTATAGCGAATTCCATAGGCACCACGAGCTTCTTCGGCTTGTGATCTGTCCTGCTCTCATGTTGGTGCACCGTCTCCAAACACTTGATGCAGAACGCTATACTTTCCAGACCAACGCCGCATTGACCGTAACACTCCTTGCACTCGTATTCCGCCAGTTTCCCGCAAACCGTGCACTGTCTCGGCGCTGTAATTAAGGAAGGACCATCGGTAATCCTCGAAAAATTGACGTCGAGCACCGAGAAAACGTATACTGACAGTCCTCTATGATATCCGTCACGTCGAGCAGCAAAGTCGGCTGAATCTTCTGATACATCTTGAAGGACTTCCCGAATCGCGGCATCTGGATTATGAGACACGACGGGACCTCCTTCAATCTTATATTGCTCGTGAAGAAACTCTGCTCCAGCAGCTGCTGCACCGTTGGCAGATGCAGGTGGTCGTCCTTCTCGACGAAAAGCTGGTAGTGATAGGCATCCTGGCCGGAACTTAATTTAAGGAACGGTTCTGCGTTCAAGATTTGTGCGACCAGCGACGTGAGGAACTCCTCGGGATCCTTTTCTTCGCTCGTGAGACCAGAAACGGACGACAGTCTTTCGAGCAACGTTCGAAGCTTCATTACGCGATCCGCTCTGACGAAGAGATTCTTTCGGAGCGGATTGACGATCTCCTCGCGCAATACTCTTTGCACTTCCTCGTACTGCGGGCAATCTTTTTCGTTGGGAGGCCTGCGCGCGTAAACGTTAGCTCGTCAATCGTGTAGAACGCGATGCGGGATGCTGCGAGAACAAGTTACCTGAACAAAAGATTGTCGAAGACACTTGTGAACGTGAACATGCTGAAGAGCGTGGCATCCAGGTAGCAGGAATTGTGATGACCTTGTATCCCTCGGTACTTCCCACAGATACTTTCCAAGTCGCCCTTAACACAGATAGGTCGGACCATACCCACGATCACAGAACTCTCCATACTTCCAAAATTTTCAATATTTACACGAGCTGCTCTGTCGCCCGACTGTGTAAAAGTGAGACATTATTTACCGCGATTCTGTGTGCTGGGGAAGACGATAAGATTCTTTCTTTCCTACCATCAGCGTATCGTAAGGAGAGCAATTGTCAATGTCAGTGAAAATTGCTCTATGAGGCTTACAGTGAAAGTATCTTATGTCGTTATAGGTGCCATCAGTGCCCAAGGGATGTCCATCGTCCTGAAATGCAACGGTTTAATTATTAATGTGCTTCGACCTGCGTGCACTTATATTTTTTTTGTTGGAGTAAGGAACGTAATGGAAGGCATATTTACCAATTCAACAGCAGCCATTACTTTATCAGGATTTATACCGAGCGGTGTTCCGATCCAACGAATAACTCCGGATCTAACAGTGGAATCTATTAGAACCTTTACTGAGGACCCAACACACATATCTTCCGACCTCTCTATCCGTGACAATTTTTTATTCTCATTTCTCTCGGAGCCATTTCCTAGAAACGGAATATAACTAATAACGCAACGTAATGCATGAAAATCGGTGACACAGTATGTAAACATGGTATCGGAAATTTTCGGCAAGAAAATGTTTACGGTCCTTACTGCAGTTAACGGGTACGATATTATCGAACGTGTCATCGACATCACTGTAGATATTTGACTCAATATCAGTGCTCCACTTGTGTTCCAGTACAAAAAGGGGAATGTTTTGCATAGTTGTTGCCATATTTCTTACAAGGAAGTTACACAGAATGCACAACACTTTACGAATAGCCGGTAACTGTGAGGCTGTCTATTTTTAACTGCCTCAGTTATTATTAACTCCCTCTATTGCGTGAGAAGAGTAACTTCAGCTAGGACTAGTTTTTGCAGCCTTCATAGTGGAGCACTATCCATGAGCAGAACGTCAGGATCACTGTGTTTATGGAAAAATACCTGGCAGAAGAATGCTGGCATCGATATTCTTGGCGAGGTTGCCAATATCGTTTTGAAGAATCTGCGGCTGCGCATTGTGATGATCCTTGGACAGATGACCAGGTTCACGATTATTATTCTTACTATCGTCGTATATGACCAGTTTCTTGAGCGCAGCTGAAAGTCTAGGGTCAATTGGCGACAATTTGTCATTAACAAAATCATTTCCTATGTCCTCTTTCTGCACGCTGCCGCCACTCGTCGAGCCATCAACTCTGAATGGATAAATGTTGCTTATCGCAGCGAACCTTCCGTCTGAATGTATGGATACAAAGTATTCTTGGCTTAGCAAAGAAGTCTTGGACATCTCCTGATGTTCCTATTACAAACATACGTCAAAACACGCTAGACCGAAGTCGTAGGATCTATGTCGTAGGACCCTGCATAATGCAATTAAAAAATTCGTACTATCCGACATAACTTTAAACAGTTGCCAATATTGTTCAACCGATCTTATGCAGAGTCCTACCTTACACCCCACATTTTACTTACCAGCAAGTCGAGACCGAAGTAGTACCCAGGTCCGAGCTGGGGCACCAGTCCCACATACTTGACGATCGCTAAGTGCTTAATGTGGCTGCCAGGATCAGGCCGGTACCAGACTTTGTCATTAACCGACACGTTTAGCAACTCCTCGCACAACCTTCTGTTACTAGCCAACCGTACTCTATCCTGCGGCACAGTGACTGCAGGCAGGAATTTCCACAATTCAGCCGACACAGGTATGAGGTCCTGCTTGTCGCAGCGCCACTGCGTATTGTGCCAGGTCTTTGAGCCTGCCGTGTCATGAATACGTACTCTGAGTGCACCGTCGTGCAGCTCTTGCAACTCTTCGACCAGCATGCCCAGCAGCAGGTTGTTAATGTTAACGTCGCAGCTGCCTGAAATGCGGATCAGGGTCCTGTTCTGCCGGGCGACATAGTATTGCTGGACACGGTGGTCCTTCCTATTGTCGGTATGCCACTTTTCCATTCTCAGGCACTGATGATATCCATTTGGGCGAAACGCTCGTCCCGCGGACGGAACTCGGCATTTATTTCGATCGCTCGAGATGCTGGCTGATCTTCGACGGCTCGCAGCATTATGATCGCCTGCGCATTATTTTGTCGCTCGCAGACGTGAATTATTTCGCTTATTCGCCGCGTTGCGAGCAGCAAGAGGTGCGCGGCGACGTATACTCATTCATAATAATCAAATTCAAGCAGCAGACTATAATCTTTTTGACAACTCGTCTAGGGTTCTCGGGCTCTGACGGCAGAAACGGTTGGTCGCGCCGGATTTCCGAATGGTTACCACAGATTGAGGACGGAACTTCGAAATTTGTTCAAGTAAAATTTCGCTTTTGTCGACAGATTCAGGTATTGAGATGTGCAACGGTTGTCATTGGGAGAGGCCGATAAAACGGAATACGCAAGTGAGAAATTATACTTGAACTTAGAGCAAATTTAATCACAGTCTACTAAATCGGGAGGTTTCTTTGGTGGAAGAGATTAAATGTCAAAAATCTAAACTTTATTTTTTCGAGCGCCGAAAAATGTTGACAGTTGAATGTAAAGCTATGTTTGAAAGGCGAAACCTAGGGATTATTGGATACTTTTTTTTTGTTTATTTTTGTTTTGTTGCTTAAGTGCAGTATTGAAAATTTATTATTTTACTGATAAGGAATGAAATATTCGAATAGAAAAATATTCACAACTAACAAAGTAAATTCTCAATTGATCTCAAGAATTAATTCATACCTACAAATCCTTTTTTTAAACAAATGTATTTACATTATTAATGTTCTTTTTAAAGTAGAGTATGAATGAAACCGCAAATAAAACAGCCGCAATGCGAAATAATAGAAATTGACAAAGTAAATTCTCAATTGATTTCAAGAATTAATTCATACCTACAAATACTTTTTTTGAACAAATGTTTTTACATTATTAATATTCTTTTTAAAGTAGAGTATGAATGAAACCGCAAATAAAACAGCCGCAATTCAAAATAATAGAAATCAATAAAGTAAATTCTCAATTGATCTCAAGAATTAATTCATACCTACAAATCCTTTTTTTAAACAAATGTTTTTACATTATTAATATTCTTTTTAAAGTAGAGTATGAATGAAACCGCAAATAAAACAGCCGCAATGCGAAATAATAGAAATTAACAAAGTAAATTCTCAATTGATCTGAAGAATTAATTCATACCTACAAATCCTTTTCTTAAACAAATGTATTTATATTATTAATATTCTTTTCAAAGTAGACTATAAATGAAACCGCAAATAAAACAGCCGCAATGCGAAATAATAGAAATTAATAAAGTAAATTCTCAATTGATCTCAAGAATTAATTCATACCTACAAATCCTTTTTTTAAACAAATGTTTTTACATTATTAATATTCTTTTTAAAGTAAAGTATGAATGAAACCGCAAATAAAACAGCCGCAATTCAAAATAATAGAAATTAACAAAGTAAATTCTCAATTGATCTGAAGAATTAATTCATACCTACAAATCCTTTTTTTAAACAAATGTATTTACATTATTAATATTCTTTTTAAAGTAGAGTATAAATGAAACCGCAAATAAAACAGCCGCAATGCGAAATAATAGAAATTAACAAAGTAAATTCTCAATTGATCTCAAGAATTAATTCATGCCTACAAATCCTTTTTTTAAACAAATGTATTTACATTATTAATGTTCTTTTTA
The DNA here is from genome assembly GCA_033815515.1 of Cryptocheilus praepositus. Classification (NCBI taxonomy): domain Eukaryota; kingdom Metazoa; phylum Arthropoda; class Insecta; order Hymenoptera; family Pompilidae; genus Cryptocheilus; species Cryptocheilus praepositus. Next base: position 522,926 of record JAWWQZ010000197.1, read on the forward strand.
AAGTAGAGTACAAATGAAACCGCAAATAAAACAGCCGCAATGCGAAATAATAGAAATTAACAAAGTAAATTCTCAATTGACCTCAAGAATTAATTCATACCTACAAATCCTTTTTTTAAACAAATGTATTTACATTATTAATGTTCTTTTTAAAGTAGAGTATGAATGAAATCGCAAATAAAACAGCCGCAATGCGAAATAATAGAAATTAACAAAATAAATTCTCAATTAACCTCAAGAATTAATTCATACCTACAAATCCTTTTTTTAAACAAATGTATTTACATTATTAATATTCTTTTTAAAGTAGAGTATGAATGAAACCCGAAATAAAACAGCCGCAATGCGAAATAATAAAAATTAACAAAGTAAATTCTCAATTGATCTCAAGAATTAATTCATACCTACAAATCCTTTTTTTAAACAAATATTTTTACATTATTAATATTCTTTTTAAAGTAGAGTATGAATGAAACCACAAATAAAACAGCCGCAATGCGAAATAATAGAAATTAACAAAGTAAATTCTCAATTGATCTCAAGAATTAATTCATACCTACAAATCCTTTTTTTAAACAAATGTATTTACATTATTAATATTCTTTTTAAAGTAGAGTACAAATGAAACCGCAAATAAAACAGCCGCAATGCGAAATAATAGAAATTAACAAAGTAAATTCTCAATTGATCTCAAGAATTAATTCATACCTACAAATCCTTTTTTTAAACAAATGTATTTATATTATTAATGTTCTTTTTAAAGTAGAGTATAAATGAAACCCCAAATAAAACAGCCGCAATGCGAAATAATAGAAATAAGCCAAGTAAATTCTCAATTAACCTCAAGAATTAATTCATACCTACAAATACTTTTTTTGAACAAATGTTTTTACATTATTAATATTCTTTTTAAAGTAGAGTATGAATAAAACCCCAAATAAAACAGCCGCAATGCGAAATAACAGAAATTAACAAAGTAAATTCTCAATTGATCTGAAAAATTAATTCATACCTACAAATCCTTTTTTTAAACAAATGTATTTACATTATTAATGTTCTTTTTAAAGTAGAGTATGAATGAAACCCCAAATAAAACAGCCGCAATTCAAAATAATAGAAATCAATAAAGTAAATTCTCAATTGATTTCAAGAATTAATTCATACCTACAAATTCTTTTTTTAAACAAATATATTTACATTATTAATGTTCTTTTTAAAGTAGAGTATGAATGAAGCCCCAAATAAAACAGCCGCAATGCGAAATAATAGAAATTAACAAAGCAAATTCTCAATTAACCTCAAGAATTAATTCATACCTACAAATCCTTTTTTTAAACAAATGTTTTTACGTTATTAATATTCTTTTTAAAGTAGAGTATAAATGAAACCGCAAATAAAACAGCCGCAATGCGAAATAATAGAAATTAACAAAGTAAATTCTCAATTGACCTCAAGAATTAATTCATGCCTACCAATCCTTTTTTTAAACAAATGTATTTACATTATTAATATTCTATTTAAAGTAGAGTATGAATGAAACCCCAAATAAAACAGCCGCAATTCAAAATAATAGAAATCAATAAAGTAAATTCTCAATTGATTTCAAGAATTAATTCATACCTACAAATCCTTTTTTTAAACAAATGTATTTACATTATTAATATTCTTTTTAAAGTAGAGTATGAATGAAACCGTAAATAAAACAGCCGCAATTCGAAATAATAGAAATTAACAAAGTAAATTCTCAATTAATTTCAAGAATTAATTCATACCTACAAATCCTTTTTTTAAACAAATATATTTACATTATTAATATTCTTTTTAAAGTAGAGTATGAATGAAACCGCAAATAAAACAGCCGCAATGCGAAATAATAGAAATTAACAAAGCAAATTCTCAATTAACCTCAAGAATTAATTCATACCCAGCGATTATTAATTTTCGCTCAAAATGCAACTGGCACTCAATGTTTTATTTATACTGAACCCTACATTATCACTATGAACCTGTCATCCAAATAAACGTATACCCATTTTTTTGATCATTTACATTAATTTGTTGCATTTTTGACCATTTATTGCACAAGCGCCCTGACGTCAATTTTTCTTTTCAAAACGTTTCACCTCCGATTCGCAGATTGCGCCGCTGTTTTCTTCAATGATGCCAACGTTCGTTCCCGAGAACGTGAGATTCCCTTTGACGGGAGTTGATTTTTGGCACGAAGTCGGTCTCGCGCCTTTTAGCAGTTTTGAAAGACGCGAGACCTCGGAAACGTTGAGACATGTACACGAGTGATTCAGTACCGATGTCGGGGGACTCTGGCTTCAGCGATTTACTGAGATCGGCCGAGCAATTGTCGGCCGCCGTCGAAGGCAATGAAGAATTGCCGCAGGTCGAAAGAAATCTCCGACAAATTTTGGAGGCCTCCAACGAATTATGGTCTCGAGTCACGCAAACCGGCACGCAGGACAATCAGGTTCAGGCGTAAGTTTAATTCCGTATTACGGGAACTAGAACATTGTTAGAAGACAATGCCAGGTTGGATTATTTATTCTCAGAATAAATCGGGTTCGTGCACCTGTTAATCGAACTGTGCATTTTTGTCGTGGTGTACTTAACCTTACTTACGCATGTTTGGTTTAGTATAGCACAAAGTTGGGGAGGATGAATTTTTTTTAAGCATTTAAGGTAAAGGACCAGTAGTTGACCAGCTAAGAGAAATTTTCCAGGGAAACAATGGTAACCGCTTGATCTGTCATTAAGTGGCGAGACTCGATGCTTCAAGACATTCTTTAAGCCTTCTAGATCATGTAACACGACCACTTTAAAAAAAAAATTAAGTTATACAAACTTTAAAAATGTATTTAAAAATTCGGTAAATGCTTCAGAAGTTGACCACTCTTAAAAATGAAAAAACTAGTAATTGACCCTCAGTTCCTCAGTAGTTGACCACTGTAAAGAGGGTTAAAATACTAATATTGGGAATTATTTTATTATCGGTTGGTTTTAATGAGTGTCAGTACAAAGTATACAGACAAATTACTCAAACAAATGATTAAAGAATACAAGAAGAAATAAAACAAATCGATTCCATATGAAGTCAAATTCTGCATAATGAATTTTTAAAAAATTCTTCATTTTACAATGATAATACCAAATGGCTTGAACGGAAAGTTCAGCGTGGGGCGCATACGCCCCACATGGCAGGGAGCGTGTTAATAACATTATGTTTGTTATTCTTAATTTAATGAATTATTTGAGAATGTTTTCCTTAATATTCTATATTAGTTGCATATAACTGTTTCAGGCACCTTCTGCTAGGTTCCAGAGGAGTAGATTTGCCGCAAATATCACAGAAATTGAGTTCCCTTAGTGCTAGGCGAACTTTTGAACCGTTAGATCCAATTGCAGATACAGATATTGTGAGCTATCTTAGGAATGAGAAGGAAAATGCTATTCTTTCTATTATTGAACAAGTCCACAAAGATGTAAGTTCTCCCAAGACATTAATATTGACCTTACTTCTAAAAAATTTAATCAATTACACGTTTGCAGACCTTTGAACTTACCAGGGTCCAACAAATGGAGCATATGTTGGGCGAATGGAAGCAAATGCGATATGAGATCATAAATGATATGACTGCGCCATCGGGCGAATTAGTAGATTTGCGAGGCACTCCGCAAAGAACAAAATTGGCAGGATCTACAGTCACGGGTCTCTCCAATGTTGAAGTTGCTTATGTAAAAGAATTGCAAAACTACAATGATCACGTTCTTAGAGGCGTGACTAGACCGAGTCTGTTCGCCGCATTTTGCAAAACATCAGAGTCATTCAATGACAAAAAGATCATGGACATGTGGCAGATGGTGAAGCGCATGATAGATATTCCACCCACACCCAGGGGTGACCAAATAAAATCTAGAACCAGTCCAGCGATTGAACAGAAGCTTGTTCTCCAGGCCAGAAAGTATTTAGAGAACAGATACAGAGATTTCATGAACTCCGTCATTAGTGAAAATTTAGCGCAAGCCAAAAGAGGAGGTATACCCGGCACAGTGCCGTTAGTCAAAAGTTTTGTAGGGGTGCGCGTAAAAAGTTTGAACGGTTTGGACAACGTCATGGTGAAGGACAAGCCACTGTGGCCGTTGGTCTATTATTGCATGAGATGCGGGGATTACAAAGCAGCCCTTCAATGCCTAAATCAATGTAACACGGAATTCCATGAGTTCAAAACTGCCCTGGAGGAAGCTTGCAACGATCCGCAATTGCATCCCAGCAGTTCCGCGGAGTCAGCTTTGAGGCTGCATTACAGAAATCACGTATCGAGATTCGTCACAGATCCCTACAAAAGAGCAGCTTACTGTGCACTCGTACCTTGCGAACCGGACGATCTGCATTCCGAAGTTATATCAACGGCGGATGATTACTTGTGGCTGAAACTCTGTCAAGTGAGAGATCAACCGGATACCGAAAACAAACTGACGCTCGATTACTTGCAAACTACTATCTCGGAAATATATGGTAACGGTCTTATTTTTATTTTTTTTATGTTTTTTTGTCGATGTGGTACTCGTCTGATGTTCCACATGACGGTTACGTGGAACTTAATTTATCAAATATTTTGTATATTGTTTTGTATAATTTACATTTCATTTTTAATGTTCTAGGCGAGTCCTATTATCACGCCCACGAGCAGCCGTTTTTATACTTTTCTATGTTGTTCTTGACTGGTCAGTTTGAAGCCGCAATCGAATTTTTGGCCAGAGGCGCCGGCGCTCGACATTTATCGCATGCGGTGCACTTGGCAGCTGCCATGAACGAGCATAATTTGTTAGCCGTTAGTCAAAGTGTCCTGGCGCCGTTGATCAGCGTCGACCCAGCTGATAAGCCACCCGCCAAAAGACTGAACTTTGCGCGACTCATACTTTTGTACGTAAAAAGATTCGAGTCGTCGGATCCAAAGGAGAGTCTCCAATATTTGTTCTTATTAAGGTTGGTATATATAATCTCTATTAATTCCAGTCTTACAGCCGTAGAATGAAGTTCCTTTACTTTTAGTCGCTACCATTCATTCATACACATATCACTTTTTTTAACTAAACTATTGTTCTATTTTACTTAGTTTCTATCCCAATTGATTAAGTTGGTTTTGCTTATAATGAATATTTATCACTTTCCTTCACATTGCCGCATGTTATCTTTGCTATAAATGTTTGATACTCCCTCTTCGGCTTTTCTCCAGATATTTCGGTCTTGAAGCTGGTCTTATATATTTGTTCTTACTATTATGGGCTTCTCTAACCTATGCTCTTAACATTATATTTATCTCGACTTTTTGCCGTTTTCAATCTAGGATGTTTACTTGACTATAACCATTTGTTTTTCAAAATTTTTCTCTTCCTCTACTTTAGCATTTTGTTTATCTCGAGTTTTTGCCATCTTCAATCTACGTCTACCCGACTTCAACCATTCGTTTTTCAAAATTTTTCCCTTTTCCTACTATTCTAAGTTTCAATTGAACCTGTTTCATTGCGTGGGTACATAATACGACCAATCCATTAACACTTTGACTGCCAAGCGTACTTTACTATATTAGAACGGTGATGCTATGAAATACTACAACGTTCGACTGAATTATGCAAAATGTAAATAATGTGCAGGTATTGGAGACCAAAGGATCGCATCCCTATTCTAATAACAACTGTATTTATAAAATAATAATTGCTACCCATTGCGAATATTTTGGATCTTTAGTAAAATCTTTTGCATCGGTCACCGGTGACCATCATGGCAGTCAAAGTGTTAAATGTGAAGATCATATCAGTACAAGTGGCACTTCATGCTGCGTCTAAGAGTATTAATGCCTGCACAACTGGCATTCCTATCTTATGCCATAAATATTCATGTCAGCGACCGTAGCATCCCGAACGCAAAATGTTTCCTTACCTCATCACGTACTCTCGTGATTCCATTCGACGATTACCTTCCAGATGCATGAAGGACCCTTACGACAGAAACATGTTCGCCGCATCTGCTGCCGAAATGGCCCTAAACGCATCCCCAGCCAACCGCGTCGCGTTAGTCGGGAAAATCGAGAAGGACCGCCGCATCCCAGGCATCCTAGACCAGTTCCAGATCAACACCGACGACGTGATAAACATATGCGCCGAGACTCTCTACAGAAAAGGCCTCCTGGAAGACGCCGTGACCATGTACGACCTCGCCAACAACCACGAGAAAGTCCTCAGTCTCATGTGCACTCTCCTGGCACAAGTCGTGACGCAAAAATCAACACCGGGTTCCTTGAGATGTCGACTGCAAGTGACCTCCGCCGAGATCAGCAATCGATATCAAGCGGTCTCGATTCAGGCACCCGCCGAACTGGTCTCCGCCTTCTATACACTGAGACACCTCACGGTTTTCTTCGACCAATATCACGGCGAACAATATCAGAGTGCCCTTCGCACGATCTCAGAGTCGAAATTGTTACCGTTGCACGTGAAGGATGTTGACGAACGAGTCACTACGCTACGTCGCGTTCTGCCAGAAGTCGCCGGAACGTTGGCCGACGTGCTCTTGGCAACGATGACGATACTCTACCGGCAGTACAAGAAATTACGGTGCATGGAACCCGGCGACGAGGTGGCCAGAGAACAACAGCTTCGCGATGTTCGCGAACAGGCGAGAGCCTTGACGAGTTTCGCCGGAACTATACCGTATCGCATGCCGAACGAGACGAACAGCAGGCTTGTACAAATGGAAATACTTATGCATTGATCGAGTCGGCGAGTTTCGTGTTCTTCCTTTTGTATTATCCTTACGCGCTACGCTGTAAGAACGCGGGTCCTGTATTATAGTGAATATATACCGAGGGTTTTTATAGAAAATGTTCGTTTATTGCTGTTATCCTAAATGCTGTGCGGGACAGGGAATCAGTTGGAGTTGACAAACTTAAGAGACTTGATTGAGATTCCGCAACTCAGGTCTTGGACTTTGCCTTCTTTTACCTGGAAGATGGGGAGTGTCAGTCTGGGAAAGGCTGATTCTGGGGATTTTGATACTCACTGCTCTGTAGTCGAGGAACATCTCTTTGAAAGCCACGAAGTCGGTGAATGTCGAGAGTACCTCGAAGACTTCACCTTCTAATTCAGACTGTTTCTCTCTAAATAATATCTTGTTAATGGAAAGTGTGCGAATATTGGCAAAGTATACTTACTCTAAATGACGCAGGAGATGATTGATGTCGAAATGTGGCATTACTTTTTGTAAGTGATTGATAATATATGTCTCAATGGCTTTATTCTGGAAAAAGTATGCAGGTAATAGTAATCCTATAAGGAAATGTGCGTCGAGAGAACTTACGTATTCATTAAATATATCAGTGTAGACTAATTTATTTTCATCCACCGGCTCAAATTCAGTCCAATACTTTTCAAGGAAACTCTGCTGAATGGATTGAAATTCAACCTCTGTAAAATACAAAACAATTATCAATTTGATGCATAGACGGTTGTAAAAGTGGCTCAAGCGAAATTAATAACAGACTCAATTTTTTCAGATATTTAACTTAAACCACTTAAATAATCGTACGATTTCAATGACAATAACTCCCTACGCTTATTGATATTAATCCCAACAAATAAAACCAAAAACGAAAATTAGAAATTTGACATACGAATATACAAAGATAAGAAATTGTAATAGGAAGTAAAAGAATAATAGTATAAATAAATAGAATATATACCTAACAGGATATCTTCGATGTGTCCAATAATCTCATCAAACGACGCCTCATCCTTGCTCTTATGCACACGAATAACATCATTGTCTAAAGGCATCAGAATGCAATTTTCTGTTACAACAAATCGCGGAAACACATTTTAAAGTGCATCGTAACCCGAGGTGAGGGGCCTTAAATAATTGTGCCCGTTCACATCTAATCATCGTGCGATTCTACCGCAATAGCGAATGAGACGAAATGTTTGCGTCGAAGTCGAGGCAGTGAAGCTGACGATACGATGTGCACGTTAATAGTTTCTATACTAAGTAACGAACCCCCAGTCTCGCCGGCCATCTTTCAATAATATCCTGCACCTTTTTTCGTCGGTACAATAAAGGCACTTCGATTAAAGCGTTCGTTAGACAGCACAATTCATCTGTCAACCTTTCTAGGTTAATTCTTGTGCATTCTTGACGACGCCGGACAACAACGTGCATGCGACCCAATTGGTGGCTTCGTTCAGTGTGGGGGAAGTGTTTTTGAAACGTACGTACACGTTTCGTCGCATAGAAAATCGTATCTGTATGTTTTTCGGAAACAAACCGTATTTCCTGTGCGCAATGACGTTTGTCGTTCATTTAATTCGCTTTTTGTTCAGTTGGAGCTGAGGTAACGTTTGTCGGGTCTCACGACTCGATGTCGTTATAATTTGAATTCAGCAGACGATACTTTCACACATCCGCAGAACGTGCGTTTCGTGTTGTCAGCTTTTGTTTTCACGGATTTACGGTGAGAGAGCCGAAGAATAACGGGGGAAGAGTATTTTACGTTTTTGTTTCGTGGCAGGTCGTTATTTTGTGTCAGCGTTGCTTTATGCTTATTTAGGGTAAAAATATACTGTTCACTCAACAGGTGAGAGTAGTGGCTTACTCAATTTTCATCTGTGGACGAACTTTAACATCAAATTAAAAATATTGGGTTGCATATTGGATCAAGCACGTCAAAATTGAAACATAAATATCTTTGTTGTTTCTGATGGTACAAAAAATACATTATACTCAGCGAACAACAACTTTGACTGTACATATTTTTGTCTCAGGATCATGATATACTTGAGATTTCAAGCACAGCACCAATGTTTAAATGTATTAAGGTGGAAATTTCACAAACTTTGATAATTCTGATGGAGTATAGTGAGATTCATTTAAAATGATTTTCGATTGAATGTAACTTAATAACTGAGCTATGACATCAATGTAGTTACTACATTCTAAGGTTCTTTCTACTCACATGCCTATAAAACATGTATTTTATTATACGTAATTAAAGACTCATGAATGATTTGCTTACAGTTATCAGAATATATAAAAATTTCTACTGTCTTCCACATGAAATCATACTAATAACCTTAACATGTGAAATACTATAATATTGAAAAGGAGGGTAACTAAAGAAATATATTTGTTTCATCAACACAGTTGATATCTGTGTTTGGCAACTTTTGGCAGGACCAAACGCAGCCATAATATTCAGAACAGAAGTATTACGTGCCCTATTCTACAAACCATTTTTTCCAGTTTACCGGCAAGAAATGGAGATCTACACGTTCGATAAAAGCCTACAAGAAAGGCTCGTTGAGTTCACCGACATTCTGTCTAGTCGCGGTGACATAGTTCCAGCGTCGCAAGTATCAGCCGAATGGTCCTACCATGTAGAACTCGTTATAGAACCCACCGGTTGGCAAGCCTTCTGGAAAATTCCACGTATGGTCTGTCAGGACTTTCAAATTCATTATCCAACGATAGTAGTCGTAATGGTCGAACAGGTGCACTTCGCAGACCTATCTGCCTTGGTGAAGATCACAGCTGTGCAGGATGAGATACATTTGCCCGACAAACATGATGTACAACTAACACAGCTTTATCCCACACGCGCGCAAGAGAACGACACACTTGACGTGATGGGCACAGCTAACTGTATAGACCAATTGAGATTCTTTTTCAACTATTTGTGGATGCCATGGGATGTAGACGATGATGACACAGCAGATTGGGTCGCGTTACATCTGGAAACAAGAATAAGATTGTTCTTCGACATGAAGCGTGGAGTCGTCAGTAAAGAGACTTGTGATGTCATCAGAACCCTTGTCAGAGAGGGTAGGGAGATACAGGAGAAGATTTCCAGGCTGGAAGCGACAATCTCCGACGACGAAGAGGTTCAAGGGGATGTGTTAGACGACGGGAAAACATATCAGCTGATGAACCTGCACTTCAGATTGCAGCAGATTAAAACGGAGGTCGAAATCTTGGAGAATCCAACCATGAGAGAAATGTTGGGCAGGAATAAGAATGCGGTATCTACTGATGGGGAAACAAAGTGTGAGGATAACAAAGCTGCAGCACCCCAAACATATTTTGTTTGGCTCGGTGGTACAGTCCGGGAAATGGTGGATGCTCTGCAGAAGATTGAAACATTCATGCCCCATAGCACGTTCATGAAGTACGCCCAGTAGTGTAATAAATAATGAGTGGAAATTGAGTTCAGCCATATGCCGACGTTTTCCGTTCAAAAACAAACCTTACGTTTATTCTGCTGACTCAATCCACGACTCTCCATTTTTCAGAAACTCCGATTCTCTGCAAGAGTGTCTTCAAGCAGCTAATTCTGGAGATACTATGATATTAGGTTCAGGACATCATTACATCAGAGGAATTGGAGGACTGGAGGGAGGTGGGACGATAAAAGGACTCGACGGTCTCATGCCGACTTTTATCTATCCAAGTGAAACCGAATCTGGACCCTCTTTGCTCGATTGCTCCGGCGAGGAGGTAATTAAAATAACAAAACGATGATACAGTACGACACAGTATTGCAAAGTGACTGAGTACGTAAAGGGTAGTGTTCTGCGATAGCCTGAGTGCATCAATTTCTTCTGTTTACGACAGATTCTACTCCAAAACATATGCATAGACTTAGGAGAGATCGAAGTGGGAATAATCGTCCGGAAAGGCAGCGTTAAAGTCGTCAACTGCAAGATACAGGCCTCGAATCAAAGTATGGTCAAATTAGGCGTAGTAGTTTTGCCTGGTGCAAAGCTGACACTTGACTCAACGCATTTTGTCGGACTGGGGACCGCCCTCGTTGTTTATTCGACCGGAGAGGTCACCATGAATGAATGTGACTTCGCAGATTGCGCTGAGGGTATACAAATTCAGGACAATGCGACGCTGACAGCAAACAATAGTCTATTCCGGCACTTTAAGGAATACGCGATACGGCTTGAGACACAGAAATATTTGAATACCTCGGACAGCAAGTCGGGCGGTGTGGAATTATTGGAACACGTGACGGAAATATCGTTGCAAGGCTGCGATTTTCTTGGAAACGGAAAGGCAGACGTTGCTATCAAGCCAAGATTGGCCGCTGCACTCGCGTTAAGACAAGATGGATCTGTGATTACTGGATAAACATTTTTTGAGCGGCTGTAAGCTGCGACAGTGCCTCCGCGATACTTTATGACAATTTTATACATTTTATGCACAGTACAAATGTTTGTTTCGTATTATGTTGTAACTTCTCAAATATAGAGAACGGGTTATCGAATGGTTACAGTTCATTCGAAAGAATATAAGAATATATAATAAGATAACGAAAAATATATCATCCATCCAAAATTCTTTGACAGAAAATACATTTAGAATAAGTCTGGCAGATTAAGCGATACAAATCAAGCCTTATTTCAATCTACTTTATTTATTTTATTATTAAATCAGTGCAAATTTGCAGTATAAAATGGGACAGAACATAAATCTGTCCTGGCATAGACAGTTAATTACAACCAAGTACAATATGTATTAAACGTATATGAAGCAAAAATAGAATATGCTAAGATGTTAATATTGCAATGTCAAAAGAGTTAAACAAATTTTCAATTTTATACAGTTGCGTGAGTGAGGCAAATATACACTTTTTCACCCACACGAACCCATGTCAATACTTAGCGCGGTAACAGTGGCGATTCAAATCCGTGAATTTTGGATGCAGCCATTGGCCGAGAGTAACCAATCACTGTTCAACTCCATATAACCTCATAGTCCCAGTCTGGTCGTGACAAGGTGTACATACTAACAGGTGAGCTCCCACATTTCTACTATTTAACGATTAAAGTTTTACTCCGCGACCCTCCAAATTGTTCGCATCTTATGAATTTAATGTCGGGCAACATGTATTTCAACGTGTCTTTGCTTGTTTCCGTGAATTAATCGGGATATTCGACTGATTTCAGGCCGTTGTATGCTTGACGAAAGTGAGGCACACTGTAGTACGGAAACATCGTATTTTGCAGTTGAAACACACTGAACTATTTAATTCGATGCATAGCCGTTATGAGCAGTTAACTAGTAACGTATATTTCGCTTATTAATTGTATGTGTGCCAAAATAGCCTCAATTTCGTGCAGTTGTGTTAGGCAAGCACACACTTTCTCACACACACACTCTTGCGAATGTATTTGGCGCGAATATTGGCGGTTGGAGTCCGCAGTTTCATATGCCGCCATTTTTCTCAACCAACCAATCGCTGAGCAGCTCTCTGACCACCATTTTGTGGTTCTGCCGGTGACACGGTGCGGATTGTCAGAGGTGAGCTCCGACATTTATACTATTTAAAGGTAAAAATCTTACCGTGCGATGCTCTGATTTGTTGATATTTTGTACAGGTAATACGGGGCAAGACGTATTTCGACGTGGCTTTGTCTGCAACCGTCGTTTATTCGAGATTTTCGATCGTGACTTCAAGAGGTCGTCAACTGAAGAAAATGAGGGACCCTGTGGTATGGAACCATCGTATTTTGCGGCTTTTCCTTCCTTTCCGGTGAGTTGAACCACCCTCAACTGTTTATTTCGATGTATGGCTTTCATGAGCAGTTAAATAGTAACATATATTTCGCTTATTAATTGTATGTGTGCCAAAATAGCTTCGACAGAGAGACTGAATTTTATGCAGTTGTGTGAGTAGGCAAGCACACACTTTCTCACGCACACATCCGTGCGAATATTGGCGGTTGGAATCCACAGTTTTGTATGCCGCCATTTTTCTCAACCAACCAATCGCTGAGCAGCTCTCTGACCACCATTTTGTGGTTCTGCCGGTGACACGGTGCGGATTGTCAGAGGTGAGCTCCGACATTTATCCTATTTAAAGGTTAAAATCTTACCGTGCGACTCTCTAATTTGTTGATATTTTGTACAGGTAATACGGGGCAACACGTATTTCGACGTGGCTTTGTCTGCAACCGTCGATTATTCGAGATTTTCGATGGTGACTTCAAGAGGTCGTCAACTGAAGAAAATGAGGGACCCTGTGGTATGGAACCATCGTATTTTGCGGCTTTTCCTTCCTTTCCGGTGAGTTGAACCACACTCAACTGTTTATTTCGACGTATGGCTTTCATGAGCAGTTAAATAGTAACATATATTTCGCTTATTAATTGTATGTGCGCCAAAATAGCTTCGACAGAGAGACTGAATTTCACGCAGTTGTGTGAGTAGGCAAGCACACACTTTCTCACGCACCACCCGTGCGAATATTGGCGGTTGGAATCCACAGTTTCATATGCCGCCATTTTTCTTAACCAACCAATCGCTGAGCAGCTCTCTGACCACCACTTTGTGATTCTGCCAGTGACACGGTGCGGATTGCCAGAGGTGAGCTCCGACATTTATCCTATTTAAAGGTTAAAGTCTTACCGTGCGACTCTCAAATTTGTCGATATTTTGTACAGGTAATACGGGGCAACACGTATTTCGACGTGGCTTTGTCTGCAACCGTCGATTATTCGAGATTTTCGATCGTGACTTCAAGAGGTCGTCAACTGAAGAAAATGAGGGACCCTGTGGTATGGAACCATCGTATTTTGCAGCTTTTACTTCCTTTCCGGTGAGTTGAACCACACTCAACTGTTTATTTCGATGTATGGCTTTCATGAGCAGTTAAATAGTAACATATATTTTGCTTATTAATTGTATGTGTGCCAAAATAGCTTCGACAGAGAGACTGAATTTCATGCAGTTGTGTGAGTAGGCAAGCACACACTTTCTCACGCACACACCCGTGCGAATATTGGCGGTTGGAATCCACAGTTTCATATGCCGCCATTTTTCTTAACCAACGAATCGCTGAGCAGCTCTCTGACCACCATTTTGTGATTCTGCCAGTGACACGGTGCGGATTGCCAGAGGTGAGCTCCGACATTTATCCTATTTAAAGGTTAAAATCTTACCGTGCGATGCTCTGATTTGTTGATATTTTGTACAGGTAATACGGGGCAACACGTATTTCGACGTGGCTTTGTCTGCAACCGTCGATTATTCGAGATTTTCGATCGTGACTTCAAGAGGTCGTCAACTGAAGAAAATTAGGGACCCGGTGGTATGGAACCATCGTATTTTGCAGCTTTTACTTCCTTTCCGGTGAGTTGAACCACACTCAACTGTTTATTTCGATGTATGGCTTTCATGAGCAGTTAAATAGTAACATATATTTCGCTTATTAATTGTATGTGTGCCAAAATAGCTTCGACAGAGAGACTGAGTTTCATGCAGTTGTGTGAGTAGGCAAGCACACACTTTCTTACGCACACATCCGTGCGAATATTGGCGGTTGGAATCCACAGTTTCATATGCCGCCATTTTTCTTAACCAACGAATCGCTGAGCAGCTCTCTGACCACCATTTTGTGATTCTGCCGGTGACACGGTGCGGATTGCCGGAGGTGAGCTCCCACATTTATACTATTTAAAGGTTAAAATCTTACCGTGCGATGCTCTGATTTGTTGATATTTTGTACAGGTAATATGGGGCAACACGTATTTCGATGTGGCTTTGTCTGCAACCGTCGATTATTCGAGATTTTTGATGGTGACTTCAAGAGGTCGTCAACTGAAGAAAATGAGGGACCCTGTGGTATTCGACCATCGTATTTTGCGGCTTTTCGGTAAGTTTAATGTATTAAAGTATTTAATTCGGTGCATTTGTTGCCTGCGGTACTAGGTACATATATTGGGAAAGGTCATTGGTATGTGCAAAAATAATTTGGTATTGAAATTTTCGATCGTGTACAGTTGTGTGGGTTAGACCAGTACACGCTTTTTCACATGTATGCATTCATTGGAACATACTTTATCGCGGGAGCATTCTTTAGCCGAATGTAGCGTCCACCTTGGCGAATTGTAGTATAAGTTTCTTGGTGAATGCTCGAACACTTTTTTAAAAACACATTCATTTTGTATAGCTGTAATTTTTATACAGATTTTATTTAATTTCAGTGTATTTATTGACTTTATCAGAATAACGAGGTCTGATTAAATAAAAGGACATCCTTATTGGCTGGTACAATCAACCGGAACACCTACCGAAGGCATATAAGAACAACCTGAATACAGGAAGCTTGAGTATTAGTTCTCTCTAATCCTGATAATGAAAAATCCTGAGTCAAAACATGGAGTCTATCCGGAAGCCAACGCCTTACCAATTAATGGTAACGTTATATTATTTTATCGGATCACAAAACGCAGCGACCTCCTCGCGGTGTGATCTGGAAACTGGTGTTTTCCTTGAATTGAATTTCGATTTGGTTGAGGAAAATGTCAGGCTAAAGGCTGCGTATCGCGTAACCTCTCATAAAGAGTTCAATATTGATGCATAAATATCGAAGATCTTCAAAATTCTGCGTGCTTCATAAGATGTTTAACTTAATTTTGGGCTTGCCTATACAATTGGTTTGATGTATTTTATTTTTTTTTTTTTTTTCATGGAATCTGTAGCTTTGTTTTTTGATTTATATAAACATTTACATTTTTCAAAATTCCGCTTCTTCGATAAATGTCTATCATTATTTTTGGTTTATATGAATATTTATTTTTTTTTTCAAAATTCCGTTAAACACTAAACATTTAGCCATGCCTAATCATATTTTCTTTCAGAATTTCGTGACTGCGCGCAATGCAGTTTAGAGTCAGTGCTTGAATACGATGTTTAATTAAGCTCGTGGCTGTATGTTTGATCGCGAATTAGCATCAGTGTTGTTTATCGATATAAATATTGGAGCAGTATAATAATTTACAGTATCTTGTATTGCAAATTTGAGTCAGTGTTGCTCGCGAATACAAATATTTAATAATAATGAGAAAGTATACTTTCCCACGCGTAATAGAGTCAGTATTCGTCGGTGTCAACAATTAACTTCAATTTAACGAAAAATTACAATATATCGTAAGTATCTACATAAGCTTAAAGCATTATTGATGCCTACAGTTATTTAAAGTGAACAATAACTTACACTTTTTTACTCCTTTACAGAGTTAATGCTTTAAGGATATATTTACTCGTGCTGCTCGACGTTGGATCAGAAAATGCGGATGCAGAATGCTGAATCCAGAGCTTATAGGAGTCTGATGGGTAAAGATGCATCGGTGCAGCGTGTTCCGGTGGTATCCAGACAAGCCAACACCGATGAGTGCAATTTTAAAGCACCTCTGATCACTCAATCATGTCGCAGGACGAATGGTCCGAACCGACACGGGTGATTAGTTGTAATTATTCATGAAAATGTACATAATGAGCATAGTGGCCGTAGGTAGACTCCGCGGAGTCTATCTATGAGTGGCGATATATCAAACTTGTATTAAATGTCATGCATATCTAGAGCAGGATAGGTGTCCTTGTTCATTTGAAATGTCAGATTTGTGCCCGGTACGCGATTAGAGTAAATATTACGGTTCAACAGAAAAAGTTTGGAAGCAGCAGATCTGTTGTCAGTTATAGTGTACTTACATGTGTAAGTCCTTATGTTGAAGTCATGTTTTGAGATTAGCAATGTTTGTGATTGTACTTCTGGTATAATCAGGAACGTTTGATTTCCGTCATGCGATTTAGTATTAAAGGACAAGGAGACACTTCGCGACGAGTAGTATCTGTATTCGAAGAGATACGAAAACGTTTAATTTGCCTTTTAAAGTCATCTCTTCGAGAACAGATCGCTCGAGGCTAATACATGTTTTACTTTCAGGTTAATCTTATATTTTTTATCATTCACAAATTCAGATTTCCTTTAAAGTTCATGTGAAGTAGATTTTCATGCATGCCCAATATTTTACGTTTTGTTGCTATATCTCTGAAGTCAATTTTCTGAGTTACTTATACATTATAACTGAAGTAAATGCAAAAATATATGAGCCCGTATAGATACAATTATTTCACTAATCTTAGCTCAGGATGTTTTCAGCAGAAAGGTTGGTATACATTTTCGTGCCCGTGTTTATTATTTAAGGTCTGAAACCATTCATGCACCCAGGTGCTGCATCTATGGATCAGGCCGATAAACACGAATTTAACTATAAGCTTACTAATATATGTACAAGCGTCTATCATTGCCTTTGGTGTCCACCAGCGTGCTGTCCATTGTGTGTGGTATGAATGGTAGTGTTATGGACTGCACGTTGGATAAAAAACCATGTAAATTGATTTCTCGTTTCCGTCCACTGTTTAATCATTTCTTAAGAAATTACCATGCTCGTCATTTTTAATGGTAGACGACCATGGTCAAATCCAATATAAATCACAGTCCATGCAATACTTGGTTGCATGGGAGAATGAACCAGTAGAGACCGCGGTCGCGCATAAGTTTAATGGCCACCAGCCTTTGACAGACGATTTCAGGAATTGGTACGTACAGTAGTGAATGAATGATGAAGTGCGCTGAGTTCGGGTGTCGGAGACGTCCCGGGACGTACTCTCTAGGAATAGGCTTTTTGCACCCGGGCGGGATGTGTGAGAATGGAGTGAGTGTGTTGGTGTGATTGCTTTGCATTTTTAAATATAGGAATCAGGCAGGCAGGTAGCATGCTTCTGTGTGAATGCTAGATTTTAAGTAGTTAGGGCCAGAGTGGAACTATCACTTATTCTCTCGCGGATAGGTATTAGGCGTTCAAGTGATATGTTCCATTTGGGATTCGCTTGACCATTGCAACAATAAAATTTTGTCCGCGTATTCATATTTTCTAGTAAAAAAATAGCAACATAATCATATTATCATATTCTATGTCGCAATATAGTTGTCTCTTATAGCTGCTGTTGATAAAACAATCGTAGTAGTAACAGATTGCAATGGTCAAGTGTTAAATTTAAGGCTATTCTGTAATTTTAAGCAGAAATATGCACACCTTAGTTATTGTAAACACGGTGTACTTATTTCGATCTGATTGGGAATTACGGTTACATATACGCCGCCACTATTTTGGTAGTGGTCGCGTGCTAGTTTTTGTTGTTAAATTGAATCCATCCTATTTTGAATAACCCACAAAATTTTCGAAATACAGGTATCCCAACTTTATACTAATTCGATCACTTTCTGAGGCAAAGGCGGAATCAATGGTGGAAATTGATATACGTACATAATCACGCATCTGGTTATGTATTTATATTGGTTTCCAGTGACACAGAATTATACGAAATACTTAGGCAGGCGTACAGACACACTTTCGTTTTCACTTTGCCTTTGAACTTGTGCTCGAATTTATGTAAAACTTTGGATCTCTGTTGAATAATTCCCAATCAGAGGGGACTTGCATACGCATGTCCGAAGAAAGAAGAGGCTATTTTGATATAGCTGAAGCGGCCCGTATAAGAGGGCTTCATCGCTGGATTAATTTACCACGTTAGCCACTACGCTCGTTATTATCAAGTACTGCAAACGTAACCTATAACAGTTACTTTTGCAACTTGAAAAACAAAGGCACGATTACCTGTCTGTATTAACTCTTCTCAGTTTCAAATGGTTATATATAGAATATATATCGCGGTGAAGAAAAGTTTAATTTGTACACCAAATCCAAATGTCATTGTGTTCATTGATTTTTAAATTGACAAGTATATATTCGGTGCAAACTGTTATGAAGAGTTAATCACGGATAGATATTCAATTGTGAGATTTATTGCGGCGCTACTAATGCGTCTTTGTTTTTTGTTTCAGGTTCATCGCTACCCAGGATCTCGTGGTATACCTGTAAATTGATTAACATTTGTTTTTGTTGCAGGCCTTTTATCAAATCTTTCTTGAGTTTCCTGATGATATGTGTTTTCTGTTTCAGCTATAATACTGATTTTATTTATTTTCAGCATTATTTTCTGTCTTGTTTTAGGTAATTTCGGACGTTATGGGGGGCCTTCTTTTGGTTTATTTTATATATATATATCACTATCAGTCACCAAAACGCAAGTCTTTTCGTGTTTTATCCGATTTTTTTTATATGTTTTCAGTCATATCTCGGAAACTGTTTGGAATTTTTTAACGCGGTTGCGATTTTTCTAAGTCTCTTTGCACTCCCTTTCACTTGGCACAATAACAAATCGGTCGGTAGAGTTTTCAGTTTTTACCCTATTTTCAGGCTCGTTTTTCATCATTTTTGCACACATTTTTAGCTATATCTCCGAAACTATTGCGAATTTCGGGCTGCGCCTTGCATTTTTCCGAGTCATTTTGGACCCCCTTTGATATGTTAAAAGGGCAATCAAATCGGTGACCCATCATTTTTTCGCAAAAATGGTAAGGGGTATACCTTAACCCCTTAACGACGAATGAGGATAATTCGCGACATACTGCTTCGCATGTCGCATATGGGTTTAAAATTGAGAATTTCATAAAAGTGGACGATTGTATCAAATTTGCCTCAAACCCCCTAAAAAAACCCCTAATATGAAAAAACCACAAATAAAAATTGTTGACGGATTTAAATGTGCATAATAACAGGATATATACCATGTAATTATTTTTTCATCATTAGAAAAAAATTCAGGCGTTAAGGGGTTAAGATTTTCTCAATTTCGTCAAGGCCCTGTCCCGTCTAAACTAGCGAACGAAACCTATAAGTAATATAGATTTTCTTAAAGCTCTTTGGACGTACTTTCACGTGGGATTAATCGCGATCAGCAATTTTGAAAAAAAATTTTTTGCACTTTCTTAAAATCGTCATATCTCGGGAACTATGCAGAGTTCAGCGCGCGGAAAGTGGTCTATCTTCAGGGCAAATTACCCTCTATCGACTGGTATCGGTCCGAAAGAAAAAAAAAATTGACATTTCTTGCCATTTTTACCGATTTTAAGCCAATTTTTCTAATATTTCTATCTATTTTTCATCGTATCGAGAACTATTGCGAATTTTGGGATCCGGTTTGAATTTTTCCGAGTCTCTCTCGACCCTCTTTGACTTCATATGAGTAACCAAGTCAAATGATTTACTTTCTGTTGGTGGTTGTAAAAAAATCCATTTTATTCTCTTGTTTTTCTCGATTCTTCAACCTCTTTTTTTGTCATATCTCGGAAACTATTTGGAATTTTTTAACGCGGTTGCGATTTTTCTAAGTCTCTTTGTACCCCCTTTCACTTGGCACAATAACAAATCGGTCGGTAGAGTTTTCAGTTTTTACCCTATTTTCAGGCTCGTTTTTCATCATTTTTGCACACATTTTTAGCTATATCTCCGAAACTATTGCGAATTTCGGGCTGCGCCTTGCATTTTTCCGAGTCATTTTGGACCCCCTTTGATATGTTAAAAGGGCAATCAAATCGGTGACCCATCATTTTTTCGCAAAAATGGCAAGGGGTATACCTTAAGATTTTCTCAATTTCGTCAAGGCCCTGTCCCGTCTAAACTAGCGAACGAAACCTATAAGTAATATAGATTTTCTTAAAGCTCTTTGGACGCACTTTGACGTGGGACTAGTCGCGATCAGCAATTTTGAAAAAAAATTTTTTGCGCTCTCTTAAAATCGTCATATCTCGGAAACTATGAAGAGTTCAGCGCGCGGAAAGTGGTCTATCTTCAGGGCAAATTACCCTCTATCGACTGGTATCGGTCCGAAAGAAAAAAAAAATTTGACATTTTTCGCCATTTTTACCGATTTTAAGCCAATTTTTCTAATATTTCTATCTATTTTTCATCACATCTCGAGAACTATTGCGAATTTTGGGATCCGGTTTGAATTTTTCCGAGTCTCTCTCGACCCTCTTTGACTTCATATGAGTAACCAAGTCAAATGATTTACTTTCTGTTGGTGGTTGTAAAAAAATCCATTTTATTCTCTTGTTTTTCTCGATTCTTCAACCTCTTTTTTTGTCATATCTCGGAAACTATTTGGAATTTTTTAACGCGGTTGCGATTTTTCTAAGTCTCTTTGTACCTCCTTTCGCTTGGCACAATAACAAATCGGTCGGTAGAGTTTTCAGTTTTTACCCTATTTTCAGGCTCGTTTTTCATCATTTTTGCACACATTTTTAGCTGTATCTCCGAAACTATTGCGAATTTCGGGCTGCACCTTGCATTTTTCCGAGTCATTTTGGACTCCCTTTGATATGTTAAAAGGGCAATCAAATCGGTGACCCATCATTTTTCCGCAAAAATGGCAAGGGGTATACCTTAAGATTTTCTCAATTTCGTCAAGGCCCTGTCCCGTCTAAACTAGCGAACGAAACCTATAAGTAATATAGATTTTCTTAAAGCTCTTTGGACGTACTTTCACGTGGGATTAATCGCGATCAGCAATTTTGAAAAAAAATTTTTTTTGCTTTCTTAAAATCGTCATATCTCGGGAACTATGCAGAGTTCAGCGCGCGGAAAGTGGTCTATCTTCAGGGCAAATTACCCTCTATCGACTGGTATCGGTCCGAAAGAAAAAAAATTTGACATTTTTTGCCATTTTTACCGATTTTAAGCCAATTTTTCTAATATTTCTATCTAGTTTTCATCATATCTCGAGAACTATTGCGAATTTTAGGATCCGGTTTGAATTTTTCCGAGTCTCTCTCGACCCTCTTTGACTTCATATGAGTAACCAAGTCAAATGATTTACTTTGTGTTGGTGGTTGTAAAAAAATCCTCTTTATTCTCTGGTTTTTCTCGATTCTTCAACCTCTTTTTTTGTCATATCTCGGAAACTATTTGGAATTTTTCAACGCGTTTGCGATTTTTCTAATAGGTGTACAACTTTGCTCCCGCCGTTTTTTGCATTGGACGAAAGGGAAAAAACGGCGGGAGCAAAGTTGTGTACCTATTAAGTCATTACTTTTGCTCATAACTCGTGAACTATTCCAAATTTTAGGGCGCGGTTTACATTTTTCCGAGTCCCTCTCGGTCTTTCATGTCCTACAGATGAGCAGGTCAAATAATTAACCCTTAGTTAGCAGTTGTAAAAAATCCTATTTTATTCCTCTTGTTTCCTCCTGTCCCTTTACTGTCGCACCCGAAAAGAAAGCTTCATCCGCGTCCCCGAGCGAATCGCCGTAGCTGGCGAAACTCAGCAACTCTCCGACGGATGGCGGCACCCTCCCGCCACGTGTTTCCACCGTCTCCCACACTTGGCCCGCTAGACTAGGCATTGAATCGGCTTATCTGTGTTAGAGTAGGTTCCGTCCCGCATGTTCGTCAGATACATCGCATTATCATGAATCGTGACTCTTCAATAGTGCCTTGCCCGGGGCTTTCATCAACGTCAGAGTCTACACGCCACTTGCGATAAAAAGGGACGTACGTGCGAGACGCTGAAAGTTGCGGTAAACGGCCGGTACGCTTAGTCGAGGTTAGGTTTGTGGTCTGCCGTCGGTGCGATTCGCAAAGACCGTCCGAGATGCGGGCTGCTATCGCTGTCTTTTGCGTGTTTCTCGGCTGTTGCACCAACGTCGTGTTCCTCGAGCTGCTCGTTAAGTGAGTATCACGAGAACGCATATCGCGACTGATTGCGTAATCTTCTGCACTCGTTGATCGCGAGATACGTGCACCTGTATCACGCATGTCAACAGAAAGGGTAGACGTGGGGTTGACTTGATGTCGACGGATGACTTTTACGAGGGAAGACGGTGGCGAAGTAGTTTCAGCGAAAATTTTCAATGGCATTTCAAAACGCGAGAAGACAAAGGGTGCAGGTGTTTGATTTTCTTATTCTTCGTTTTTTGAGGAAAACTGGCCGGGGCACTGGTGTGTTGGCACGTTGTTTACGTGACGTTAGAGTGTTTCTTTTTGAGCAGTTGCGTCCTTAACCCATTTGCATCATTCGGCGGAATAATCCGCAAACAAATACTGATCATTATCACTGGAAGCGGATAAATCCGTACACAATCGTTTTTGTTTTTGTTTGTTTGTTCGGTAAAAAGTAGTTCACTTAGAAGGGCGTATGTAAAAAGCAAAAGGTTCATGTTATGAAAAATGTAATGTAACGTGTTGAGGATACAATCAAATTAAAGTGAAAAGGGGTGAAATAAAAATAGAATCAATAAAATAAAATAAAAATTAGAGTAAAGAAAGAAGAACGGTATAAAGTAATTAACACATTTGCATCATTCGGCGGAATAATCCGCAAACAAATACTGATCATTATCACTGGAAGCGGATAAATCCGTACACAATCGTTTTTGTTTTTGTTTGTTTGTTTGGTAAAAAGTAGTTCACTTAGAAGGGCGTACATAAAAAGCAAAAGGTTTATGTTATGAAAAATGTAATGTAATGTGTTGAGGATACAATCAAATTAAAGTGAAAAGGGGTGAAATAGAAATAGAATCAATGAAATAAAATAAAAATTAGAGTAGAGAAAGAAGAACGGTACAAAGTAATTAACACATTTGCATCATTTGGCGGAATAATCCGCAAATAAATACTGATCATTATCACTGGAAGCGGATAAATCCGTACACAATCATTTTTGTTTTCAGCTTATCAGAATTCGTTAAAGAGTCTGTACGATAAAGAAACAATAAAGAATTTTGTGTTTTACAATACAACAATATTATTCTTCTTACATTTCTGGTTATACGTTCAAAATAATACAATAATAAAAAAAATAATAGATAATAAAATTTAACAAAATTAGGTATCATAATGAATTACAGTTCGGATTTGGATTCAAGCATAGAAATGCAAAGCAGTGCGACTCTATTAATGCAAGTGAACACACGACTTTGTTCGGTAAAAAGTAGTTCACTTAGAAGGGCGTACGTAAAAAGCAAAAGGTTTATGTTATGAAAAATGTAATGTAATGTGTTGAGGATACAATCAAATTAAAGTGAAAAGGGGTAAAATAAAAATAGAATCAATAAAATAAAATACAAATTAGAGTAAAGAAAGAAGAACGGTACAAAGTAATTAACACATTTGCATCATTTGGCGGAATAATCCGCAAACAAAAACTGACCATTATCACTGGGAACGGATAAATGAAATTGTATGCCAACATTACATTATTTTACTGTCGTAAGTGGTGTAACTATCAACGTCAATGGAATGTCCAGGCGCGATGTTTTCAAACTATTTTTCAACGTGGAACTAGTCCAAAAAATAGTTCTCGAAAATACAAGGAATATATAATAATTTGAGTAACCCCATAACATTATTTCTAATGAGAATAAACACTAAAAGTCTTCCTTGCGTATGCTGGTATCGGCAACATTTAGCTGCGCATGTCGGATTTTTGAGTAAGATTGCAGATTTAGTGCGATGATGCAAATGGGTTAATTTATTATTGCGCTGTAGCGTGGGAACGAAGTTGGAAATGGGTGTAAACAGAAGTAAGTGATAACGGCGTGAAAAATGTGGGAAGGGAAGGACTCGGTTTAAGCACTCATGTTTGGTTATTTACACGGTTTGATAATTGATTCTCACATCGTTTGTGTTTTTGGGAATGATGGATGGGGACGGAAGCATAAAAGTGTGTGTACTTTTATATTTTATTTGAAAATGCCTTTTAAAATTTGGGTGAACTCTTCGTCACTGTGGTCCTTCTTTGCAAGAGAATTGTATTAATATATTTTTGGTCTTACGCTACCTTGTCATCACGAATTTTTATATGAATGAAACAATTATATTCATTTATGTGAATAACTTAGTTTCAAAAGAATACAAGTGATGCTGACCTGTAGTTTGGAATATATGCCAAGCTATGTATGCCAGTAATAATGCTCCAAAATATTGAAAAAACTTATTGTTAATATGTACAATCCTCACATAAGTCAGTTCTTATTCAACAGAATATTTATTTGTTAGTGCAGAATACAATTTTATTTGTATAGTGTTATATCTGTTACTTCTATTCTTTATTCATTGTTTGAGTAAAATTTTGTTCTCCATTGGATGCACATAATCTAGTGTTTTCTTCTGAAATCATCAGAAAGTAATGTTGTTATTGTCGGTTTCTTCACAGAGATGATCCTGGAAGTGGCAATCTCATCACTTTTGCCCAATTTTTGTTCATATCCATTGAAGGTTTCCTGTTCACATCAAAATGTGGGACTGTCAAGCCCAACATAGGAATCAAAGATTACTTTATACTAGTGTCCATGTTCTTCATATCAAACGTCTGTAATAATTATGCGTTCGATTTTAATATACCCATGCCCTTGCACATGATATTCAGAGCTGTAAGTGATCACCTTCAGCCATCGTTGAAAATAGATTTGCAAGGTTGAATTGTGGTAGACTCATGGTTGATAATGTTTTAGGGTTCTCTGATAGCTAATATGGTAATGGGTATTATTATTTTAAAG
The DNA here is from genome assembly GCA_033815515.1 of Cryptocheilus praepositus. Classification (NCBI taxonomy): domain Eukaryota; kingdom Metazoa; phylum Arthropoda; class Insecta; order Hymenoptera; family Pompilidae; genus Cryptocheilus; species Cryptocheilus praepositus. The sequence continues at coordinate 548,230 of JAWWQZ010000197.1, forward strand.
AAGAAATATGTATTTAGTAAGTATTTAGCTGTTTTCATGATAACTGGTGGCATCGCTATATGCACCATTGTCAGCGGTCAGGATATTAAGTCGCTGCAATCTGTACACACGGAAAAGATTGAGACAACGCCATTAGAAGATTTCTTTTGGTGGACGCTGGGTATTTCATTGCTGACAATTGCACTGTTTGTCTCCGCCAGAATGGGTATTTATCAGGAGGTACTACACGCTAGGTATGGAAAAAATGCCAGGGAAGCTTTGTATTACACGGTATGTGCACCTTAATTACATACGCCCTAGCTCAAAGGCAAGCAGGGCACGTACAATTCATTGTCCAACGAACCGAAGAAAGCATAGAACGTTTTTCCAGCATTTACTGCCACTGCCATTCTTTCTCACGTTGGCGCCTAACATTTGGGAACACCTGAAAGTGGCTATGGCGTCGGAACCAGTGCTATTACCTGTAATCAATGCACAAGTGCCAAAGTTAATCGCCTATTTAATCGGGAATATTCTTACTCAGTATCCTTTTCTCGCAGCAGACCCATGCGGGCCTCGTATTAGAAGTGGCCAAACTTTATGCCGTTAGAACACAACCGCACACGATTATATTTGTACTTAACCACGTTCACAGATACATGTGCATCAGTTCCGTGTTCGTCCTGACGACAGAATGCACGTCTCTTACAGTAACGTTGGTGATAACGTTGCGTAAGTTTCTGTCATTATTATTCTCTATAGTCTACTTCAAGAATCCATTCACGATGTACCACACCATCGGTACGGCCCTAGTCTTCACCGGTACGATTATCTTCACGGAAGTGGTGCCAAAGATTAAGGAGAGTTTGCGGCAAAGGCCAGAGACGAAAAAAGTACAATAACAAAGAATGCTGCACATTCAGCGAGCGAGACGTTATATGCTTTCTTGTCTGTTTTAGCGAAAGAAGCTACGAAAGTTTACAGGCAGGCTCGAAATCAGAGTTAAGACGTTTTTTTATCCGCTGTGTATATAGAATGTTTTACGTAGAGTAGCGAATAATCGATAACGAACGCCTCGAACGGTCATTCCTATATCATGACTACCGACTTTTATGCTTTAGAGTTAGTCAGTATTAAAAGTGTCGTTGGGAAGTTAGAAGAACTTTTGGTATAACCGTTCTTGATCCCCATTACAGACATGGTGCCAGGCAGCTTACAGATTTTAGCTTTCTTTTCGTTTTCGTAAGAACCTATCCCTGTTTTTTCCAACGTAATAAAACTTAATGATTGAAAACTCTTTAACTACGCTTACGAATTTTTCTCAATATATCATGTACAGTTAGTTACCAGTTAAGTTGCGAAGACGGTTTGTGTTATCGTGTCTTCAGCATACCGTACTACGTAAGAGTGACGTGGCATTATTGGGCTCTGACTTTCAATTTCTAAGAAACTAATATGTGAACTGTCCTGTGTGTGCTTTCACTCCGATTATCTAGACACATTTCATCATAGCGGTTCCTATACTTGTAGGTAGATGAAACAGCATTAATTATGTCCATGGACGATCCAAAAGTGCCTTAAGTAACGACGATTGACAAAAGTATTAAAATTTTCTGCTGGTTAAATGAAATCGTGTTGACGTTCGTGAGATGTTGTTTGAATATTCTAACTGGCAATTGGAACAATTCAAACATTAATTGTCACTAGCTTTTACACAGAGTGGGTTAGACGATTGGATCTGACTGCAACTTTTTTTTATTGACTTTAAAGAGGAATGGCAGGAGGAAAATTGTGTGGGATGGCAATGTTTATTTTACTATTAAGTTATCCTTTGCTCAGTTAATAAATGATTTTCTGTATACGCACAGTTGCACCTTCTTTCTTTTAAACCGAAGCTTTATACTTTGCGTACAGTCATTCTAATCATAATTTTGCGTATACAAGTATTGTGGCAAGTTTGCGATGGGTCAGTATCGTATAAGATATTTTACCTTGTATGCAAGATATCTACTGTATCATAAGTGGAACATTAAATCTGAACTCAATGAGTTGACAACATCGTACCTGGTCGCTTGATAACAAATTAATGTATTTCCCGTAAAATGTTCTTTCTTCGGCAACTGCTTTAATATTTCTATACGCAAATATTATCGATATATTAATAGAATTAATTTATTTAATAAAATAACTTGACAAATAAATAAACATTGCAGTGCAATGTCATTTTTTCTTTAAACATTTTATGCTGTAATTAATAAAAAAAGAGGTAAAACTACAGTGTTGTGGTTGAACTTGTGTAGGAAGTTCTCTAGGAAACTGTTAGGAGGAATACGAAAAAATGTAGTTACTGTTTCGGAAAGGAATAATTGTCCATATTCATTCCTGATTACTGTTCTTTAGCTGTTTCCATTTACCTTCTGTCTGCGAAAATAGTTCCATTATCAAGCAACTCATATATTGTGCATACACGTTTACACAGTATGCAATATGTTTATATGCATTTTATGTAAAAAATCGGAACCGTCATTTTTATATTTCCGTATTGTCGGTGTAATCGTTTTTTTTTTAAATGAGTTTCCTAAATGGCAGACTGATTTCACTTTTTCTCAGTTCTGCATTTTCATTGCTGAACGACTGAATAGATAGGGTGAGTCACAAAAGTCTTCATACATTGAATTTGTAATTATTGTATGTTACAAAAGAAATGAAAGTTCCACGTTACAGAATCGTCGGTGGTTTGAAAACAACACATGATTTTCGTTTTGCTTCAAATATTTACACATTTCTGGACGAAATTAAAAAGACGTAAATATGTAGCCGGCCAAAGTCTACGTACAGTAATTATAGTTACAAAAAATCATAATAAAATTGAACTAGCGTTACATTAATATCTTGCTTGCCCTCCTTTGGTTTGTTTTACGCCACACTTTACTTTCCTATAGGATTCGAAGATATACTTACTTTTGTCACTAAATATTTCTCCGCAAAGCCAAGCCGTTTCTGCTGATTTGCTTTCGAAATAAAGAGTTCTTTCCTTACGGTTCTTCCGCGAAAACCAGCCTTTCTGATGACTCTCCTGATATTTTGGATTACAAATCTTTCCCAACTCTTGTGCAACGTAGTTCCTTGTATTTTTCTGATTACAAAACTCAAGTCGAAGCTTTTTGTGACCGATTGTACAGTTGCCCGACTTTTGTTAACAATTCTGGTAGTTTCAGTGAATGATTTTCGCGCTTCCAAACTTGACTTTCAAATTTCGTATGTCTACAGGAATTTATTTTCTTAGCAGCGCGGTCATGAACTATTGGCGTAGCACTTTTTACACAGTCTTTCCGAAGTTCTTCAAACTGAAATTAAAGCTGCGAAACCGACATTCCATATTTATAGGACATAACGTAACGTTTTCCTAGAGTAGCTGAGCTGTACGTAAAATCTGTGATTTTTATATCTACGTTTTTCCATTTTTTCCTGAAAATACGGAATATAACGAGGACATAATATAACGTTTTCCTACAGTAGCTGAACTGTATGTAGATTTTTGTGATTTTTATATCTACGTTTTTCCATTTTTTCGTGAAAATACGTGAATATAGCGAGGACATAATATAACGTTTTCCTACAGTAGTTGAGCTGTATGTAGACTTTTGTGATTTCTATATCTACGTTTTTCCATTTTTTCGTGAAAATACGTGAATATAACGAGGACATAATATAACATTTTCCCACAGTAGTTGAGCCGTATGTAGACTTTTGTGATTTTTATATCTAAGTTTTTTCCATTTCTCCTGAAAATACGTGAATATACTAAGCGAAGTCAAGGCCATGACGTCTTAAGAAAGCATAAACAATTCTGTAACAACGTGGAACTTTCCTTTCTTCTCATAAGTTAAATATTTACAATTCGATGTGTGTATGAAGACTTTAGTGACCGACTGTATTACTCCGGGCGATCAATTTTCTTGACTCTCCTCGGAAACCGTTCAGTCTGACATCCAGCAAACTTGCTTCCACGGTTCCTTGAAGCACTTTTTCAACTCAACATTATCACTCGCGTTATCAAGCGGCCGACATTAGTTCGCAGCACACTGATTCGCATAGTCACACAGGCAATCGGCTCGTCGCGTTATCGGTGTCCATCAGTAAAGCTTAGCGACTCTATGTATTAAGGGGTTATGCCTACTTGGGTTGGTGAAAAAAGTCGACTTTTTTTTTATTGCATTTTCTTAATGTATATCATTTTAAGAATATTTCCTCAAAAGTACATAAGAATCGGAGCACACGTTCAAAAATTATAAGCGTTTATCCGGAGCGCTACTGTGTATGATTAGTAAAGAGCTTGAAACTTTAAACGCGATTGTCTCGAAACTGTGTTTTTTAAAACATACGGTTGCGGTGACCACGATTTCTCAAAAACTACTTCACCGATCGGACTCTAATTTTATATACTTATTTGTCATTACAATAGGCAGGGCCTGCTATTATCGCAGTAATTCCATCTCATTGCCTTAACTTGCAACTGCCCGGAAAAATCTTAAGGAAACATATTTGAACAAACGTTTTCTGTACGTACATTTTCCTCAGCAATAACACGAAGTATCTTCGTGTCCCCTCAGAGGGGACAGTCGAGTGCAAAGGGTTAATATGAGACATGCCTCTGTCCTTCACCAAACCGGAGAACGGACACAGTGCGCACAAAATAAAAACAGAGAGAAGCTAGGCACAATGAATAATGAGACGCACGCAGTCTCAAATTTTGTCGCAAGTCGCGTTATCGGTGTCCATCAGTAAAGCTTAGCGATTCTATGCATTAAGGGGTTATGCCTACTTGGGTTGGTGAAAAAAGTCGACTTTTTTTTTATTGCATTTTCTTAATGTATATCATTTTAAGAATATTTCCTCAAAAGTACATAAGAATCGGAGCACACGTTCAAAAATTATAAGCGTTTATCCGGAGCGCTACTATGTATGATTAGTAAAGAGCTTGAAACTTTAAACGCGATTGTCTCGAAACTGTGTTTTTAAAAACATACGGTTGCGGTGACCACGATCTCTCAAAAACTACTTCACCGATCGGACTCTAATTTTATATACTTATTTGTCATTACAATAGGCAGGGCCTGCTATTATCGCAGTAATTCCATCTCATTGCCTTAACTTGCAACTGCCCGAAAAATCTTAAGGAAACACATATTTGAACAAACGTTTTCTGTACGTACACTTTCCTCAGCAATAACACGAAGTATCTTCGTGTCCCCTCAGAGGGGACAGTCGAGTGCAAAGGGTTAATATGAGACATGCCTCTGTCCTTCACCAAACCGGAGAACGGACACAGTGCGCACAAAATAAAAACAGAGAGAAGCTAGGCACAATGAATAATGAGACGCACGCAGTCGCCTGCGTGTTTCTTCGTTGCTTTCACGATGCAAGTATATTTTCGTTCTGTAGAATATACTTTTATACAATAAATACATTCCTTGTCTATCTACCAACAGCATTTAATTTAACTTCGAACGTTAGGGCACGGTATCGCGACTGCTTCATTGATCATCGGAGTGTGCAGGGCTCGTCGATCGGAAGGTTCTCTCAATCATAGGATGAGCATGTAAGCGGGGGAGGAAAGTACTTGGATATGCGGAATCGACACGTGAAAATGGGATGGTGTTCGTTAACCCTTTCGCTACGGCGGTCTTGTCCACAATTTGACTTTACGCTTACGCTTAACCCCTTAACTTATGGTTTTCGTTCGAGAATTTTGGCCCGGAAACGTAAACAAGCCCGCGCAGCCTTCGAACCATTCGCATGACTTGTTTAGTACGATGATCGGGCCAATCGTAAATATTACGGGCATCGGTTTGTAATTTGTCCCACCACAAATAGCACAGACGATAATTGTATCACGCCAGTGCAGATTATTAATTTTCTATTACTGATTTTTGTATAAATCAACTTTTTGTAGTTCTTGCATCTACCACAATTATTACATCGGGTTGTAATTACTTATCACATATTCCGGAAAGATCTATAACTTTAGGAGGGTGTCGCCGCTAATATTTATATTTGGCCCGATCATCGGATTACGGGCATAGCCCGTAATATTCATTTGTGGCCCGATCATCTACTATTGTAGGTTAAGGAGTTAAAAATGTGTCGATTATGAATTTTTTAGGAAAAGAACATTTCTGACGAAAGCTACGCCTGATTGAGAATAGGCACATGCAACGATGCTATGCTCCTTAACAAAAAAAAGCAACGTATGGAACAAGAGGTTCACGATAAATGTGCCAAGATAGACTGTCGGGCGATTATAGTCGCCCACAGTAACGAAAGGGTTAAGACGTCGTCTCGTTGTCAGTAAGTAATTCCTGCGGAGGAACGAGTCGACGGAAAATACGATACATTTGTCGCACAGGATGACTGTCCGCAGGCCACGAGCCCGAAACTAGCGATCGCGTGTGTGTGTGGTCGTTGAACGAGGAAAAACAAACGTCATACGCAATTACGGTATAAACGTACAAAAATGTAAGAAAGTAAACCTAAAATTGAAGGGGCGGGTAATCGTCGTCACACGATTAGCGTGTCTAAAGAAAAACAACGAACGGTTGTTCTGGTGCTCTCGATAAGAGAAGGTAGGCGAATGTCTAGAACCGATGTGTCGGGCAGGGAAATCAAAAAGGTGTTTTTCTTTATCGGCCCGTTACGGGGTTTGAGGGACGAATCACTTTCGAATGTTGAAACCTGGCGTGGCAGACACAATTCGTTAATTGGAGTTTCTTTCATTTTGTAATTGACGGGTATTGTGTAAAAATAGTTTTTATCGTTTTATAAAACTAAGAAATGTATGGTTTTTTTACGGCAGCGTAGCCGCTTTTTAAACTTTTTTTATTGAAAGTCACTTTGGCTCAAATTATGTATTTTGAAGGCCATACTATTTAGCAGATGATAGGATGTACGGATATATTTCTTATTCGATGGATAAAAACAGTACTACATACCTAAAATAAGGAATCAGAAAACCGAAATTTCTATGTCGATTTCTGTATAGTCCGTTCTGCGTGATTTAAATAATACTTCTAAAAAAATGGATATCTATCGTAAGATTAGTATAGATTATAAACAACATAATCAGTATCGTCCATAGCCCAAGTCTTAACATTCGAGACAGTTTCATCTTTTAAAGCTCACAATGGGCCGATAAATAAACTACGTGTTTCTTCGATTTTTAACATAATCCAAGTGAAATCAAATCGGTCTCGAACTAGACGTAACATTTGTGTACTTGAAACTCAAATAGCACGAAACTTCTTCCATTGACCCAGGTCAAGTACTAGAATACTCACGTAAGGAAAAAATCGATGTACTCCAACCATCAAAATAGTTCAAACCATTCAAGTAGATCGCTACTATTCGATCGATTTGAACTGAAGCACCTTATTCCTGCCTTTTTCAAACATTTGACCAACCTCAATCTACCCGCGCATCATAAAATTGTCCGAAACCAAAAAATACTAAATTCTCACGCTTCGCAAACAAAAGAGACTTTGTTGCGATTCGCCAACGTCAAATATAAACGGTCATACACTCGAATATCGATTACTTCGCATGATTGGAGAAGTCGCGTCGACTTTCGATCGACCTATTCTTTCCGAGTACTTCAACAGCCCCACCGTATTCTGCTCGTTCGTCGCCAATTCCTTTGCCGCGCGATTTTTTTGGGAGAGAAATCCTAAGGGCTGCTACTCTTAAATTGGTCAAACGTATACGAAACATTTCGTCGGTGTCCTCGGTCGGCTGACACTCGCGAGGAAACCGGTCACGACTACGGACCGACTGAAAGACACTTTTTGTTCGTTAATCACTGAACCCGTATCGTTCACTTGCCGCCGTGGACGAAACAGAGCACGCTTTGTTCGTGTCTTCCCGTTTTCTTGCGCTTCGGCTTAAACGGATTAAACGATTGCGTGAAAAGCTACGGGAATGGACGTCAATGTTGTGTAGTTCGAAAAATGTCGATCAGCCTAAGGTAGACAATATCGAGGAAGGCGGAAAATGTACATGGACTTCAACAAAAAAAGATCTGCATGACGGTTGTAATACCAAATACGTGTTGAGAGATGAATATAAGTAACGTCTGACTTTGACAAATAGTACAGATGCTCAAGGTTGCCATTTAAAGCACTTCGGTTGAGAGATGAATATACACGCTTATAACGCAATAATAAACACGCGCTAAGAGGTGAATATAAACAACGTCTGACTTTGACGAATAGTACAGATGCTCAAGGTGGTCGTGAGAAGAGTTCAAACACTTCAGTTAACAACGTTCAAGCAATAGTTTGCCATAATCGGAAGTTTCATACGCCGAAATATGCTTATATTCATCTGCTGGCGTCTGTACGATTTGTATGACGGGTGTAATACTAAATACGCGTTGAGAAATGAATATAAGTAACGTCTGACTTTGAGAAATAGTACAGATGCTCAAAGTGGCCGTTAGAAGAGTCCAAACACTTCAGTTAACAACGCTCAAGCAGTAGTTTGTCGGAATCAGAAGTTTCGTACGCCGAAGTACGCTTATATTCATTTGCTGACGCCTGTGCGAATTCAGTATCGCAACTTTTATACAGCTAACTCTTTTGTCGAAGTGACTGTACATTTTGCTTGGCACCCTCCGTGTATTATATCGATAGGATAGATAGCCGATTTAGATCGGATAGAATTGTTGCCAACCTGGATGGACGCGCATTGTGAACCTCGAAAAATATCGATCGAATAAAACGGGTGATGTGTGCTATCGAAGCTACCGTCAGATAGTGGCCTTAGACAATTGAGTCTAATTGACAACACGCGGACCAACGAGAAACGTGTGTTGATGTCGCAAACTTCGGAGAATGTCGGTCAGAGTGAAGTAAACATATTGTATTGACAGTATCCTTAGACAGTCGATCGGGATCGAATGAATTTCCTTGAGTCAGGATTTGGAGAATGGTAGTGACGTAAGGCTGGCCTCGTGATGCGAGTCAGTAAACGAATAACGTTGTGCAGAGACTGACTCGATGTCTTCGAGTGAGGCAATTTACCGTGTCCACTCAGCGACGATCACAAATGCGCTGTGTGAATCATATAACGTCACCTCTGTTTTCGTTTTCATACAAGATAATTCAACACAAATTCAGCCACATCCTTCCGAATTCATTATCAATCACGTGCAATTCCTACAAGCACACCTTGAAATTTAAGTTGAAAAACACTGACTGATTCGCCAACAACGACGATGGTTATATAGTGCGATGTAGGATATTGCGAGACGCGGTCACGTTATACGATTCACTTTCTGTGCAGGACAAGTATGTAATTCCTGTGACGTCACGTGTGGGTCGTGTCACACGGAGCACGCGACGATGTTAGGTGTTAAAACAATTATACCAGCGGTTGCATTAATGAATATAGTTGTCGCGTGACGGGCACACGGTCGAGTGTCGATACGAGGACTCGTGCGAACATTGGGCATTAGAAGGGAAGGAGCTCGGGATTTTCCACGACCTTGAAAATGTTTGACAACTCGTCGACAAGCGTCTCGTATCTGTAGGCCACTCTGATGTCGGGCACGTTGGTTCGTGTTATGTCGTTGCCGGCGACTCCTTCCTTCGTGTAGTTTGGTCCAAGCCAGTATTGCTTGCTCTGCAATGCAACGATCGAGTTTTATTGGCTAATTAAGGTAGGCGTTTCAGTTAACACTTTACCGACCGCTATTAACTGAAGATGCCACTCACTAACGACCGACTCTGTTTTGGATATCGCGCAGGAATTGTGTATGTGCCTATTTGTAAAGCTTTATAACTGAAAAGTACTGAATGTGTTGTTGAGAATCCGTTGGTTTCAAAGCAGTGTCATTTTATTCTCATTTAGAATTGTCATAATATCATCTGATATTTATTTTATCTAATATAACCGTTGACTAACCGTCGATTAATCGGCTTTTCAGTGGTCAACGGTTATATTAAACAAAATAAATATGATATTATGTTATGACAAGTCTAAATGACAATAAAATGGCACGGCTTTGAAACCAAAGGATTCTCAACGGCACAATGCGTATTTCTGAGTTATAGAGCTTTACAAATAGGCACATATTGACGCATAGGTCAAAATATGCGACAGAAATGTTTTCCACACGTTAAAGTCATTTCAGGTGTTAAACGTGTTTTAAATTTGCCACCTGACCAATATGAAAAATACCGATTTCTAGAATATCGTGCATTTCACGCACAATCTATGCCACGAAATTGATCAAGTTGACTTCTGAAAACTTCAAATTTACGCGCAATGATTTACTAACCTTATGTGGGAAACCGCTCATCAGAACAGAGTTGCGAGCCAACTCGCACATATCACAGGAGCTGAGCTTCCAAACTTGAGCAGCGATACTGTATTCTTCCATTAGAGGTTCCTAAGCACAAGATGAGTTTGCGTCTTTAGTAGCAGCTCCAAAATAATAGAAACGTTAGACCACCGGGCGTCACCGTTAAATTCCAATAAAACCCTACTTCGATTTAGTCGAGACTTGTCAAATGAATCGGGTTTAACTATTAATTTGCAAGACAAAGTCACATGTCCATCCACAGCGTGGAACCAGATCTCTTCTTTTATGATGCTTTTTCGCACGTTTTGTATGATGAACGAAATTATAGTGGAACGTACCTTGGTAAAGTGGAATTGCAGTGGGTCGTCAGTGGACAAACTAACGCATAGTCCACGGGCAAGGTACTCTGGCAGCGGATTGCGATGGTAATTGAGGAAGAGGGAGTTGTTGCTGAGTGGCGACATGGCGATGCCAATTTGCGCCAGATAGTACAGGTACTGAAGCACTGGGACCTTTCTAAGCAGCAGACCATGTGAGATATTCTCCGCCATCATGTAACCGCACACAAGATGCTGAATCGGCCCAGCTTCACCGCAATGTGGTCTAAGAACGAAGGTGTTCAGACCCCGATCTCTGTAATGATTTAGTCGGTCAATGACAATATTGCATCTGCTGCAATCATATGTACTGGAGAGAATTTAAATTGATACAGATTAAATTGGTAATAATTATTACCAATCATTAAACTAGTACCGATCAAACTATTATCATTATTAATCTATACCAATTTAATAATTGATGATAGATTAACTTCAGTTGGTATAGACTTTGATTAGATTAGATTATATTAACTTGGTATAGATTAAAAATGATAATGGATTAAACTGCGAATGAGTTTAAATATACGTAATGGCTTTTGAAGATTTCATAGAAACCACTCGAGATGATATAACACACAACAGTTGCAGAAAAGCCCATAAATAATTGTGAGGGTAGCAACACTTTAACTAGGATTTATCGGTGCATAACGTTCGAAGCGTATCAACGCGACATTTGCTGCTAAAAGCAGAAAAGCCATTGCTCACCGAATTTAAATAGATTTAAAAATACTGCTATAGCCGGTACATAAAATATTTTAAAATAAAAATCTCATACTCCCGATGGAGGTGTTTTAGTTTTTAAGCGAACCAAATGTATTTCTCAACTGTAGATTCGAAAGTTACTTCTACAGTAATTATGTGAATATTGTAGACAAAGTTTTCGGCGACTCTGTACTTTTAGGTTGGTAAAGGATGTAACTTACGCTCTGAAATGGTTGAGAACGGTCATGTTAGCATATGTGTAGTATTGGTAATATGCATAAGGCGGGTTCTCAATGTCATCCCATTCTGCAGGAGGGCAAACGTCTTTGTCGAAGAGAGGATTCTCGGGTTTACTCTCATCGTCGACGGAATCGAATCCTATCACCTATAAGAAATTCACAAATCCCTTTTCAGTCCTGACCTTCCAAATTCGATTTTGTAAGAAAATCAAATTAACGTTACTTACATATTGCAGGAACTTGTGTAACTCTGGATGCGTATTGGGATCGTTGGTGACTTCGAATAGGGGCAGGAATATATTGTTCAGAATCTCTTGGAAATTTGTCATCAGCTTGTTCAGTTTGAAAATATCGCTGCACATTAATTAGAAATTCGCTTAGCATCGTACATAATAAACATTTAATCGCGTTATTTTAGTTATCGATTTGTCGGCAAAATTTGTTATGCAGGCGTTGAGAAATGACGTTTTCCATTGCATCACAAAAGAATAGTTTAGAAAACTACATACGTGTACTATGCAACAAAATTAAAGCGCCGGCAAATGATATAAATATATAGAGGGTCTACAGAATAGACTTGTTAAAGGCTTGTGTTCGAACTTTATATATTAAAAACGAATGTCCCCATGAAAATAAGTCGGGAAATCTCTACTTCTCTCGTTATCACGATCACGTCTTCCTATGAATTTTTCTCTCATATTTCTATGTTTCTCGCGTATTCTTGCCTTTTGGAAAGTGTTTCGATGAGTCGCAAATTTGCATTTGATTTTCGAATACATCACGTGTTATATCGAAGTACTTACTAAGTACTAATATAATTGTATTATGCGAGGTACTTACTAAAGTCTGGGAATCTGAATAAGCCAACGAACGTTGTCCGAGTAAACGTCACTCTGAATCGCCCATTTGGCCAATTTGTCCCACTCTTCAGGATTCTTGCCATAAATCGAAAGACGCAGCTCGGCATTCTGATACTTGGACTCCTCGAGATCACTGGCCACTTCCTTGATTATGCTCGCAAAGAATTTACCGTTCAGGTAATTGTCAGTTTTCAGGAAGACCTCGCGAAGTCGACTCTCGCCGATCGGGTTATATTTCGCGTTGAATTTGTCGAATCTGTGGAACGTATTTCTATCCTGTAAACAAAAGGGCAGTGCATGAGTGAATAGGCGCACAATGAATGGAACATGTGAGAGATAACTGGAATTTCTCTGGACCAGGCACGATTCTAATTCGGGGACAAAGAAATTTTAGTTGCAACAATGACTATGAAAGCCTGACATGTTTTAGTACGATGATCGTAGGAATGCGGGAAAAGATAATATAGAAACTGTACAGATAGATAATAGACTAACGGAATAATAGAAGATAGACTATAAAGGTATATAGGAACTATATAGAAACTATAAAGATAATATAGTAATTAAATTATATGTAACTTCTTTCAAGGCATTTTTTTATATATTTCCTATACAAGAAGTCAATTATGAATGAGTTATGTCTGGAAGATAATATTGAAATTGCAATTAAATTATAATGGGACTTTTTTCAAGGTACTATTTTCAACGGTCGCCATTCAAAAGGTCAATTGTGAATGGGTTATGTCGAAAATATAATATTGAATCTATAGTTCAATTACAGAGGATTTTTTGCAAGGTTCTATTTTAGTTATTTGCTATTGAAAAAGTCAACCGCGATTAATCTATGCCCAAAAAATAATGTTTCAACATACTACCTTAACCGGTTTCTGTTCAGAAAGTCAATTATAAATGCGCTATGCCGTACATATAATATTGAATCTGTAGTTAAATTGCATATGATTTGTGATCAAAGCACTATTGCAACCGTTATTTGCTCAAGTATGTAACGATGGCAAAATTAGTATTGATGAGAATAGTACTTCTGCATGTATACTGTTGTATATTAGTAGATGAATCTATAGTTCAATTACAGAGGATTTTTTGCAAGGTTCTATTTTAGTTACTTGCTATTGAAAAAGTCAACCGCGATTAATCTATGCCCCAAAAATAATGTTTCAACACACTACCTTAACCGGTTTCTATTCAGAAAGTCAATTATAAATGCGCTATGCCGTACATATAATATTGAATCTGTAGTTAAATTACATATGATTTGTGATCGAAGCACTATTGAAACCGTTATTTGCTCAAGTATGTAACGATGGCAAAATTAGTATTGATGAGAATAGTACTTCTGCATGTATACTGTTGTATATTAGTAGATGAATCTATAGTTCAATTACAGAGGATTTTTTGCAAGGTTCTATTTTAGTTACTTGCTATTGAAAAAGTCAACCGCGATTTATCTATGCCCAAAAAATAATGTTTTAACATACTACCTTAACCGGTTTCTATTCAGAAAGTCAATTATAAATGCGCTATGCCGTACATATAATATTGAATCTGTAGTTAAATTACATATGATTTGTGATCGAAGCACTATTGAAACCGTTATTTGCTCAAGTATGTAACGATGGCAAAATTAGTATTGATGAGAATAGTACTTCTGCATGTATACTGTTGTATATTAGTAGATGAATCTATAGTTCAATTACAGAGGATTTTTTGCAAGGTTCTATTATAGTTACTTGCTATTGAAAAAGTCAACCGCGATTAATCTATGCCCAAAAAATAATGTTTCAACACGCTACCTTAACCGGTTTCTATTCAGAAAGTCAATTATAAATGCGCTATGCCTTACATATAATATTGAATCTGTAGTTAAATTACATATGATTTGTGATCAAAGCACTATTGCAACCGTTATTTGCTCAAGTATATAATGATGGCAAAATTAGTATTGATGAGAATAGTACTTCTGCATGTATACTGTTGTATATTAGTAGATGACGTGACAAAGATACTCGTAGGATGAGAAACGAATAGAGAGGGTTGGGAACTTACGGCGTGTACATCTAGCATGTCAACGCTAAGGTCGTAGGTCGTCAGGTTCATAGATTGAAACACTTCGCGCAGTGTCATAGTCTCGCCATTTTTCGAGCAAGTCACAATTTCGTCCGCGTGATTCTTCAACGTCTTTTTAATGAACCTAAGTAGGTGCTTCTGGTTCATGCACGAGGCTGCGTGAATGTGCGTGTCAACCTGTAATTTAAATGAAAAATGAGCAAACAACGTACTCTCAAACGTAGACAAAATCGATCGGTCTGATATCGTTCCTCGTAAGAACGAGAGCTCTTACAAGAAAGCCTTGTTTAACATTCCTAATTAATTTTATCGTCGATCATATATCGTGCTTCTAGTTTTTACGTAAACATTAAAAGCGTTACATTTAAACACTGTTCTAATTTATAATATCACGTCTACAGATATGTTAAACATCTTGCAGAGTTTTAATCGTCATTATACTTCGTTATAATTATTAAATAGAGAAAGCTGTGTTAAGTATTCCTGTTTTATTTTGTTACTACAGTTACGTCTTTGCGGTTGTACGAATTATGTAATAATCATTAGATATTCAATCACCTATCATGCTTCTAAGTTTTACATAACCGCTTCTCGCTTAGAATCTTACAAACCCAACACTCAATTGCAACATATACAATATTATGCCTATAGAAATATTAAACATCGCGTTTTCGTTGCAATTATTGAATAGAGCAAGCTCCGTACAACATTCTTGACTTTTATGATTTCTATTAGGGTTTCAACCATCATCATATTTCGTTCCAATCCTTACATATTCAACGTACCTTTCTGATGTTGTAAAAGTCTCTATGCGGCACTGCTTTCTGACTTGCCAATTCACGTAGTTCGTTAAGCAACACGTGAAGCTGAAATTTAGACGACAGGTAACTGAGTCTTCGATAGCAGAAGGACTTTAATGGTCCGTCGGCGATCATGGCACATAGTAGGTTCATGTCTCTGACAAATACTGCCAGATCGGGATAAGCATAAGGTATGGGCTTCTGATTGGCATGGTCCTCCTCGTTCGCAAACACGTTGAACACGCCATTAACAGGCGCTATCTTATATTCCTTCGACGGCAGAAACTCGCACTTCCAAGGATCTCCACGCGATGCTGGCGCATGCACAGGATGATCTGAGAATTTCAATAACTGTCAGATGATGTGTCTGATTTCAGCCTTATTGTCATTTCCTTAAATAATTAAGGAATATAAAATCCTTTTTTGTCGTTGAAAGTATATATACCTAAATATATACCATAATATATATATGAATAATGTGAACAAGTATATAAATAGATAAAATAAATATGCATGTAAATATATAGCGAAGGGGTTTCAACCCAAAAAGGACTTTATATTCCTTAATTAATTAAGTAAATTTAAATAACGTTTTCTTTAGTATCGACGTTGTCTAGTAAGCTCGAAATTCTATTAGGTTGGTGCGAAAATAACTGCGGTTTCTGCGAGCTGTTGAGATGCTGATTTTTAATCCATTGACTGCCAACTACGAGATCTCTCGTAGTAAGCGTCTGTACCAAAAGTGTTTTTCTTTCGATAAAAATACTGTAGATGCCATACCATTTTACAATTACAATATTATATCAGTAACTTAATAATATTATATTTTGTAAAACTTCGTGTCTTCTTTAAAATAAAACTGTGGCACCCAGGGCAAGACGCGCTAAATTTGCGTGACAGTCAATGGGTTAAGCAAAGTGTAAATGTTGAAAAGCCACTGAATGGGCAGCATTTAGTTTGTCTACAGTCTAATTGCTTTCCGTGGGTTTGCTTCAATAACAAAAATTCACATTGTTATCGGTATGGAAAAGAGTCCGTAGCGTTTACTCTGTCGATGTTGCACGTTTATGGAATTAGTTACTGTACTAATCGATTTTTATGAGAACGCGAAAATGAGAAAACTCCGAAACATCAGCAACGTGAGAATACTGTGTTTCCTATTTTGAACTGAGTGAAAAAAGTAAATAAAAAAGAAGAAAATTTAAAGAATACATTTAACGCGTTACGGCCCCTGCAACTCTGTAGTTTCGAAACGTGCAGACGAAAAATCGTTTTTAATCAATCAACTGAACAACCGACAAAAGCGCTTCGGTTCATAATATCTCTTCCATTTTTAACAAATCGTATTTTACTATATTACGTGATCAAGTACTACAGAATATGATTGAATTGTGCAAAATGAAGATAATGCGAAGGTATCGGTGACCAAAGAATTGAATCACTATTTGATATTAATTGCATTTACAAGATTATAAATGCTGTCGCTTGGGCATATATCTCACCGATCCATGGCAGTCAAAGTGTTAACGTGACTCTGACACAAAACATCCAATTTCAATGCAGCGCTCTTTGACACAACAGCAGATGTTTGAACAGCCGCCCGATAAACAAACAACCGTCGTTACTTTTGCACCAACATAATAACTTGCGTCGCTGTTCGAGAAGGTACGGATGCGGAGTGGTCTTTGAGAGAGGAGTAACTCATTGAAAGATGCTTCAGGTGAGGACTGGAGAGAATCGGAGAGCCTGGCCAAGGAGTGTCTCGAATCAGGGAGCTGATATCGGCGTCTGATCGAACGTCGATCATCTTGTGCTCGGACGTCGGCGGACTTTTACCTTGACAAGCACATTCAACGTGTAGAAAAACGCCAAATCCTCTATTCTTTTCACAGACTCCTGCCGGTCAAACAAGTATTGCCATAGTAGGCGTCGCATAACACCGCTTCAACGACATATTCTTTCACATGACATTAACGACGCTACGCCATTTAAAAGAAAACTACATCCGCGCAATAATGCCAACGGGTCAAAAGTGCCGTTTCGCGAAACGCACGTTTGTACTTTTTCCAAAGCGAACTTCGACATTTCTTTTCAGCGTACCAAAATGCCGACCTTGCAGGTCCAGAAGCGAACAAATTTTTTTTTACTTCGACCACATGAACCAGATGTTGCCGTTAATGCGAGAGAAGCGGAGAGCTTCGTGACCTTTAACACTAGGTTTACGGGCGTTTCTTATATACCTATCTCTACGAGCACCCGTCAAATTGACGGGTAGGTGAAAATACATATTTGCATTTAAAAATCAATTTATTCAAACTCAGTCTGAGTTGAACAATACAAGGCTTCACGTAAAAAGTAAAATATTAATAAGTCAAGATTTTTTTTCCGAATATTTTTTCGATACGAAATTTAGTCTGCTGCATGCTTTGAGTTTCGAATGACGCGAGGATCACTCTGGTAAACCAGTTCGTTCAATATGAAGTAACATGACACCCGAGTCACACAATTCGCTTTGTCACATTATCGAGATGCTATCGGGATAATAAGTTGGGGGCATCTTAGACTTTTCTTTCACTCTTATATTTACTATTAGAGGAATAATTTTACAAACGAACCAAAATATAAGGATTGTTTACGTAATCAGCTAACCGGTCAATTTGACGGGTTTCGTAGAGATAGATATACCACATACAAATTTCAAAATTTAGAAAACTTAAGGAAATAACAATTGTATTTATAAACTCTTTTAATGAAATTAGGAATTTACGATGCAAAGTAGTTAAGATTATTGCTATGATTTTTTGCGTGTTTCATTTGAAAGTTTGAAATCCGTCAAATTGACAGGTCCCGTAAACCTAGTGTTAAAAGCACAAATGTCACCATAATAAGACAGTGTTAGCTACCTGCGATGGCCATACGATCGTCATGCTGAACCTCATCGTCCGTTGTCAGTGGCCTCTTATCGATGCTGCGCAGGAATCGGGACGTGATCGATGGGAAGCTCTGTTTGGAATTGTTCATGTATTTCTCGCGAATGGCCAAGGCCTGCACCAACATTTGCGATGCCTGCTGGAGGTCTTCCAGGGGTACCTGAAAAAACCAATGTTAGCTGAAAATGTACAATTTCTTTTTCAGATTTTTAAATTAACTTTCGTGAAACGCATACTGGAGGAACGGACTGCCAAGAGTGACACCATTCGGGAAATTTGATTTTTTTGTGTCAATGGATTAATGTGTGTTTGCATGGAAGTCATAGGAAGTAACTCGTAGAATTAATCTTGTCATGTATTTTGTACATTCATGTAAAATATAAGTTTTATTTTTATTGCATAGTTAAATACCACTGCAAATTGAAAAACGTAATTTTATTTGTGGTTTGCAATTAATGGTATAAGAACATTTCGCGAAAACAAGCGCGATTTTCTTGCACAGAAGTTCTCATGTTAAAGTTATCCGTAATAACTACAATTTATTAGTTATTGCATCATCTTATAAAACTGCGTCATTTATCTCTACTATTGCATCACCTCAGTACTATATTTATAATATTATTAATTGCATTATTTATAATTAATACCTAAAAGATTAGCTCCTTAAAAAGCATTATCGTTAATTTTTAAACTAAAGAACACAAGGACGTATTATAAAAATAAATATACGTACAACATATTAAGGAAATATAGGAAAAGTTGCGTACATCCCGGACAAAGAACGTAACAACCCTCAAGAATATAACCATAAGTCGCCCACACAAGAATTACCTGCAATAGACCCGCCTACACAAGAGTACCACAATATTGTACAATAACTTTTTATTTGAAATGATACACTTTTTTATCGTCGAAATGTGGACTTTATTTGTTAACTAAATATGCTTCGGGACCACTCGGGTTCCTTCATAAGCAGTATTTTTTTTATCTTCTGATAAAAGGTTTCCTCTAGGGTAGCCTCTTTCGTGCGTCTGTAATTTTACTATTTGCTAGTAAGTAAATTTTGCAAGTAAAATTTGCTAGTACGTAAACATGTAAGTCAATAATTAAATAAGTAAAGCAAATCAGTAAATTTTGGGAGTAAAATTTTTCAGTAAGTTAATATGTAAGTAAACTTTGCTAGTAAATAAATATGCAATTGTATTAAATGAGTAAAGCAAATAAGTAACTACATGTTTTAAGGAAAATTTGCTAACACGTGTTAACACGTTGACAGCCGTGGTGGTCATCGATGACCGGCGCAAAAGGTCTCACGTAAAATTCAAAAAATATCCAATTGGTAGCATTTATAATTTTGTAAATGCAATTAACATTAAATAGTGATTCAATTCTTTGGTCCAGGTTATCTTCGCATTATTTTGATTTTGCACAATTCAATCATATTCGTAGTACTTCATCACATTTGGGTTTTAATATAGTAAAATACGCACGGCAGTCAACGTGTTAACACCGGTGACCGGTGCAAAAGATTTGACTAAAAATGCAAAATAGTCGCAATGAACCCTATTTGCAATTTTATAAAAGCAATTGATATCGGAACGGTGCTTCAATACTTTGGCTTCTAATAATTCTGCGTTACCTTCATTTTGCACGATTTAATCATATTCTGCAGTATTTCATCGCATCGCGGTTCTAACGTAGCAAAATACGCTTGGCAGTCAACCTGTTAACTCGCAACATTACGACGATCGTCTCACGTTAGACATTGCCGACTTTCGTGGCGAATGATCGCAGTCGTCTGTATAAGCGAAAGGGTGAAATTCCGAAAACTCGTATTTGCATGGACTGCAAGCTAGGCGCTCTCTGCGTATTTAATCTTCGCGCGGTGCTGTTTCAGACGTGCCCAGTCGGACATGTCGCCTAGTTTATTGAACCGCTGGACATCGAGGGGGTGGTTCTCACTGTATGCCTATCTACGCCTTTCTCGCTCGGTTACACCGCGCGAATGTGTGTCGGTGCTCGATTTAAAGAGGATATCGCGCGCGGCTCGCGGGACCAGATGATATCGTGAAATAAAGTGGAAACTCGTACGTAAGGCCAACATGAAAGTCATGAGATCGGAACGGCGCGATGCAGATTCCGGGGATGCGTGGTACGGAATCTAAACGGGTGGGAGAATTTGTTTTTCACTTGATTGCGAATGCGACCTTTTATGCGTTAAACGCTTCTCGTGTTTTGGCCGAATGGTTTTATGAGGTAGGGGCTGTAGGTGCATGGAGGGGTTTCTGGTCTGCGGACGAAGTGAGTCAGGGGGTGAGTGTGGTCGGGAAGTTTGTAAAAAATCTAGGGTGTCCTTGAGGCGATTAATAAGTGTAGCTTAATTCTGTTGTCTGTGTGTTTTTGTGCTTAGGGTTTACTAACGGTAGAGATTCTTCAAAAAATTTCCCCCGGAAAATACTCATCTTCTAATTTACTTGGTTTACTTGTCTACTAAAACCGTCTCTTCTATATAAAACTAATAAAATTTTTGGTCAATCCTTGGTAATCGAACGATATAAAATGTTTTGAAACCTTCGAAAGTAGAGAAAAAATGATGATCGAACGTTTCGACACTACGTGCTTATCCTTTTTTCAGGGATTATTTTGACCTAACGTCTAAATTTATGTGTATGGTGATATGACTGCTATATGTTATGTGTACCGTATATGTATTGCCAATAATGTATACAATTTGATTACATAGTAATATATATACCATATACACGACGTACTGACTGTCAAAAACTTGGGACCAAACTACCACTACGTATTAACGCGGTAGTCTAGGTAAAAAAACTTCATGTCAATTTATGCCCGCAAGTACTTATTGCAAAGTAACAAACGAACCGAGGGCCGCGACAAGAAATCAATTTGTGCTCAATATATATGGCCAATAATATACACAATTGGGTTACGTAGTAATATATGTACCATATATGTACACGACGTACTGGGTGTCAAAAACTTGGGACCAAACTTCCCTTACGTATTAACGTGGAAGTCTAGGTGAAAAAAGTCACACGGACTTACGCCCGCAAATACTTATTGCAAAGTTCCAAACAAGCCGAGGACCGCGACAAGAAATCAATTTGTGCTCAATATATATGGCCAATAATATACACACTTTGGTTACGTAGTAATATATATACTTATATACCATATACACAACGTACTGAGTGTCAAAAACTTGGGACCAAACTTCCCTTACGTATTAACCTGGAAGTCTAGGTGAAAAAAAGTCACATGAACTTACGCCCGCAAATACTTATTGCAAAGTTCCAAACGAGTCGAGGTCTCCGACAAGAAATCAGTTTGTGCCGCTTTCGAGCCACAATTTTATACCTCGCCGTACATCGTACACATGCAATGAAGATTTTGCACTTGGCACGACGAAAGAAATTAGTTTCTACGTTTGCCGGTTCGAATGTATATCGCAGCGACGGGCAGGTATTTTCAGGCGTTAATCGTCTCAGTCGGCTTAACGGCGAGGAAGAAGGTCATCGTGGATCAAGGAAGATGATTCTCTGGAGATTACAGGAGCTTCTTTCTACGGAACGGCCGCGTCGAGCAAGTGGCGCAAAGAGAGTTGCCGGACAGGGGTTTCTTCGCTAAGGCTCACTGCACTGTCGTGGCTTCCACTTTGCGAGAAATCTCGAAAGCCGCGATCCTCGTGTGACGTCGTCCGACCGTTTTTCACGTGCATTCGATCGACGCTACACCTTATGGTGACTATATACGGATCACGGGGCGTCTCACGTTTCGTAATGCCGCCGCGTTCGAAACACGTCGTGATTGGATAGAGCACGCGTAATCGGAGGATAAGGTCTTTCAATCACTGCTCTTTAATCGCGTTAAGGGGTTATGCCTACTTGGGATCGGCGAAATTACATGATTTTCAAGATTTTTTTTCGCCATTTTAGTGAGTACTAATGAAAATTAGCAAAATACTACCAAAAAGTACATATTTAGTGGTACTTGTATACATTTTTTTATAAGAAAATATTAAAAAATGGAGGAAATATAGCTCTTCTCTTAGAGCTTCCGTTTATTTTCATCACTTGCGGTGACCACGATTTCTCAAAAACTAATTCGCCGATCGGTCTTTAATTTTATATACTTATTGGTCATTACAATAGGCAGGGCCTGAACGAAGGATTTTGAAAAATTTTAATTTTTACAAGAATGGCAGCAATTTTACGAAAAAAACCGTGTTTTGAGGTGGTCTAACTGTCGTTTTTATGTTGTAACTTTTTTTTTTATTACCGAAATAAAAAATCATTCGTTCAGGCCCTGCCTATTGTAATGACAAATAAGTATATAAAAGTATATAAATATAATAATGAATAATATAATAATTATGAAATTAATTGAAATGCTTATACGCAATTTTTATTATATTATCGTACGTATATTAGTATTTTATCATATCGCTATTTATTATTATATTATTTTTGTATTGACTGCAAAATTTATATGTATGTATTTTAGTAATTGCAAATATGTAATAGTTCGTGCTCCCTTGATTCTCTGTCGAAAACGCGTTGAGCAAATTTGAGCGTACCGTTAACGAAGCATTGTCATCGAATGTCGTGGCAATTTTTGATATGAAATCTGAACGGCGCGATCGGGCTACGTGGGAATAAAACGGTTAAACGCACACGTGTACGGGATCACGGGAAGTGTTTCGTAAACTATCGTTTGCACACTGTGTGCATTGAGCTTACGTATTTACGTGTGTGTATGGGTTATGACGAGATACGCGTGACGCTTTTAGTGAAGTGCTGCTGTACGAATAGTGCACTATGGATATATACGTATATATGCAATGTACTATGGTACATGTATACGTTTGTTTTTGAATGGTAACGAATATAAATAAGGTGCAGTTATTTAATATGACATATGGGTTCAATATACAAACGTAAGAATTCTTCTATATTTTGTCTTACGAACACACGTATATACACGTGGACAGTGCACATATATATATATCTAATGCGCAGTAGTGGCAGGTTTAATACACGGGTTTAATATGCAAAGTAATAATTTTTCAGTTGAATGCATATAATAATTTTGCATATTATCATCCTTACACATTACTTACAAATTTACTTACATTATACATATATAAATATATTAAAAGATATAATAACACACAAAAATCCTTATATGCATCTAACCAAAAATGATTACTTGATTAGCAATGCCTTTTCAAAAATTGCCACATGTCAAGTGAAAGATCGTCGAATAGCCCAATGTCAGAATAAAAATTGCAAGATCGTAAACTGGAGGCGTAATGAATGTGGCATGAGTCGGCGTGTCTAAAGAAAGCTTTCGAAATATTGACCGCACATAACTCACCCCGGAAGTGTCCTCGCCGGATATGGAGACTCGTTGGAAGTGCGGAACGAAGTCATTTTCCTCGAGATTGAACAGATGATCGACATCATCCGGAACGCCCGGCCCTAACGAAGGCTCGTAATGACTGCGACGTTCCTCGAGGTCCTTCGCCGCTCTGCGGAAAATAAGGAAAAAGTCTTACCCACCTATTAGCACACACGGACGCGACATTCATCTACAGGGTATTCTGTCGTAGACAAACCGATCGATCCCGTCTGGCACAACACGGAAATCGAGCGATCTTCGTGTCGCTTTAACACGTTGACTGCCACGGTGCAAAAGATTTTACTAAAAATGCAAAAAATTTGAAATGGAGCCTTTTTGCAATCTTGAAAAAGCAATTGATATTGAAACGGTGCTTCAATATTTTGGCATCTACCAACTCTGCGTTACCTTTATTTTGCACGATTTAATTATATTCTGCAGTATTTCATCGAATCGCGGTTCTAACATAGCAAAATACGCGGTGACCAGTGGAAAATATTTTATTAAAAATGCAAAAAATTCGCAATGAAGCCTATTTGCAATTTTATAAAAGCAATTGATATCGGAACGGTGCTTCAATACTTTGGCATCTAACAACTTTGCGTTACTTTATTTTGCACAATTTAATTATATTCTGCAGTATTTCATCGAATCGCGGTTCTAACATAGCAAAATACGCGGTGACCAGTGGAAAAGATTTTATTCAAAATGCAAAAAATTCGCCATGAAGCCTATTTTCAATGTTGTAAAAGCAATTGATATCGGAACAGTGCTTCAATACTTTGGCTTCTAACAACTCTGCGTTACCTTTATTTTGCACGATTTAATTATATTCTGCAGGATTTCATCAAATCGCGGTTCTAACATAGCAAAATACGCGGTGACCAGTGGAAAAGATTTGATTAAAAATGCAAAAAATTCGCAATGAAGCCTACTTTCAATCTTGTAGAAGCAATTGAAGAACAGTTGATATTGAAACTTTGTGCTTTATTTTCACGATTTAATTCTTTGCAGTATTTCATCGAATCGCGGTTCTAACGTGGTGCAAAAGATTTTACTAAAAATGCAAAAAATTTGCAATGAAGCCTATTTGCAATTTTATAAAAGCAATTGATATTGAAACGGTGCTTCAATACTTTGGCTTCTAACGTGGTGGAAAAGATTTGACTAAAAATGCAAAAAATTTGCAATGAAGCCTATTTTCAATGTTGTAAAAGCAATTGATATCGGAACAGTGCTTCAATACTTTGGCTTCTAACAACTTTGTGTTACCTTTATTTTGCACGATTTAATTCTACTCTGCAGTATTTCATTGCATCGCGGTTCTAAACGTAGCAAAATACGCTTGGCAGTCAACGTGTTAACACTAAACGTACCAAGCGGGGTCAAATTTCTAGATTTCAATATTTACTTTAAAATCGTACATTCATTATTATTTCTTTCGCTCATTTGAATTTCTGTAAATTTTTATATCATTTCATAAGGGGTCAAATGACCCCTCATGGTAAGAATAGGTAGGTGTAAAGTACTGGTACGTTTAGTGTTAAGCAAAATGAAAAGTTGCCGCAAAATATGCAATCGATTTTACGGTTTTAATGTATTTGAGTTAAGAGATGAGCTCGAGAGAACGCCCACGTACGACTTTTCATGAATAACGCACGATTTCGTAGAAACAATTAGTCGGAATAATTTATTTCCCCTCGTTTATTCAATTGTCCGCAAGTTTCTGAATATGAATGAATCGATGCGTGCAGATTTTTTTGTGGTCACCTTTAAGAATAGTGTCTTTAATGATCTGAACGTGCCCATAGTTATAAACTTACGAATATTTATGGGTAACCTTCAAAAGTCAATAAGATTATACGAAAGGAATGTCAAGTTGTCAATCTTCGATGTCGTTTTAAGCAAAAACCAAAGTTGGCGTAAAACATGAATGTCGTTTACACAATTGATGTTCCGGTTTTAATACATTTAAATGAATAGATGAAATATAAAACGAAGTTTCCAAATCGAAACAGAATTGAAAAACGCTCAAATGCGGGTTCATTGACTCTCAGTCTATAAACGCCGCTTAAAGCTTCAACAAAATCGATATCTCACGTATTGTGACATTTCACGTGTAACCCACGATTCCTCAGAAACAATTAGTCCGAGCGATTTATTTCCCATCATTTTTTTCCACGTGTCCATTCGTTTCTGAACGTATATATAAGTTTCTGTCCAATAGCGTCTTCAATAATCTGAACGTGTGCACATGTCCAAACTGACGTAAATTCACGAATAACCTTCAAACGTCAATAAGATTATTTGGAAAATACCCAGTTGCCTATCAAGCAGTGTTTCTATTTAACTCCGGAAAATAGGATTTTCACGGGTTGCTTTTCAAACATCAACAGAGATGTTTCAAACTGATCCTCATTACAGACATATAAAGTACGCGACAGCGTGCTAATTGGCAGTGATAGCTGATAGATGTACGCAGAACATTAACTCGTAACACAATCCCTTCATGGCGGTTGATCATCGTGCTCGATTTACCTCAGGAGTATCCTATTGTCCCTCAGCCATCGTTTTGACTCGATCGCGCCAGCGAACATGTTATGCGCGGATCTTCGTCTTCGTCCACTCGATCTTCTTCGGCAAAGCACGCCGGCCCGTTCCAAATTATCGAAAGAAATCGCCTGTTCGGCGATTCTCCGTTCAAAAATTCTCTGCCCGCGGGGGTGCTCTTGAGATTTCCACTAATTCTTTATCACTATGCTTTTTTGTCCAAGCCCCATGAAACAATGTTCACCAAAAACAACTCAATGCAAGAGTTCTTCAAGATTTAAATCTTCTTCCCTACACTTTTTCGTCGTCGCTTTTTCATTTACGCACCGTTCTTCACGATGTCTCAAATACTCAACCCTCTTTACGGCAATAATCTATCAAATACACTATTCAACCTTCAAAACCATGCAATCACCGTTTGCAATTCACTCAATGCAAGAGTTCTTCAAGATTTAATTCTTCTTCCTTACACTTTTTCGTCGAGGTTCGAAACAGTATTCACCAAATACTCAACTCTTTTTAGGACAATAATCGTACCACACGCACGACTCAGCCTTCACAACCTTGCAACCACTATTTCTTATTTTTGCAACACCTTGATAGTTTCCTTTCGTAATTCGGTGCAAATAAGTCCCGTCGTGGCCTTCTTGTTCAACCGCCAACAACTTTGAATGCAAAAGTTCTTCGGGATCCGTAACTATTTAATTCTTCTTCCCTACACTTTTTCGTCAAGGCTCCAGGCAATAGTATTCACCGAATACCTAAATCCTTTACAAATCATCTTCAGGATCCTCCCTTTAAAAAATTTTCTGCCCGCGGAACTCCTCTTGTGATCTCTACTATTTAATTCTTCTTCCCTACACTTTTTCGTCCACGCTCGAAACAGTATTCACCAAATACTCAACTCTTTTTAGGACAATAATCGTACCACCCGCACGACTCAGCCTTCACAACCTTGCAACCACTATTTCTTATTTTTCCAACACCTTGATAGTTTCCTTTCGTAATTCGGTGCAAATAAGTCCCGTCATGGGCTTCTTGTTCAACCGCCAACAACTTTGAATGCAAAAGTTCTTCAGGATCCGTAACTATTTAATTCTTCTTCCCTACACTTTTTCGTCAAGGCTCCAGGCAATAGTATTCACCGAATACCTAAATCCTTTACAAATCATCTTCAGGATCCTCCCTTTAAAAAATTCTCTGCCCGCGGAACTCCTCTTGAGATCTCTACTATTTAATTCTTCTTCCCTACACTTTTTCGTCGAGGCTCGAAACCGTATTCACCAAATACTCAACTCTCTGTACGACAGTAATCGTATCAAACGCACCACTCAGCTTTCACAACCCTTCACCCACAGTTTCTTCTTTTCGCAGCACTCTGATATCTTCCTTCCGTGATTCCGAGCAAACGCGCGCAAAGAATCTCGAACGCGTCCCGTCGTGTGCCTCTCGTTCAAGCGCCAACAACTCTCAACACAAGAGTTCTTCAGGATCCCCGTTTCCCGCCTCGTCGCCACTCGAGATCACCGCTAATTCGCTTTTCCACGACTATCAGGCCAGCTTCAAAGTTAGCGCAGACGCGTGCACTCGCCACTGTCAAGTCGCGGTTGATCAAAATCGTCAAACGTCAACGTTCATTTTCACGAGCCTCACGTTTTTCACAGACCGACGTTCGCACCGAGCCGTGTGCGCTCAAGGATAAAGATAATTCCACCGTCAAACGTTTCTGGGCTTCCGGTGCTCTTCGTCCGCGAACGGAAGGTATTGTTTAGGCGATTATTTTTTCGGTGCCGGACACGGAGACGTCTGCGTTTGAGACGTCGCCGTCATCGCTTGTCAGCGAGCGATCGGTTGAGAATTAAGAGTACGTCGCATGAAAATTTGAAATTCACACGCTGTGCGGCTGCAGTGTTTCAATTGACCGCGTATGTTTGGGGAAGGTCTAACAGTGATGCTTTTTTCTGCGCATGCCTTTCGATGTTGTGTGATCCGGTGCTCTTGCGAAAATGTGCGCTCGGGGCTTTCACATTTTGAAGACGTGCTTTGTCCTTCGGTCGAAGACCGACGATCTTTTGCGCCAGTCGGTTATTCTCGGGATTCTGCTGGTCCGGTGATGTCGACAGTCTTTGGGGGTCGAGGGGGATAATTATGTGTACGGTTGCCAAGTTAGAGAATATGTTGAATCATGTGACAAGTTCTGGAAATTACAGAAAATTGTTATTGGGCTCCGAGGGGACTGTTTAGTGTCTTCGAATGTATAGAGTCGCGGGTGTAGAAAAGAAAGTAGTGAAATGCACTGTTTGGAAGAAACAGATTGTGTGGCATGGCCATTTTGGTAGACTTCTAAAGTGAGGCAGCAGTGGTCCCGACATGTGTTGAGTTATAGTAATAAAATTCTATAGTCAGCATTTTCAACCAAAAAAGGACTTCATATTCGTTTAATCATTTAAGTAAATTACCATAAGGTTGAAATGAAGTACGTGTTACCATAGACCGAATATTATTATTTGATAGGTTATGAATTATTATTATTTGGAAGGTAATGAAAAAAAAGCTGATGTATTAAAACAACATTTCCTTCATGGCGACATTTTTTAAAGGCGTCGCGAGATTTATTCGGTTCGCGAAACACGCTAATATTTGCATCTCGCCTTGAACTATCGCATCCCGGAGCTGGCCTTCTGAAAGACGAGACTCGCGTGTCGCATTGCGTTTACCTTCGCTTCGAGTTCGCCGACGATACGCCTGTCGGAAATTGCGACTGTTTAAAACTAGGAAGTCGGGTGTCGTTTCATCATTACAGAAGTGTCGGACAGTATCGATTTCGCCCGTTATCCTTTTCGGTGTCGAGAAAAATTGCGCGTTTAACAGTGAACAATTGCATTATTTTCTTCTGTTCACGAGGAAATCGTCATTTTTGCGAACTTTCGGAATCCAGCGAGCTTCGAATGCTGACGGCATATTGCTCGGTTTTAAAAAAATGTTTTTTTCTCAACTGTAAATGTAAAAATATTATTGAACGACATTTGAACTTTCGTGGTTGCAACAAAACAGTTTTCAAAAATAACAGGTCAGCCGACACATTGGACAACATTCTATCCCTTACACAACACGTGATTGTGAGTTTATTTGAAAATCACTTTCTTTTGTAAAATAGCAGATTAATAGATTTTAAATTCGGATGCTTGTAAAAAAATTGTCACTAAAAGAAAAAAGCGACAAAATTTGTCAATTCATTAAAAGTCATACGGACGAAGATTTGAATAATACGCCGTTAACATTTTTAGTTAATTTAATCCACACACGATGACGAACATTTCTCTCAGTTTTATTCAAAGTGCACCTGGAAATTGTCGATTCACTCGCTTGCGACGATGTAAATGTCAATACTTTTGCGTTCAATGGTGTAAATGTCACTACACACCAATATACAATTTTGATTCCAAAAATAATGACCTGCCGCGTCTCTCCGGTGAAACTACAAAATTGATGTCTTTCTTTATTCAGTCGTCAATTGTCAAGCTTTCAAAAGTTTCTAAATTCACTTAAAAATCTTGTATTCACGTATTACGATTTCTTGACAATTGCAACTGGAACGTATTCACGCATTCTTCTGTTCAGGTGCAAATCGTGACATTTTCGGCGAACACTCTCAATTAATCGGGGAATTATCGATTCACTCGCTTTCAATGATGTAAATATCAATGCACTCTCAATTAATCGCCGCGTCTCTCCATTGAAACTACAAAAATCTTTATCGATTCACTCGCTTTCAATGATGTAAATATCAATGCACGTCAATGTAACATTTCGATTCCGAAAATAATGACCTGCCGTGTCTATCCGTTGAAACTACAAAATTCCTTCTTTATTCAGTCGGCAATTGTCAAGCTTTCAAAAGTTTCTAAACCCCCTCATAAAAATGTCAGAGCGAACCACCGTAAAATTTCGATTTCACAAATAGCGAACCCACTTGTCTCTCAGTTATATCTGCAAAGTCGACTCCTTTTCCCGAAAGTCACGTAGTTCTTCACGTATTCGAGATCCGCCCGAAAATTTATTCCCTTGCAGCCAACGATGAAAATGTCCGTGTACGCCAATGGCTCCGTACTTATCCATCCGAAAGTGCACAGTTTGTGAATTGCGCGCTGACACATGCACAGATTACGTAGCAGCACAAATCCATCGGGTAGTTTAGGAGTCCATCGCGCGCAACTGGAAACTTCCACAATTCGTAATCGGCTCCGTTGCGAAAATTTGCGATAACTGTCTCGTTCCTCGAATTCTGAGGGAACGAAACTAATTAGCAGGCACCGAGTTCCGTCGAGTTTGTTTATCCCACGCGCCTTCTTTGAATAGCTGTCACTCCGGTCTAGCAAATCTACTCGCGAAAGGTGTGTTCAACACAATTGGGCTCCTTCGCGTTTTCGCCAGTCCGAATATTTGTTATGATCAATTAATAAGGAAGACAAAAAATGTCGAATATTTTCACCCGACACGTTTCAAACGTTCGTGCGTTTGTTCGTCGCAGATGTTAAGAATTGAGAGGATTGATTGATGAGACAGTTATTTTATTCAATCCTACAGGTTTCGAAGCTCATGGGTTATTTAGGAGTCTAATGTACGAATAAGTCTATCTTAATTCTATTGCTCCGGTGCTTTTGTGTTACGTTTAAAATGGTGCCTAGAACTTACTTACACTAGCGATTTTTAAATGATTTCCTATGGATTAGCATATATAAAACAATTGGAAAATTTTACTAAAATAACAGAAAAAATCAATCAAACGGTGAGTAGCTTCCGGAGGAGCTCTGTAAGGAATCGATAGAATTAATTCCAATCCAATTCGAATAATCCGTAGGATAAATTAAAATTTAAATAACTCCACCGGATTAAGATATATAAAACGAACAGAAAATTCAGCCGAAACAATAGACAAACGTAATAAGTCGAAGAATTGTAGTGTAAGTAAACTATAAGCACAATTTTAAATGTAGCACAAAACACAAGAGTAATAGAATTAAGACAGACTCGTTTGTACAACAGGCTCCTGAAAATGATTAACATTACCAAAAAGTTGAATTTTGCAATCAAGTTGAGCTAATAAACTGTTGGACAGTTGCGATGATTTTATATATATCAGTCATCCGCAATGTAAAAATAGATAATGGCGAGTGTGCCCATGTATACTTGTCGCGAATAATGAATGAAAATCCCTTTTCCGGTTGAAAACTGGAATTCACTTGAGAATTCTACAGCTACACATTTCTGTCACTGATATGCACTTGAGACTTGACTTCACAATTTGGCCGCCACACATTTCCCTCAAAACTAAGTAAAGGTGACGTGCGCAATGAGTACACGTGAAGACACTTGACAAGCTGAACATCCGCAACTATTCACAATCCACCATATTAAAATAACACACCCACAAATATCATTAACAATACATTCACCGCAGCGCAATTCCATTCGTTTCCACCATCTGTAGTCCTAAGAATAAAAATTCCAATTTTCAACCAAACACCGACCTTTGTACCCGTCATTCACGATTTGCAATAACGTCGCAAACGTCACTCAACCCGCGTATACCTGCAACCGACGTCGTAGAATAACAAAGCACCAACTGAACAGACACATTAAAGAGACACCATACTATATATGTTATTAATATACTCTAGATACTTTAAATTTGAGGCTTTCGCGGCCATGATTGTTTATATTATTGCATTCCGGATTATTGCCGCGTCTTTTCTCTGCATTTTGAGTACTCGATTACCGCCTGCACTGATGACGCAGATTGTAACGCCTGCAAAACGTCAGCAAACTGTTGAAAAAAAAGCGGCAACCATCCGGAATCTAATAATACGAGGGCAATTTGAAAAGTTTGTGGCCCTTTATATCGATAAGGTCGGAAACTTTTCAAATGGCCCTTGTATATATAGATATCTTGAAGCGCTAGTAGATAAAGAACTGAAACGTCAATGTGACACATTGTCAACCGTTTCGTATCGAAAGTCAAAGGATAACCGCGATCGTCACGAAACTTCGGGGACCACTGATGCCTACACTTTCGACCTCGTCAATGAAGTCTGCCGCGATGACGTTTGCGAGCAGAATCTACATAATGTGCGTGATCGTCCGTGACATATGGGCAATCTCGTCAATGACAATTAGACGGAAGGGGAAATACAACGTCGTTGCGGCGGGCGTTTGGGGTGCTGAATGTCCGTCACTGGAATTTCAGTTCTGCCGTGGGACTTTGCGTTCGTACGTTGTGCCCTGATGCCAGCGAATATTATTTTTGCCAGTATGAGTAATAGTCAGTATTCTATTGGGTGGCAAACCGTAGGTGCGCGTGGTCCCTGACCCTTTTTGCTAACAGTTCATTTGTTTGACCATTGAGTACCGTTAGTTACCGGGTGTTTGGGGTGCTGAATGTCCGTCACTGGAATTCGAGTTCTGCCGTGGGACCTTGCGTTCGTACGTTGTGCCCTGATGCCAGAGAATATTATTTTCGCCAGTATGAGTAATAGTCAGTATTCTATTGGGTGGCAAACCGTAGGTGCGCGTGGTCCCTGACCCTTTTTGCTAACAGTTCATTTGTTTGACGATTGGGTACCGTTAGTTCTTCACCACCCTTTCGATTCTACTCTTCTTTCACCCCTAGCAGTATATTACTTGACTGCCGTGTGGACTTTACTATATTGAAGCCCCAACGTGATGAAGTACTTCAGAATGTGATTGAATTGTATAGAATGAAAATATTAATGCGAAGGTATGAGAGTTTACATTAGAGATGCGTATGGAAGATTCTAGAATAAGTTGGTTGCTAGGGATGTAAATAAGATAAGCGATCGATAATGTTATCTGCGTTCCGTTTCTTTATGAGAATAAGAGGGAAAGAGCGTAGTATATAAGGTGGACCGAGAAAAGGAGCGGCAGCTTAGCTTAGCTTGAGAGTGAGTGAGAACAGAGTTAAGAGAAAAGAAGTACGACGATTATTAATTATTAATTAGAAACGGGAAACATACAGGTATTTGTCCACTTTTATTCATTCTCTCCTATTTATTGTATTCTTACTATTTAATCAATACCTTAGTTAGTGTTAAAGAGACTAAGTATACATCATGTATTCGCGTGCAACGTTCGTGTCTCAATTTTTGCGTCACTTATTTTGACTTTTATGTGACTTAATCATTTGCATTTCGTTTGTAATTTGTCTGTAATAAATGTATAAGGTGAAAAAACGATAACAAGACACGGCTAACACATTTAAATGTTGTGAAATATTTAGTTGACCTGTTAGTAGGGCATTTTTGACACGGGCCATCGTCTGGGATGTAACCTTCAACGACAGTTGTAGAGAACAGATTAAATACTGAGCTACGTGTAGTTCGCTCAGGAAGTAAGAAAGACGGTGCAGAGTGTTCCGACAGGAAAACTCCAGGGAAAAGACGAGAAACATGTACGTCTTGCGATATCTTTTCTCGGAAGCCAGGGCTTCATGTCAGAGACTGTTTCTCAAATATCACACTCTGGGAAATTATAAAATTCAAAACTTTTATTTTTATATTATATATATATTGATTTATTTGTATATGCTACAATTGATACCAAGCAAAATCTGTCAGTTCCAAAATATTCTGTGTTTTTCTATTGTTCATATATTTATTGTAAATCGCTTATGGACAAATAACTTCGAATACCTAAGTTTGGTAGTCCTAACAGAGAAATATACCGATCGCAAACGGTTAATTTTTAATTCTAGTTCTTAACCCTTAACGTACAATTTAGGTTTGGCCCGATCATCGTTAAGGGGTTAACATACTCTATATTTTAAATTTTAATTCTTAACTTCTAACTTAACTTCTTTAAATTGTATACTCCTGTGTCACTTGCATCATGACTGTCTGATAATCGATTGATAATATTGATCTGTACATGACCCATATGCTGAGTCATCGTGCAGTTGGAAGAGGTGTTACATGACAAATATTTTGTGTCCTTGGTCTTCAAAGGGTTAAAGACGCGTCCGAGTACTGGTAATATTCCAGCATATGCGTGCAACGCCCATTTGTGTAACTGAAGAAGTGAGTGAAGCAGTGCAGAAAAATTGTGGCGAGAAAGTAAAGCTACCAACTATCCGGATTGAAGAGGCACACACTAGAGGTGTTCCTGTACTCGTAATATTCCAGTATACGCGCGCGACTGTTCAATCATGTAACGTGTTACAAAGAGAATAAGGCCACAAAGTTGGGATGCCGGTTGTTCAGTTAAAAAAGGCATTTACTGAAAGTATTCGAATGTATTCGTAATATTTCAATATATGCGACTGAAGAATCGATTAATGTATTAAAAGAGAAGGAGGCGATAAAATAGGGCAGAGGTTGTTCAGTTTAAAGAGGTATTTACTGAAAGTCTTCGAATATTTGTAACATTTCAGTATATGCAACTGAAGAATCGATTAATGTATTGGGAGTGAGATGACGAAGTAAAGCTACCGGTTGTCCAGATTAAAGAGGTAAATACTAAGTATGTTGCGATATTCCAGTATGTGCGTGCGACTGTAGAAACATGTAACGTATTGAAAAGAGAACGAGGCGATAAAGTAAGGCTGCCGGTTCAGATTAAAGATGCATTTACTGAATGTGTTCCACTACTCGTAATATTCCAGTATATGCGTGCTATTGCAGAATCGTGTAACCTATGCGAAGGAAAATGAGGCGACAAAGTAAAGTTGCCGCGTATTCAGATTAAACATGCACTTACTGAATGTGTTCCAGTACTCGTAATATTCCAATATATGCGTGCGACTATAAAATTGTGGCACGTATTGAAAAGAGAATGAGGCGATAAAATAAGGCTGCCGGTTCAGATTAAAGATGCATTTACTGAATGTGTTCCAGTACTCGTAATATTCCAGTATATGCATGCGACTGTATAATCGTGTAACGTATTGGAAAGAGAATGTGGCCATTAAGTAAGACTGCCGGTTGTTCAAACTAAAGAGGCATTTACTGAAAGTGCTCTAGTACTTGCAAAATGTCAATATATGCGTGCAACTACACAATTGTCTAATGTATTGAAAAGAGAATGAGGCGATAAAATAAAGCTGCCAATTTAGATTAAAAATGCATTTACTGAATGTGTTCCAATACTCGTAATATTTCAGTATATGCGTGCTATTGCAGAATCGTATAACGTATTGGAAGGAGAGTAAATCGACAAAGCAAAGTTGCCGTTTATTCAGATTAAAGATGCATTTACTGAATGTGTTCCAGTACTTGCAATATTCCAATATATGCCTGCGATTATATAATTGTGTAACGTATTGAAAAAAGAATGAGGCGATAAAATAAGGCTACCGGTCCAGATTAAAGATGCATTTACTGAATGTGTTCCAGTACTCGTAATATGCCTGTATATGCGTGCGACTGTAGAATCGTGTAACGTATTGGAAAGAGAATGTGGCCATTAAGTAAGACTGCCGGTTGTTCAAACTAAAGAGGCATTTACTGAAAGTGCTCTAGTACTTGCAAAATGTCAATATATGCGTGCAACTACACAATTGTCTAATGCATTGAAAAGAGAATGAGGCGATAAAATAAAGCTGCCAATTTAGATTAAAAATGCATTTACTGAATGTGTTCCAGTACTTGCAATATTCCAATATATGCCTGCGATTATATAATTGTGTAACGTATTGAAAAAAGAATGAGGCGATAAAATAAGGCTACCGGTCCAGATTAAAGATGCATTTACTGAATGTGTTCCAGTACTCGTAATATTCCAGTATATGCGTGCGACTGTAGAATCGTGTAACGTATTGGAAAGAGAATGTGGCCATTAAGTAAGACTGCCGGTTGTTCAAACTAAAGAGGCATTTACTGAAAGTGTTCTAGTACTTGCAATATTCCAGTATGCGTGCAACGCGCATTTATGTGCCTGAAGGAATGAGTAGCGTGTTACAGAGAGAACGAGGCAAAACAGTAAGGCTGCTGGTTGTTCAGATTAAAGAGGCATTTACTGGAAGCGTTCTAGCACCCGTAATATTCCAGTAAATGCGTGCGTCTGAAAAATCAAGTAACGTATTGGAAGGAAAACGTGGTAATAGAGGCTAGGCTCAAAGCTGTCCGGACTGAAGGGGGTTTTACTACAGGTTGTCGGAATACTCGTAATATTCCGGTGCACGTGATACCCGTTTATGTGCCTGAAGAAGTGAGTGAAGCATTGCAGAGAGAATGTAACTGCACGATAAGACTACCAACTACCCGCCTTGCAGATGCATTCACTCGAGGTTTGGATCATTTTGTCTAACAGTTTCCGAGTGTTCAAAGTGCCCCTAGGCACCTTCAAAGAGAAACGACTGAAAGTGATTTTTATAATCGTCTGATTGGAAACTTTTACGTGCAGTTTAGTGGACGAACGAACGGGAAAACCTTAATGAAAAGCAAGTTTTTCTGCACAAACACGGACCGAAGTGTCTTTTGGCCGTTGTGCATAAACGGTCGAAAGATTCAACAGGTAGTCTCCCACTTTTTCAGATAAACTCAGCAGTAAAAGCATGGCGCCCAGTGTTGCAACTATGTTAACCCTTTGAGTGCTGAATACTTTTGGCCAAAGCGCTCGCTGGGGACGAAACACTTTTTGCTAGTGTGAACTTTACTGATCGATTATTTAAGGCGCAAATAAGTTTTAATGATAATTCTGTATTTACGCCAAATTAAATAATGTAAGAAAATCATTTGATAAAGAACGCATCTGTATTCATCTCATACATTTATAATTGTGGCTACAGTAGGTGAGAAATCGAAACGATTGGGGACGCATATATGCGCCCATAGTCGACACCGATAGATTTCGGCGGACGCATATATGCGTCCATAGCACTCAAAGGGTTAATAGACTATTCGACGTACGAAAAATTGCAAACTCGATACGATTCCGCATATCTAGAATCCATAACAGTCCTGTTGTTCTTCCAATGAATACATGGGGATCCGTAGATACGTGGACAAAGTTTGACACTGCATTTTAATGTTTCTAAGCATGAAAAGAGGTCATACAGACATACGACCGAAAACTCCCTTCCTTCCTCTCACATATATAAACATGTTATATGAAATATACATTTAATATAATATATATAATATAATGAAATAAAGTGATTTTTTAGCGGAAACTGGAAATAGATTGACAATTCTTATTAGAACTTCTTTATAATATACATATATGCTCATATGAAATATGTATACGTTATAGAGAAGTTCTAATAATTTTCGATCAATTTCCAATTTCAACCAAAAGATGACCTCATTTCATATATATCGATTTTCAATTTCAACCAAAATTGGCTGTATCTCATTATTATCCACTATTATTAACACGTTAACTGCCGAGCGGATTTTGCTGTATTGGAACGGCGATGCTATGAAATACTACAGCGTTTGACTAAATTATGCAAAATGTAAATAATCTGCAGGTATTGGAGACCAAAGGATCGCATCACTATTCTAACAATAACTGCATTTATAAAATAATTATTGCTACTCATTGCGAATACTTTGGATCTTCAGTAAAATCTCTTGCGCCGGTCACCGATGACCATCATGGCAATCAAAGTGTTAATACCAGTGCAAAAGGTCTCACGAAAAATGAAAAAAAATACCCAATCGGTCGTATTTATAATTCTGAAAATGCAATTCATATTAAATAGCGATTCAATTCTTTCGTCTCCGATACTTTCGCATTATTTTCATTTTGCACAATTCAATCATATTCTGTAGTACTTCATCCCGTTGCGGTTTTAATATAGTAAAATACGCCTGGCAGTCAACGTGTCAAAAGAATTCAAAATAATACACCGTGTTCGCACAAAATGATACGTTTTATGAATTTGCAAATGGCGCGTGCTATCGATTCCGTAACACAGCTTTACAAATCTACTGTAGCGAAGCCTTCCGCCTCTTCTTTCGGAATCTTTGGCCAATTCCCGTATTACTTCTAACGAAAACACAGGCGGCGTTCTATTTCGGCAAACGGAAACGGCCGTGCGGACGGAAAGTTTTCGGTCGGAAAATGTATCGGCCGCGGAAATCGGGGCGCGCACATGCGGAGTCATGAATTTATTTCTGTTCCGAGCAATTCATGCAACGACCGGCGGTAGTCCAGTTCGCGAGCAGAAGCACAAAAAACGTTCAACTTGAGGGGGTTGGTGCTTCAAAGGAAGTTCGATTGAATATATAATTAACCAGCTAACTGTGATTGACGAGTATACCCGTCATGGAGAAGCGACACGATTTTGTGTATTAAGGGGACATTCTACTTTCTCATCGAAAAATTGTACTGATTTTCAATATTTTTTTTCTTATCGAAAATAGAAACGCAGCAATTGGAAACTTTCACATTGTATCATATCGACCTTTATTTATACAAGTTATACAGTTGCTGGCCCGAACTTTATTTTAATGCGTTTTTAGTTTAATATGTATGTTATATATGCTTATGTTAACACTTTGACCGTCATGATGGTCATCGGTGACCGGCACAAGAGATTTTATAGAACATCCAAAATATTCGCAATGAGTAGCAATAATTATTTTATAAATGCAGTTATCGTTAGAATAGTGATGCGATTCTTTGGTCTCCAATACCTGCACATTATTTACGTTTTGCATAATTCAGCCAAACGCTGTAGTATTTTATAGCGTCGCCCTTCTAATACAGCAAAATACGCTTGGCAGTCAACGTGTTAACCAAATAAGTAAATATTCGTAACAACATTTTCAATTTTATAAAATAAACCCATCTTTCTCATCCAATTTCTTACCAGCGCAACTTACTCTGCGATTGACGAATATACTCGTCATGGCTCGATTCTGGCGACACAAAACGGTGCGCACTTTTAAATGAGGGCGCCACAGTTAACTGGTTAATTAGTCGTAAATGAAAAAATGTATTTACGGCGGTGAAAGTCGCATCGAACGAAATCGCTTCGCGAGAAGTTTGAATCAGCCGAATCAATAAAGTGCGCTTCTACTGGACATAACGAAAGTCTGTTGACGGAAATCGGAACAGAAGAAGTTCACAGAACGGATGAAATTCGGCGAAGGAGTCGTTCGCCGAAGATGTCGTTTTTCGTTAGCGCATGATTGAGACGAAAACGAATCGTTGACGGAGATAAACGTATCACTTGCCAGCCCTCTCAGACCATTTCAGTTTAAAACCCACGGGAAGCGTTAAAATTCGATTAAAACGCAGCGAGTTCGTCTATATCGCACGGGCAAAATTAAATACGTATCTAACTTTAATCTGCATTCGAAAGTTCGTTCACGAGAGTTTCCTTATTCGAGACATTTTGCTCAGCGTTTACCGTGACGAAACTCTTATCGAGCGCACTTGGATGGTATTTTGCAAAATGGAGCGCGTTTCCGTTCCTGCATATTTTCGAGACATATTTCAAATCTACACGCATTCATTTAAAAGAACGTAAATATTCTGTTAAGCGAAATCTATAGAACAACGGCTGGTACAATTTATTACTAAAGGAATACACAAATACGATTTCACCCAAAACGGTTCGGGCACGAATAAAATTTTAATGTTTAACGATGTATTTGAATTAGTTACGAAAGAATGGGATTAAATATTTTTTTTATGGAACATTGTGTGTAAAAATGTTGTATTGTTAGTTTGTAGGTGTAATGGCATTTATAAGGCATCCTCGGTGGAAGGACTTCAGTGTCAGTGTTATCTCGTAACTCTGATGACGTTAACATATTGGCCTCGGAGAATTTCGCTCAATGGCACTACGTTGAAAGAAACTGGTATTACTATTTAATTAATTAATATTTTTCAAAAATGTTTTGGGAAAAGTGGTAGCTTGCTAGTTTGCAAAATAATTTACACTTTGAATGTGCTATTATACATCATTCTGAGCTTACTATAGATTTGCTGCAATTTCACGGGGAAAATAACAGAAACTGTTACTATAGCTTCCTAGCGACGTTTGCTGACTTTTAGTAATGAGATACATACGTGTATATATGGTTCTGATTGACATTCTGGTCAACGCCATACATACCGCACGTGACATAATTTATCATAACTCAATTTTCCATTTGTTTTTTTTTTTATATAGAACTCCTAATTAAGAAAGAAGCAGATCAAATAATTATTTGTATACTTTTCTTTTTAGGCGTCCTGTATAAAAAAGAGAAATTGAATCTTATAACAAATTATGCTGCGCATGGTGTCTATGGCGTTGATCAAACAGGTTTTGAAACAAATACTTGTTTTAATAAAATCAAGCAGCTGGCATAAAACGGCGTATTATCTGTGACCTGAGATTTCGATTTTTCAATATAACAATTATTATTCCGCAACAACGAATTTCCACTGTCAGAGGCGAGAAATGTGAAGGAATGGACCCGCATTATTATCATGCCACATAGATATACACATACGCGAGTTCAGATCACGCAGCTGCAAGTTTACCAAACTCTCTCGATACAGAACGCCAATTCGATCATTTTTATCGGACACACGCAACATCGTACGAGTCCAGTTTATGCTCCTTAAGAAATGCCGATGGGAGTTATCAGTACAGCTAAGTGCAAACAGGCCGTTAAGATTATGTGGTCACGCGTCCG
This sequence comes from Cryptocheilus praepositus, assembly GCA_033815515.1. Lineage (NCBI taxonomy): Eukaryota > Metazoa > Arthropoda > Insecta > Hymenoptera > Pompilidae > Cryptocheilus > Cryptocheilus praepositus. Next base: position 589,193 of record JAWWQZ010000197.1, read on the forward strand.
AATTTTGCTCAGCCGACACAGTCGAACGATTCTTCGAAGGAGAGAGCCAAATGTGCAGGCCATCAACTTTATTCAGATTCGGTACACAGCTTCCATGGCAAAATTATTGGAGATGAGTCTTGTCGAAACTAGCGATGTTACGATGTTCTTTCTTTAACATATATTAGCATAATTTGTGCAACTATATACATTATTATACGTAATTACGCTTATAATGTATTATAATAGCAGTAATAAGATTCCGCGGGAACGACATATTAATTAACTTGTTAAACACGTGGACGGCATAATACGAAATAACGTATGCAGAAAGCTTCGAAATATATACATGAAATTCTGTCTTTTATTATTTTTTGGAATTATTAATGCTAAGATTGAAAGAGCACATAATATTAGTTTCCAATTGTCAGCGCGTTAAAAACTTTACCCCCAAGAAGTAAACCAATTCAAACCAGACACTATGCTTATTAGCTGTTACGTATTGACACGGTACCAAGAACCTAAACTTTACATCAAGAAGTGTCGATGAAGTTATCCCGTCTCAATCGTACCGGCTTTTGGTACATCGAGTAGTATCAAATAGCATCAAACAGAACTCAATAATTCCTACTTGCTTCTGTGACTCATCTACATCCGCGGAACCCGACAATTGAACCGCGTCGTAGAAATTGGACCAATTTGTCTGTAGTGGTTCTTGGCATAACATATTCATCAAATGATAATCAACCGTTCCCATCACCCACACGAATACCGCAGAGCGATTTGCACGCACGAAGCGCATAAATTAAATGGCCACGTGAATAATGTTGACTCGGCCGTACCGGTTCTCGGCGCATAAGAGACAAACAGGATCCAATCGTTTGCAGTGCATACACACGTGTTGCATCAACCGATCTATTCCCGATCGCGGACGATGTCAACGTCAAACGGCACTCAAGCGTTTCCAAACACGAATTCCACCGATTATTCGCCAACTAGCGCGTTCATTGGGACACGTGCCGGAAATTATCTGAACGCAAATGTACCGGTGTTCGATATAATGTGGATAGCGAGTGTGCGTCAACACGTTGATTACCGGCCTCCAAAAAATTTGCTTTTAGCATCTACGTGTAAATGGTAATGAATGTACAATTCATGTCGATGATGGAAAACAAACGGAACTCAACCGTTTCAATATCCACTCGAATACATTTTCAGTATAATGTATAAAGCATAAATAATGCATAAATTCGTAGCATAATGTAAGCACTGAACGTGACTCCACTGTGTTCAACATATGAATACGTCTACGAGCTAACCTACAATTTTGCCGAATTCGGATAATACCAAATGGAATTCAAACACTTCAGTACCAGGACGAATTCTACCACATGATCCAGGCATTAAGAAAATAATATGAGTCAAGCGCGTCAATCCTCAGCATAACGCAATCATTGAACGCGACTTCTCTGTGTTCAGCACGTAAATACATCTACCAGCTAACCTACAATTCATGCTGAACTCGGATAATACCAAATGGAATTCAACCACTTCAGCACCAGGACGAATTCTAACACATGATCCACGCATTAAGAAAATAATATGAGTCAAGCGCATCAATCCTCAGCATAACGCAAGCATTGAACGTGACTTCTCTGTGTTCAGCACGTAAATACGTCTACCAGCTAACCTACAATTCATGCTGAACTCGGATAATACCAAATGGAATTCAACCACTTCAGCACCAGGACGAATTCTACCGGATGATCCACGCATTAAGAAAATAATATGAGTCAAGCGCATCAATCCTCAGCATAACGCAAGCATTGAACGTGACTTCTCTGTGTTCAGCACGTAAATACGTCTACCAGCTAACCTACAATTCATGCTGAACTCGGATAATACCAAATGGAATTCAACCATTTCAGCACCAGGACGAATTCTACCGGATGATCCACGCATTAAGAAAATAATATGAGTCAAGCGCGTCAATCCTCAGCATAACGCAAGCATTGAACGTGACTTCTCTGTGTTCAGCACGTAAATACGTTTACCAGCTAACCTACAATTCATGCTGAACTCGGATAATACCAAATGGAATTCAACCACTTCAGCACCAGGACGAATTCTACCGGATGATCCACGCATTAAGAAAATAATATGAGTCAAGCGCATCAATCCTCAGCATAACGCAAGCATTGAACGTGACTTCTCTGTGTTCAGCACGTAAATACATCTACCAACCTACAATTTACGCCGAACTAGGATAACATTAACAGCAAATGGAACTCAACCCTTGCAGCACCTACGCGCACTCCCACCGATCGATCCGCACGCATCGACTGAACAACGTCGTGAAAATAATTCAACCCTATTCCAACTCCTCGACTAAATTGAGCTTCCAGCACGCCTCGGCGATTTATAGCACTGACGTTTTGCCTCACAGTCACGAAGTGCACCTTTTTCAATTCTGCCGGATATCAACACCTACACGTGCCGCTTAACCGACCTACAATTCGCGCCAATCTGGAACAAGAGCGTCAGGCAAAATGTTCCAACACCTACACGAGCTTCACCGCACGAAAAAAAGCACAACCCCACAAATCTTACAGACCTGTTAGTACATATACATTATAATTCGCCTGAAGAGCGTCAATGTCGATATTAGTGGAAATGTGATTTTTCAAATCAACGTTAAACAAAAATTGACCGGCACCTACGCAAACGCCACCGGAGGAACCGGGTTGAAAAACTAATTCGACTCAGTTCATTAGACGTCTCGACTCACAATTCACACAATTCACCTGAACATCATTGATATCCCATAAGACCTCGCTTCAATATTTAACTGACATACATTCACGCTGATCTTGAAAAGCAACATTAAACAAAAATTGATTCTTTCAACATCTATGTAAATACTACCGGACGATCCGTGTTGGAAATATAATTCATCTTAAGTCAAAGGATGTATCAACTGTGTATAGCACTTACACGTCACTTCCCGTCACCAAACGCGTCCTTCTTAAATTTTCTGAATATCAAAATTCCACGCGTTGGAAAAATAATTCGACTTAATTAAACAGATCCGTCAATGGTGCACAGTATCCACATCACCAAACGCGTTGTTCTATATTTTTCCGAACATCATCAATATCCCACAGGATCACGTTTCAGCACTCAACCGACGTACAATGCAAGCCGATTTTGGAAATTGATATTATACAGAAATTGAACAACACAAACACCACCGGACGACGCACATAGAAGAATAATTCGATCCGACTCAACAGACGTATCAACTATCTGGGCACCCACACGTCACAATTCACCTGAACACCATCAACATCCCCCAGAACCTCGTTTCAACACCTAACCGACGTACAATTCACGCCGGTCTCGAAAATCAACATTAAACAAAAACTAATCAGCACCTAGACAAATACCACTGAACGATCCACGGATCTACCTACTCGCGTTGCAAAAACCATACAACCCAACTCAACACTCCCACATCACCAAACGCGTTGTCCTAAATTCTCCCGGACACCATCAACATCCCCCAGGACTTCGTTTCAGCACCCAACCACCGTGCAACTCCCGCCGGTCGAAGTTACCGTTAAATAAAAATTGACAATTTCAACACCCACGCAAGCACCACCGAACGTCCACACGCTGCACAGATGTTTCGGCTCGATTCAACATTCGCATCAACCGTCTTCAGCATCCATCGCCTCCCGTCACCAAACGCGTCCTTCTCGTTGAACATCAAAAATGGACAATTTCAGTTAAACACAATTTCAGCACCCATGCGCTGCAAAAATGTTTTGGCTCGACCCCACCGATCCTCAACGCAACATTCGTATCAACCGTCTCCAGCATCCATCGCCTCCCGTCACCAAACGCGTCCTTCTCGATTTCACTGAACATCAAGATTCCCCTGACTTCGTTTCAGCACCCAACCGTCGTGCAACTCCCACCGGTCGAAGTTACCGTTAAACAAAAATGGACAATTTCAGCACCCACGCGCTGCAAAAATGTTTTGGCTCGTCCCCACCGATCCTCGACTCAACATTCGTATCAACCGTCTCCAGCATCCATCGCCACCCGTCACCAAACGCGTCCTTCTCGATTTCACTGAACATCAAGATTCCCCTGACTTCGTTTCAGCACCCAACCGTCGTGCAACTCCCACCGGTCGAAGTTACCGTTAAACAAAAATGGACAATTTCAGCACCCACGCGCTGCAAAAATGTTTTGGCTCGATCCCACCGATCCTCAATTCAACATTCGTATGAACCGTCTCCAGCATCCATCGCCTCCCGTCACCAAACGCGTCCTTCTCGATTTCACTGAACGTCAAGATCCCCCCGGACTTCGTTTCAGCACCCACACGTGTCTTTCGACCACCCCTCCGTCTACGTCAACGCCGTGATCTTTCAACTCGCTCACGTCAGAACGCGCACGCCACGCATAAACGATCCTGTTAGCCGTGAATGGGTAATGCGTTGCAGCACGTACGCAGTGCATGCGCGTCGCAGCAGGAGCACAGGCACACACACTCTTTACGATCAAGCAACACGTCCTCCCACGTCGACGGCCGCGCGGGTACTGAGTGAATCGAACGGACTACACCACACCACCCACCACTAGCGACGACGCGCTGTGTGACACGACGCGAAGAGGGCAAAATCGAGAGCAACCCCTTCTTTCCTTCGCCAGCGACGCGTCGCGACTCTTCGGATGCGTCGCGCAGCCGGTCGACGTTATCTGCAGCGCCGATCCTGGAGGCGTGGAGTTGTCACAAGTAGTTTTGCTCGCACTATGCACGACGTGCCGCGTTCGTCTAGGTCGGTGGAATTGCGTGTCAAGTGCATTTGTATGGTGCAAGCGTCCATTTTAATCACTGACCACCAAAGTCCGAATACGGCAGGGCGCCGACTATAGTCGGCATAAGATGTGATGATAATCCTGAAGGCATGAAGTTTTCAGGAATGCTGAAATATAGTGTGCACAAATGTGCGCTGGAGAAATTGCGTGTGCAGCTTAAAGACACTCAGTTTCTGTGGTACAAGGATCCTGGAGGTGTGGAGTTGTCAGGAGTAGGTTTGGTCGCACTATGTACGACCGTCAGTAAAATTGTAGTTGATGTTCGTTTGTATGGTGCAACGGTTCATTATAATCGCTGATCACCAAAGTTAGAATATGGCAGGGCGCCGATTATAATCGGCTTTAAGTATAGCACCGATCCTGGAGGCGTGGAGTTGTCACAAGTAGCTTTGCTCGCACTATGCACGACGTGCCACGTTCGTCTAGATCGGTAGAATTGTGTGTCAAGTGCACTTGTATGGTGCAAGCAGTCATTTTAATCTCTGGCTACCGAAACTTGAATAGGACCTGACGCCGACTATAGTGGGCTTTAAGTATAACGCCGGTTCTGAAGACATGGAATTGTCATGAGTAGCTTTGCTCGCACTATGCACGACGTGCCGCGTTCGGCTGCATCGATGAAATTGTGGGTAATGTTCGTTTGTATGGTGCAAGAGTTCATTTTAATCTCTGGCCACCGGAACTTCAATAAGACCTAATGCCGACTATAGGCAGCTTTCAATATAGCGTCGATCCTGAAGGCGTGGAATTGTCACAAGTAGCTTTGCTCGCACTATGCACGACGTGCCGCGTTCGTCTAGGTCGGTGGAATTGCGTGTCAAGTGCATTTGTATGGTGCAAGGGTCCATTTTAATCACTGACCACCAAAGTCCGAATACGGCAGGGCGCCGACTATAGTCGGTATAAGATGTGACGATAATCCTGAAGGCATGAAGTTTTCAGGAATGTTGAAATACAGAGTGCACACAAGTGCGCTGGAGACAGTGCAAACTTAAATACACTCAGTTTCTATGGTACAAGGATCCTGGATGCATGCAGTGCTCACAAGTAGGTTTGGTCGCACTATGAATAACCGTCCCACGTTCGGCTGCGTCGATGAAATTACGTGTGAAGCGTATTTCTATGGTGCAAGCTTTGATTTTGATTGTGCGTCACCAGAACTCAAAAAAGTCTGACACCGACTATAGTTGACGTTATCGGCAAAGATGATCCTAGCGGTATGAAGTTATCACGAGTGTCATTGGACTCACTGTACACAAACGTGAAATTGCGTTTGTAAAGGGACCCGCGGACACTGCCAGTAATTACGGAAAAAATGCAAGTACAAAATTTGCTGGATTATTTGATCTATCAAGACGTTTCTTCATCAGTTTTCACGCTATGACCCCGTGTTTAACATACTCGCCGTATACTTGACAGTAAACGCGTCAAAACAGAATACTCCCATCCACTCAATCCTCTTAATAGAGGTCTTAAAGAAAGGTTCATTGAACGCAGCATGTTTTACAAGCCACAAGAACATTGTGCACAATGCAGCTGCGTGTACAGAAGGATTAGCTTATTAGACTCCTGCATACACCAGCAACGTCCAACCAAGTTTCTGGACCCCTAATCTTACTGCCGCAGTGGTCAACTTCTGACCACATAAAACAGACGCACTGAGATATCAGAATTCGCGACGCGTGACACGAATTCCGTAGTTAGCGTTTGACGGATAAACATTCGGCTCTGCAGACTTTGCAGCTCACAATACCAAGGTTGCACTTTCGCATTTTCAAAAAATACATCATTTTTTGTTACTGCTCTATTTGACGCGTCAAAAAGTACGCAGAGCAGTGCGTCGTTTTGCTAGTAAATAAAATGAAACAAAAAATACAACTGTGCGGGGTGACGTTCATTGAAGAAGCAGGCAAACTCGCGGAATTTTGCTACTCGCCAAACAAAGGCATGCGTTGCGTATAGAGTTTGCAGTTGCGTCACTTTTCGACAGTACGACTCTCAAATTAAAAAGTATGCTACACGTCATTAAATGTGGAGAGTTAAAGATTTATTTTACGCGAAACAGCCTAATACGCGTTTCAATTCCAATTTTTATGCGAAATGAAAGCTTGTAATTGTGTGTCGAGCGTAAGAAAATAACACACCTATTTGATCGCCAAAAATGAAATTGCGTAAATTAATACCACGTAAATTGACGGAGGAGTGTATTTGTACAGTGGAACCTAATTCTCGTTCCAATTACAAATTTTATATCGCAGATTTATAATTAATCATTTGTCGCCAGATGCGTGACAGTTGTTCTAACGAGTGAGAGTGGAAACAAATAAAAATATGCCTGACGGCGTTAATTAGTGCAACGGTGACGCGTATGATATATAGAACACAAGTTGCGCAATGTTACCTCCGCTGCACTGTATCGCCTGCATTGCAAACGTTGATTCATTTCTCAATTTGTACGGGAATCCGTGCTGCGCGATCGGTACCGTAGAATTCCGTGTACACAGGGGGTCTCTGGTAAAACATCACACGTTTGCTGCCCCGCCACCATTAAAGATATTAACTAAACACTCAGTGAGCCGTGCGCCATATCATTTTTCGCAAGGAGCGCAAACTTTATTACTTGAAAAACACGGAAGACGGATAAAAATTATTTTAACGGGTATATTATGTGTGGCGGTAATGTATAGTCTATGCTAAACATAAAACATCTTTATAAATGTCTAGTAGCTCATCTCGTAAGTACGCAAATAAGCGTCATCCAAATCAAGTGACACACTTAGACCATTATTCTGTCGTAACTTGAATATCAGTGACACGGTAGTCAACATATTAACGCGTGAAATTTCCAATCAAGTCAGTTGAGATTCTCGTTGTGGAACAAAGAATTTTTAAAACATTTTTCCTGAAGTCAAGTATCGGCGACTTATGTATACTGTGTTTATCGTAATGCATGGCGTGACACTCGTGTTTTGAAACTGAATTTTGTTGAAACTGCACGTATCGAGTTTCGGTCAATCATTTATTCGCGTATCGTTGGGGCAGTGATTTAAAGGTGGTGTTCATTTAGTTGAGCCTGTCCCTAAAGGAAAATCAAACGGAGGGTGTACTATGTGTATATGTTAGTTACAGCGTGGAATCTCTTATTTCATAAAATAACTAGGTATCTCATGAATTACCTAATATGTGTATGTACACATATATATATAATATATATATTGTCACCAAATTGAATTCCCACATACACCCGAATCAGCCGCACATAATTGAGTTGCTGCGCGGCAGTTCCCATAAGGTCGGAACATATGGGTCGTTTCACATTGTATATAATTTAGCGTAAATACCTTGTTATTTGTTCAATACGTATTTAGGATCGAGGTAAGATGTATTGAATAAAGTTTATTCAGTAAGAGCTACGTGCTAAAGAATCGGTACAAAAATAAAAACTTGACCCGACTCATCTGAGGCTGCATAAAAACTGCCGAGTGCCGGCCTCACTCGGCTTCAGTCATATTTCTGCATTCATACACTTGCATGCATCCCATAATCTTAAAATGTGATGAACAAGGGTCTCTGCATCGCGTATGATCGGCCAAACAATTGGGCGAGACTTAATATCACTCGATACTACATGTATATATATATATGTATGTGTGGTAATGAGAACATTCTAGAATGAATCCGTTGTCATAGAAAAGGAAATAGAATAAACGAACGAGGAGATCATCGGCAGTTTAGGGCAGTTGGGGTTCAACGCGAGAAGAAGTACGACGCAAATTACAGAGACACTTACTCTCATCAATTCATTAATTCGTTAAATAATTATTTTCTTAGTCATAAAGAGACTACATATGTATACCCGTTACAGTGAAACACCGAAATCTGGAGAATGTCGAGTTTCACCGGTGAATGTCAACATTCACATAGTCGCTTGGTGCATGTCCGAAATATTTGCTAAATACCCTTATTTCTGACTTACATTGGTAAATGTTGACACACACCGTAGAGGGTCCGTATGTACAACAATGTAATGAAATATTCGATCTTTCACCGACGTATTTGGCATCTGTTGACATTCACCGTTGAAAGTCGCCATTCTCCAATTTTGGTCATTCACGGTAACATACCCATACCTTGCCAAATTTAATTCTCCCATATTCTCGAATCACCGCCTATCACCGGATTATTGCGCGTACCTTCGATAAGGTCGGAATAGCCTTTTATGCGAGAAACTATGTGCGTACAGTTAGCTTACAAATTCTCCCTCTCTCTCTCTCTCGGTTTCATTGTGTCGCCGTCCCTACCTTTCCACTTTCTCCGCGTCGATAAACTCTCGCAAGCAAACGGCTGACATATCGAAAATGTTATCTAATCAATGGCGTACTGAGTTTATGTAACCGCATCTCGCTCACACCGATGACCCTCAGGAGTCTGTCGAATAATATTTTTCCTGGGGAGATCGGCCGATTACGTCGTTCTCGCCAATGGAATGCCGTTCCGTAACGATGCACCGGGAATGTACCGCTCACCGTTGCATTTGCAAATGAGATTTGCGCTGCAGATTATGTTCCGTTCCACATCGCACTCTCGCGAGGAGGGTCTAAGGTAGCGTAAAGAAGTACTGCGTTACGGAACTTATTGTCTCACCTTCCCGGACAAGTAAAATCCTAAAATATTTTTTTCCGGTGGCTGGTGGTTTTGAGGAAAGCTGCATAAAGCGATTTCCATGATCATATTCTTTGCGCTGGTCATCGAATCGGTAATACACATACAGGTAAATACTAGTGTTTGCAGGTAGTTGATTTGTTATATTGAGAAGAACCGAATTCTGAGAATATTGATATGAAGCCATCGCAATGACGATGAATTGATAGACACTAAAATTGCCGAAAGTCCCATCGTGACGGTAACCCGAAATTCGTTTATATTTATTGAGAGAGAATAAAAATCGGTATTTTACTGGTATTTCTAATGCCGCTTCGATTATTGATGCAGATATTATACCGAAATACGACTGCCCCAGTATTCTGAGAATTCGATTTCTTTAGGGGTAACAGAAAGAACTACCTAAAAATACCGATATTTTATTCTTGCAATGCTGTTTCGATCATTAATACACCCATTAAACCGGAATACAACAATACCAGTATATAACTCTGATAACTTCGCACCAGCATTCTTAGAATTCGTTCCCTTTACGGCTAAGAGACCAACCACCCCAATCTACCGACATTTTTAACAGCACTCCAATCTATCTGATACAACTCCACCTTCCACAGAATCATTAGAACTTTACAATTCCAATTTGTACCACCGTCTTCCTACCACCCAAAAATTCCCATATAGAATCACTTTTTTTTACTTCACACCAATATTCTGAGAATTCGATTTCTTTAGGGGTAACAGAGAGAACTATCTAAAAATACCGGAATTTTATTCTTCTAATGCCGTTTCGATCATTAATACATTCATCAAACCGAAATACAACAATACCAGTATAACATCACTCTGATAATTTCGCACCAACATTCTGAGAATTCGTTCCCTTTACGGCTAAGAGACCAACCACCCCAAACCACTGATATTTTTAACACCCCGCAACACCACTCCAATTTATCTGATACAACTCCACCTTCCACGGAATCATTAGAACTTTATAATTCGAATTTGTACCACCGTCTTCCTACCAGCCAAAAATTCGTCGACGTTGTTCAGCCTCCACGAAAATCACGTTGCGAAGCTTTGACCCATCGCAAGCTTTCGTTTGCCGAACTGCCGAAAGACCTATTTTCACGGGTTGCGTGCAATGCCCTCTTCGGACGTTCGTCGCGACAAATCGAAGCAAAGGCTTCTCGTCTTCTTCTTAGTCTCTCCGAGGCGCCGCCATATTTGTCCTCGTGGCCACAGAACGTTGATACGCGCAACGCTTACATTCCCGCACG